>NW_027019809.1:3099250-3378841 GCF_013076305.1 Rhopilema esculentum | reverse complement strand
AGTATTATGTCATGGTTGCAATAAACACGAGCTCTAGTTCTCAAGTATTTCTTAATTTCTAGTGCATTGAAGCTTAACGTTGTTTCACTCCTATAGTTCTTTAAAAGGGGCTGTTCTTAAATTTTCCTAGAATTTGCTCCTTCGGAAACCTCAGCTTATAAAAGGATAGTACATTAATATATATTTTTAGTTTTTTATACTAAAATTTGTTTGTATTTCTCTACTTGCAATCCAATCCTTAGAATCTTATTTGTTATTTCATTCGTCATCATTAAGAATTTGTTGTTGTTCTTCCTCCCAAGCCACTAACAATGCATTTAGCATGTATTGTCCTCCATATGTCCATGAACGAGGCTCTTTCTGCTGCTACAATCAATGCTGCGGCCTCTCTTGGACGATCAAAGACCCACGGTTCAATCGAAGTTGGGAAAGTAGCTGATCTTCTAGTTGTCAATGCACCCAGGTAACTTAGTAAACACCTTTAGTTTATACAAGTTGATATTTCCTTTTATGGTTTGAACGAATACATGATCTACGTCACCTTGCAAAGAAAACATGAATTATACAATCTTTTGGGGGTTCAAAAGTTAAAAAATGGCTTTGAAAAAGCTAACGTTTTAACTTATACTTAAGCTTTTCGTCTGGCACTCTTCAGAGCATCAATCGTCAGAACATAGATCAAAACACTGAGCTAGGAGATATGCATTATGCTATAAGCTAGGTAATATATAGCAAACTATAAGCTAGAAAATATAAACCAGGAAGCATTAAGCCAGGAAAACATTGGAAAATATTGTACTCAATAGTTGCATTGTGAACATAATTAGGTGATTGATATAATTTCAGCAATCGTTATTTTGATTTTATAAGTCAAATGAAAATCTAATCAAAACTGAGACACCGTTGATATTCGTTTTAAAGCTGAAGTTTTGAGAAAAGTAAAGACTTTTCTTCTCCTTTTAAGTACTCTCTTGTTTTGTTCGTTTCGTGTTGGTACTGTTTTGTTTGTGTTTGTAGGTGGCAGCACCTGATCTACCAAATGGCAAGTCATAACGAGCTTATTAGCTACGTCATCAAAAGTGGCAGGATCGTCCACAGTATCTCGTGAAGACGTGTAAATGTTTTCGTATGTTTAAATGAATTGCATTATTGAAACTTGTTAGCGATCGTGCATAGTAACATTCCTATGTCGAAATTAATGTAATGTAGAAAAGAGGTACGGGCCATGTTCAAAGTAAAATCGATCGGATTGGAGGACTTTAGCTCAGAGTCGCGGTAAAAGGGCATACCCAAATACGTTGGGTTATGATTCCTGTTCTGTTAAGCTTCCTGTGCTATCGGTAGAACCGAGACTGATCACTTGGTGTGGCCTCGTACTGATTTGTAAACAAGTTCTGCTAACCGTCATGCAAAAAACAGATCAGCCCTAACAAAAAGCCTGTTTTTTACGGCTTGGTGCTTTTATATAGTTTTTAAATGGTTGGAAATGGGAAAAAGTTGCTATCCTTATTTAACGATAATAGTTTTCCTGAATACTGATATTTTGAAGATTTGAAGTTTAGAATGGAAGAGGGACTTGCTCGAGCGGCCCCTTCATGACCCTTTTGTTCCAGATTGGAACTTACAACAGCAAATTAACTGTTTTGTTTTGCTACTCCATCAAGAGTTCATATTACTTGTCAATTATTTATTAAACTGATTATCCAAAAAATTTATTATTCAACCTGAGGATCGACGCCTGAAGGTTTATGCTCAGACTGTAATGCCTGAAGGTTTATGCTCAGTTGAGACCTCCGTATAATTATAATCTAGATTAATATCCCAAAATTTAAATATAACTCTTAAGCATTCCATTTGTAATCTTAATAATTGCTTTAGCAGCTGGCGGCCTAGTTCTGAAATTTAGATACAACAGAGCAACTTTTTCTTCCTCTCAGCCTAGACGCTCTTCCGCTTTCCGCCCCTAGTCCTGATTTCTATTTTCGCGCTCGAATTTATATGGTTCTGCTACCCAGAGTACAGGATAAATTTTGGCATCGTTTGATAAAGATAGGTGACAATTAACATTCATGTTTTAAGTATTATCCAGATGAGCTGGTTTTATAATATTTTATTGTTTCCTTTAGTGATATTTAAATTTGGATTTTTATATTTATTCATGTTGGTTTAGTAGATGTGGCTTGGTCAAAGTATCTTGAAATATTTTCTAAAAACGTGTTGGTGAGTGAATGATATATTTGTGGATGTATAATGATTTGTTTGTTTATTTAGTAAGATTGGCTTTTATCATCGGTTCACAACAGTCTCTAGCTTAATAGTCTTCCAAGTGATCAAGATATCCAACTATGAAGTTAGATAAGTGGCGTAACGCTGTTTATGGCACCTTAGTTAGATGACAAAGGCCCCCCACCCAAAATGGGCCCCCAAATTTTTTTATCTATGTTTTTTAAACTTCGCTCCAGTTCACCTCATTTTCAAGAACTTTTAAATTTCGTCAACTAACGTTTTCTATCACTTAAGCTCTCCCTAGTTAACAAGAAAATGTTCTTATGATTACATTTTGCTATGGTGTTTGCGTTGCGATGAGATGCGTTGGATGGGACTTTCTTGCAGTCCTCCATAAATAGGGTCCCCGTCTCAGCGTTTTTTCCTGAGGGCTCGTAGATGCCTCCGCTACGCAATTAAGTCAGATGAAAGCTACAACGACGTGGTTAATCAGAGCCCACTGTTCCTGACTTCCTTTCCTCGTTGATACACGCTTTTAAGTCTGTTGTCTCAGTACCTGCTATTAACCTCAAAGGAAACAGTTTCAAATGAAGAAGAGAATATTAATGCCTTTTTAGAATGCTATGTTTTCAAATGAGGAGGAGACACCTTATCCTATGATTGCCATTTCAAAAACTCGATTATATTTGGAGAATTGTTGAGGTTGCCATCTTATTCTCTTCGATAAGCCTGAATCAAACGTTATTATCTTTCATGGCGGTACCAACGACACAGTGGTGGCTAACCGCCAACGACCTTCAAATAGAAAGTTTTCGGGCTCCAGGAAGTAGATGAAAGCGATTATACAGCAAACGTGATATTTTGCTTTCAGTTACGTGTTTTGTTAGGAATTGTCCTTCTGTTTTCCAACTTACTGCTTTGTAAGTGCCCATCCGCGGCAAAAGATGAAAAACCTTTCGGCTATCTTAAGTATATAAGAATTTTGCCTATTCAAATTAGAATTTTCAGTTATTTAAAAGAAGGACAATCTTGCGTTGACGATCTCCTTGCGGTTTTGCGTTGTTTTGTGCGGCACAAATCGTGCAAAGAAACTTAGGAAACGTCATGTTTGAAACCCGGACTGTAGTGTACCAGGACCCGAAAGAGAGCACAGTAGCTCGATTTTTAACTTCGCTCTTTGTAGGATATTTTAATTTTATAACATTGTCTTTCAAGGAGTGTCAGCTGGGGGTTTCAATTCTTCTTTCTTATAAAAGGGGGTAATGACGAATGTTTTAATCAAAAAATTTTCACCATAGCAGGAAGGGTAAGTGCCTCCTGGTCAGCGCGTTGAAAATGCCCCTTTTAGTATGTGCTCGTGCAGAAAGTTCAAATTCTCTTTCGAAACGCACTGAAGCCGATTGCTTCCCATTCTGTGCTCTTTCAGTGTTGTTGGGGGCTAATCCGTGTGTGAACATACGGCCACAGGGGAGCAGGGGGCCAAATTTTTCCACTTTTTTGCATTGGTTCAAATCCCAACTTTTACTACGAGTCTTTCATTTTCCCACCCCACCATCCTTTCCTTCTCTCACTTTCCAACTAACGACTTTTGGTGGAGAAACAGTGCAAACACGATGAAACCCAGGGGGTTCTCTGGTATATTGATGTCAGGGATGCTCGGGAAATTTTTTGGGTGTAGACTTTGGGTAAGCAATACTTTTTGGGTAGGCCGCTTGTTAAAATAGTCTTTTGGTTCATTCAATGCAAGAACAGTCCTGGATCTCTAATGCTAAGGAATTAAGAAAAATTTGGTCAACAGACAAAATTGAAAAAGGCAAGAATGGCAAGAGTGAGTATTAGAGCATGAACTATAGTTAATACTATCGTCGAATCAAAAAGCTTATAATTGGGTATGTAAGTTACGAACAAATTCTCTTTTGGTTTAAAAATCCCTCACCCAATTATCTGAGCACACCTTTCATGGGTGTACTAGAAATGCCCCCTGGGCAATAAAATCATGGTGTGCATCCCTTGGGAACAGATAACAAAGTCATACATTGCCTTCTTAAATTTTTGGCTGAACTTGGAATGTTATCTCCCTAGGTGCCAAAAAATGCCGGAAAACATTGTAAAATATGTATATATGTACTTATACTTAATTATTTCTCATGTTAGATATATATGTATTTCTATCTTTTGTATTTTTAAACAATTTTACCTATGTAGTAGGCTTGAATTAGCTTTCATTTTGTAGCTATTTTTATAGGCCTACTTAAATAAACAGATGATAATGATAATGGAAACTTTTCATTTTGAATTCCAGTTAAAAATACAATTACAAATCTCACTATTACAAGGTAATTTGTAACTGGCTAGCCTGTTTTTACAAAATAGGACTATTACAATCGTAGTAAAGAGAAAGAATAATAATAATAATAATGATAATAATAATAATAGTGGAAACATTTCATTTTCAATTCAACTTAAACTACAACTACAAATCTCACTATTACAAGGTAATTTGCAATTGGCTAGCCTGGTTTTACAAGAAAAAACTATAACAATCGTAAGGTAAAAGGAAAAACTGAGAAAAATAAAATAAAACAACTAAAGTTAAAAAGGATGTAATTCCGGATTTGTCCATGGCTTATTTTTGCAACAAAATATGTAGTACGTAGTACGGATGGCAATGTTGGAAATTTTAGAAATGAGATACTGTTTTTGTTGCTGATCGATGGAGAGAGAGTCATAATAATAATGATAATAATAATAATGTTAATGATAATAAAAACAATAACAATAATAATAATAGGTCCCAGAACGAAATTCTGCCAACATCATTTGGTCCGTGTTTTACGGCGTTCCAGCCCCCTTTGTTGGTATCAGGCCGAAGTCGATTAGAGAGGGGCATGCACGCGAAAGAAAGAAGAAAGCTGGGACATAAAATTGATCCTGGCCCAGCAGTCACACAGAGTGTATCTCAGTTCAGATTGAAATGAGTGTTTATTGCGGATATGGTGAATGAATGTCGCAGCTTGATCCTAAGCGACAAGCAAGAGTTTTATGGGGTGAGCCACCTTAGGCCCAGGCTGGTCACGACATTAATAGGGTGCAAATGAACCAAGAGTATTTAAATCGTCATGAATAGCATGCCAACATACAACTTGAAATCCTGACGAAAGAATATCGTGCTCGGGTGTGACTTGTCCAGGGAATTATGAATAAATTTCTTACATGTGCTCCAAAACTCGGTAAGTCCAGATTATTTTTCAACGTTTGTAGCCCACATATTGTCCTCGATGTTTGTTCATGGTCTTGCTATGAATCCCACTTGGATACATATTTAGATAGCGATAACTGTCTTGATGTTCCATGAGATAATGAACACTTTTGATCCATGTATACATATTTAAAGGCAAATAAACATTGTCGAATTTTCTGAATCAAACCATCAACACTAACACATGCCGTGACTGGGATCGGGAAAGCTTGAAGTTGCAATAACACAATTTGGTCCCCTACATACCACTTTATGCCGAAGTTTTTAGAGAAAAACGATACAAAATTCTTTAAATGTTTATTATGTTGGCATTGATTATCAAGAAGCCGCAGATTAATTTGGAAATAACGTCGTGTTTACAAAGTTATTAAATGATCAATCAACGACGTCACCTAACAGGCATTTTTAAGTGGTTGCCTGTTTTGTTTATAATGAACGTAAAGAATATATATTGTACTCTCTATTACAAGGATACTTTCCACAAAAAATCTCCAACTAAATAGGAAATGGATTAAGAAAGCACAAGAGTGTATATTTAAAGCTTTTTTAAGTAGGCATTATTGGAAGTTGGGAGAACTATTAGATTTTTAAATTTTGTTTTTTGTCAAGGAAAGTTATTGACTTAGCAATCATGGGGCAATGAGGAACTTTAAATACATTCTTGTTCCCCCAACCACTATGTTTATATACCCAGTGGGACCTATTTTTTAGAGTAGACAAATACTTTGAACTTCCTGACAAAATTCTGTAATTGCTGTAACAATCATGACAGTCAATTGCATAGGCTAAACCCTTCCCATTTCATAAATTATGTTTTAATATAACTCAGTGGTGGCAATTTAGGCTTTTCTTTGGGAGGGGGGGGGGAAGCTCAGGCCTACAATTTTCTGACAAAATAACATCTTGGATGGGCTTTTGGCACAATAACATTTGTCAATTATCTAACAAAAGTCTGAATTTCTGACGAGAATGGTGGAGGAGGGGGGGGGGGGGGAGCTACCACTGATATAACTTTTTAATAATTCTGTTTTATTTTGTTTTATTTTGACTTTGTCTTATGATTATTAATCAAACTTCCTTTAGAGCGACTGTTTATCTGGACAAGAGGCCAGAGCAGTGGAGGAACTGAAAGGTATGTTGTCATATTTAGTTCATATGTTCTAGATTGTTTTTGCATACATTTTGCTGCATCTCATCCACTTTTTTGATAAGATTGAATTTACTTAACAGGCAATCACTATTTCGCACCCATGCAGTATAATATTAAATTACTTTTTTCAGGTGGGAATTGAAAGAAAATGATGAAGAAAAAGGTAATCTTGAAGAACATTCCTGAGTTATATTTTGGAAGTTTAACATCAAATTTTATTACTTTAGGACAACAACTGAATCTGATGATAGAATAACACTCCAGAAGAAAATTGATTCTGTCACATCCAGAATAAACAGCCAAAAATGCTAATCATTTTTTATGAAAATTGAACCTTGAACATTCTCCCAGAAGGAAGTGAAAACAATAACAAATTCCCTTGTTAATTGTGACCATGGACAGTTTCTTGTTGTGTTTGAATCAGTGGCAGTTTAAAGGGGGAAGGGTCCAGGGAGCCATGGCCCCAGGCCCCTTGCTTATTGTAGCCAAAAGGGGCCCCACACCTAAGAAAAAAGATAGAAATTGTAAAGAAAAAGGGCCCTGCAGTCCTTAAAACCACCACTGGTTTGAATCTATTTTTGCTGTTCATATTTAAGCTTGTTGACTTAATTTTTTTACTCTTTGGACAAACAGAACAACTGCCTTTAAGGGGAACACCACAAGTATAAAACCTCTTCCCTTCTTTTTCTTAATTTCTGCTTAGAAGTCAACCAACCTGCTTTTTACATTGCAAAAACTTTTCACGCACCCAGTCACCCTGTCTATTGTGGACACAAAGACTATACTAGTTGAAACAAGATAAACTGAGTCTAGCTGTATGACATGAAAGAACTTCAGAATCTTATGGCAAACTAGGAACTAGCTTAGTGATTAAAGGCAAGCACCCTGTCTACTGTGGACACAAAGACTAGACTAGTTTAAACAAGATAAACTGAGTCTATCTGTATGACATGAAAGAACTTCAGAATCTTATGGCAAACTAGGAACTAGGTTAGGGATTAAAGGCAAGCATTTAGAGAAGCAGTTTAAAAGATAGTTTAGAAGTTCATCACACCTTTTCCCAGAGACAAGCTTTTCAAGTGTCTCTTGAGGGTCACATGAGAATCTCTAATGGCTCAACAAGAGAAGTGCAACGTGGCAAAGCTGTGACTATATAGTAATATTAAAAAAATTACATAAGTTCCTTAACCACTAAATGGAGTTTCCCAGCCTGAATATGCCACTATATTACCAATTGCTTTCAATTTTATGTCTTTAGGGAGGGTGACTACTAAGGCTGTAAGTTTTTCAACACCCTGGTAATCAAAGAAGATCAGCCAGCCTGGTGCCTCGCTAAAGTCAAAGGGCAAGCCCTCTTCTTGAGAGGCCTTTTGCCCTTGCCATTCACATTTTATGTCACTACTGATAACTGAAAAGGAGATTTCAAGTAGTGAAGCCACACACATTGCTAGGTTGGCTATTGGACTGGTGTAGATCTTGAATTCCCTTCAAAGTTGCCATAAATGTACATTGTTTGTATTTCTAAAGGTATCATCATTGTTGAACTTGTCAAAGGGAAAAACCAGGGTCTTGGCCTCACAATTTCAGGTAAAATTGTGTCAATGTCATAAATTCTATCTTAAAATTAAACCAGTGAAAATGTTGATAGCAATCCATAAAGATACACAGGCAATTTTGAAAAATTTGACCCATTTTAAATCTTCAGGGCAATTTATGTGTGAAGAGAGCAAATGAACCGGTATATATGTTACACGTACACATACTCCATATATTATATTTAAAGATTTAGATCTTATACTCACACAAGCTGGGAACAATTTTAAAGATCCCTTGTGTCAAGTATAGTGTTCAGGTTATTTATTGTAGAGAAAGTGACAATAAAGTTCAGCCCTATGGTGATAGCTTTGAACAGCTGACAACTTTGTAACCATTTTTTAATTTGTTTTTGAAAGAATTTCAGTGGTATTTCCTAAGAGTTCCTTTTTAAAGTACCAGGTGGTATTCCTTTTTTACAGGAGGCACAGACAAGCCAAAGCCACCTTATGTTGCAAATATCAGATCTGGAGGACTTGCAGATCAGTAAGTAAACAATTAAGGTTTAATTCTGTCACAGATATTTGGTTGTTTGTTCAGGCTCAATTATAAGTCAAACAATGTTATAGCAAAGTTTCTGTGGTTTCTATGGCAATCAGGATCTTCTTTGTTTTGCAAGTTTCAAGGAGAAAACTGAAGTTCCCAGGCTATGACTTTCTAAGATTTCTTTTAGTCTTTTTAAATTTGGAACACATCTGCTTTTGTCTTTAAAAGGAAGCGAATTAATCTGTTTCATTTTCTTGTTACTTAAATTGTTATTGTTAAAATCTATATACATGTCAAGCTCCCAGTGGCAATAAACTGGTATAAAGCTATTGTTATTGTTTAAAATAAGTCCAGCTATTGTTTTAATTTTCCTTATGCAAAGAAAATGTCAAATCATCAAGGAGAAATGGCAGAAAGGTATAGATAACGATAGATAGTGATTTATTCGGGTAGAGATAACAAATTTAAGAGTTACCTGGGGCTTGAGTTAACCAGTATTTTTATAAGAAGTTATTGAGAAAGATTCAAGGGCAATGTGAAAGCAGTTTGAGGTAATTAAAGTTAGTGTTATTGGATGCTCACGGTATCCAGATTATTTCGTGTACAACTTTATATCTGCCTCATTTCCATAAGATTTTGAATATTTTGTTTATGTTCTGGTTTTCATGTTTACATTTTTCAGGTCGGACTACTTCTGTGTTGGTGATCTAATCTTGGAAATTAACGAGAAGGATGTGACGAAGCTGAAGCACAGTGAACTGATAAAGTTCATCCAAGAGGCAGGAAAGCGCCTCTGTTTCAAGATGCAATATAAGAGGCCATCTGCAGGTAATACTAACTGTGATATACAAGATTCACATTGTTTATTTTTAAGATAAAATAAAGTTCTGTATTTTATTTTGCTATTATGGATGCCATTGGGTTTTAACAATGCCAATTTATCCTTATTAAACTCTGAACTTGATATTATTGTTAACGCACTGTCTATCTTTGAATTGCATCTTTTTATGCATAATGTCTATTTATGTTTACGTAATAATAAGATTGGGCATCATTAAACTTTAAGGTTGTTTACAGTGGAACCCCGCTATACAGCCACTTCGTTAATACGACCACCTCGTTATTACGGCCACCTCGTTATCACGGGCACATTTGTTTGGCCCGGATAAATGGCCAGACATAGTCTCACAAAAAGCCCGTTAATGGGGCCTCCCGTTAATACAGCCAGCGGCCAATTTTGCGATCCCAAACAGCTGGATTATTTATAATTTCACCCCGTTAATACGGCCATTTGTATCGTGAGGCAACATCTTGCCTTGAAGATGTATTATATTTCCTCGAGTCAAAAGAAAACAATGACACGGCAGACGCCCTTTCAGGTGTGATTGCCCATACTTGAAGTGATTGGCTGGAACGCAGAACGGACCAGTCAAAAGTTAGCAATTTTTTTCGCAAAATCATGGACATGATTTGGTGATTAAGGCCCAAAAAACCAGGACTTCCGTAGACTAGTTATTTAACATAATTTTTATAATTTTATCTACATTTCTAGATGTCAATTAAAGAGAACAGTTCCTCAGGATGTTATTATTAATTTCTACCCCTAAAGCTCCAAAATTTGACCCTTCCTCGTTAATACGGCCACCCTGTTAATACGGCCAATTTTTGGTGGCCCGTTGGTGGCCGTATTAACTTGGGTTCCACTGTATCTAACAGTAGTCAAACTTCGGCAAATGCGGCAAATCTTAAGGTAGGATGTGAGTTTTTTCACTGCTTGTTTGAATATAAATATGCTTTTGTTTCCCATAGAAGGCGCGGTCAGCAAAACCACAACCCTTGACCTATGCAAAGAGAACGGTGAATTGAAATTCACCTTGCGAGGTAAATAGCCTTAAAAATGATGTACACTTTTTCAAAAAGATTTATATCTAAATTTTCCAAATCGAATTGAAGTTTTGTTCCATAATCTACCTTAGTAAACCTCAAATCGTTTTATCTGGGCGTCAGGATGTCAATATCTTTTTTTTACATGTCAGGTATTTATATCCAATCAGCTAATGCCATTCCTAAAGCCGGGTATTGAGTAGCTAGATATGATCAAAAGGTTCTTGTGCGATTCATCTTGTATACCTGTGTAACTCTCTTATTCATATAAATCTTAGCGAGTCTTTTAAGTTGCATTTCGCTACGTAAATTAAACTGGGTCTCCACTCCAAGGCAGAGGAGAAAACATGGTCAAAAACATAATGTTTTGAAAATTTTTCAATGTGAAGATCTTTTAAATCAAGGAACCTATTGAAGATCTCTTCGGAGACACTCTCCATTAAAGAACGGAAGTCACTTCTCTGTGGTTAAGGTACAAATAGTAGAGCGCTGAAATCAGATTTTTCTCGCAGATAAATTTTTCGGTAAGGATTCTAAATCTCTTTAAAGTGACGATGATTATACTGCCCAATGTGTATTTTTACCGCAATCCCTCCATCCCAAACGAATTCGGGCGTTTTCCCTTTAAATGTAAAGACCTAGCGAATGTACGGCACAATGTTTCAAATTAACTGCTGAATCTGAGTTAGAATCGAAATATTTTCGCAAGCTAGAATCTTCTTTAAGGACATCACTAGGAAATGTCATGGGAGATCGGTTTGGTTAAAGGCAATCTGTCTCTTTGTGGATTGGTTAATGAGAACAATAGCTGGAACAATAGTCTAAACACGATTCCAGCGCTCCGCCATATTTTTTACAATGCGATAAATTAAAGGAGGACTGGAAACAATAACAAATACCTTTGTTCTTATAATCAATCAACTTCGTGACAGATTGCCTTTAAGTGCTGGAAACATTTTTGTGTCCAAAAAGCCTTGATTTTTAGCTAAATGTAGCACATAAAATGATTTAAAAGTGCATGTTCAAGGGTCGTGTCTCCAATCTCTCGGCCATAGCAACAGTGCTTTGGAGAAATTGAAGATCTTGTTAGGTTTCCCCGCTTATAGCTTTACGGACCGGAATCCCCCTTTTGCTTTTTAATACCCAGTGCAGTAATTGAAGAAGTTCTCTTCAAAATCACGGGCTGTTCAAAATCGGATACGTTCAGTTTAAGAGCTAATATAGGTCATAATTTTGTCGCCACCCAACAGCCAAATGGATTTCGTTTTTGCCTTAACAACTCTTCTATGGTGGATATATGGTTAACCCACTGTCAACAAATCAAATTGAAAATGCTGCCATGATAATTTGTTCTTGATAGCTAGGTAATTTTATCCAGCCAAACAGGACAAGATAAGGTTACCCAGGTATCTATTTCTTTTGTTGGAGAGACTGGTCAGTGAAACCATTCTGTCGACCTTGATGGCCCTGTCCTCGCAGTCTAAAGAGCTTGAAAGCTATGCTCGAGTTCTTTGATTGTACTCTTAAGCCCCTGTAGGGGTCCAGTACTCATTAATAGAATGTAAGGTTGAGATACCAGGCGAAATCCGTTGATTAAAGGAAGGGGGTGGAGACGCTAACCATGTTTATAAATTGAGAGTCGGTTATGAGTAGGAATGGTTAATGAGGTGTTGGTGAAATATTTGTACGAATATAATGGTTAGATTTTCTCATTTGAAAAAGTTTTGTAATGCCTATTTTTAGCAATTAGATCCTGCTTTTATACTACTTAGATTATATTTTGTACAACAAAATGTTCTTCATTGAACAAATGAAATTTTATAAACAAGGTAACACATCAAAATTACTAGCAGATTGGAAGCTTATTTATTCGTCTAGTGTTCTCCTGAAGCATTTGCCAGTCATTTAAGGCTTTTGAAATTACTCCATACAAACGTATAAGATTATTCCACTATTCTGATTAAGTCTGAACAACGTTCTTTCTTTGTACAGGGGGTCGAAGCAAGGATGGTCGCGTGAATAGGCCGTTTGTTGTTTCTGATCTCAAACAGGAAAGTGAAGTTGCAAGGTAATGATTTCTTTTGTCCCGTCTTTAGCAGCCAGTCGTACAGTAGGTTTATAATTCAAACGATAAGTGCATTATGTCTGGCACATTGTACATCATATATAAACTGAGCTTTTCACAAGGTACTTCCTAATTGCCAAATTCATGACTTTGCTTCGTTGCAGGATAACTGTACAATTCCTTTATATAAGGACAATTTTGACGAAGACACTACTATGATGGTCAAAAATCGCAAAATCATGATATTAGTCATCATTTACGAACATCAAAAGTTTTTTCACTTATTAAATCAAGCATGTCTCAGTCCTAGGAGCTGTGTAGAGATGTCCAACTATTTCTATCAATTTCACATTCAGCAAGAGCTCTATTTCTCTGCACGAAGCTTCCTGTATTCTAGCAGCCTCTAACTCTATATATACCTTGTACTGCTTTAAATCTGATAAACTTTTTTCTAGTTGTGGAGATCTCTTCGAAGGAGACATAGTCTTGGCAATAGACAACAAAAGCATTGACAACCTCCACGCCTCTGAAGTCAAGTCAATCGTTAAAGAGCTGAAAACACAGTATTCGTTAAAGATCCAATTCAATGTTGTAAGCCCAGGTAATGATAATTTCGTTACAATGTTACGACAGACAGACAAACGAAGGCCAGACGATCTTCAGTAGCTGTTATCTCTGCTTGCTCTATCGACCTAAATGAAATTTGTTTTGATGTAATTAGTTGTTTTTAGATTTGAAAGAAACACCTCGAGGCAGTGTCATGATGGAAATTTCAAGACCACACGAAAGCATTCAGCCCGGAATGAATTTGGATGGTTTGTATTTGTTTTCAACAGTAGCTTTTCAATGGATTTCCTCTAAATTGTATTTTAGTCTGAAAGTGCCTGGGGGACGGACGTAGGGGATAAAGATGTCAAGCAAAATTTATCACAATAAACTTAAATACGGCCTAACCAGAAAATGCACTGTTAGGCTTCCCTTTGTATCTTTTTTGTCAAGTATTAAGTTGTATACACCATAAAATCTATAATCTTTTGCACTCCCTTTTTCTATGATGATCTTCATTGCGATTCGTTCTGAAATTCAAGAAAATTTATTTTTGATGTTGTTTCCATTTGATAGATTTTTTTGGTAAAATTTCGAAAATGTCGCTTGTCTCCATTACTTCAATTACTACTATCAACCCATAGTTCAGCCATACACTTATTTTTTCCTCTTTGGTCGAAAATTTCATTTTTATTTGGAGTACAATGATTGCTTAAATGACTCTCTTTTTCATTAATAAGCGTGACTCACCAACATCCCCCACACCCCCTCCATCCCGAATGGCGCTTACTTTTCGATTCATTTTCATCAGTTGAGCAAACTTGATCGACTAGCAGGGCAATCTTAGAAATTCTCAGATATTTTTCCATGCTAATTATTCGACCAAAAATTTGCCTTTAAGTTGAGTTTATGCCCTAAAAAAGTTTACACTAGGGTATAATCTTTTAGGGCTTGTGAAATTACCTCTCCGCATGTTTCTTTTCTAACTGAATTTCGCTACCCATTAAAGTTGTAAGATTCTATTTCATCAACAGTAGTACTAAGATTTCATGCTTTAAAACTCCCTTCTTCCCAACTACCCCTCTTCTCCCCTACTTTCTCGATGTTCATCTACGTTAGTGGTCTTACTTGCGTTATTCATATTTCAGTGTCCCTTGATCATGAGCAACAAGGAAGTATTGTGGTGATCTCCAAACTGACGTCATCAGGATTGGCGACTCGGTAAGACAAAAGTCCTGTGGAAATGAAAGGTTGTAAGATGTAGTGCGAGTCCATCTGAAATTACTTAAGTGATGGTAGCAGAGGGATGGGATTCCATCAGTAAACAAAATAAAAATATATTAACAGAAACATAGCAAATTAAAAAATTAATTGGCCGTTAAAAGGAATTGCTGCCCTGCAATATTTTTCTTCTGTTGTTGTGACCTGTGCCAAAAGTATTAAGCTATTGGGAGATCTTCCTAAAGATCAAAAAAAGAACAGCTAATAGTGATCAGAAAGGTGTCTCCACTGAAGAAGGGAAAAATTTGAGAAAGAGGGAACTCATTCAATAGGGCTTTGACTAGCAAGATGAAAAGGAAACAGTGTGGTTCTCAATGTCAGTGAGTTTCTCAAAACACTGATATCTTTTTTCAAATACGAAATTTTTTCTTCTTTACAATTATGCAAATTCCTATAAAACAACTGGCCATATGTCGTACCTTGGGTGTGCAGAATTTCACGTTATTTTCAAAGCTGTTATTGATGCCCAAACCATGTTGAACCTCTTTGGGCGTCTTAGATAATTTTTGTTGTTTGTTCACCATAAAACTTTTTTTGAAATGCATAGCGTAGACTAACATAAGGGCAAGGCTTATTTAAACAACCTTGAAATGCAAACTGGTGCTTTAACGTGAAAACCATTCAGTGGTGGCGTTGTCATATGAATTAATGTAAATAGACACGGTCCTTGATCTTTAGCTGCTGCTCTAAACTGACCAAACAATCCCGTTTGAATATTGATATATGATGTGTTTTATTCCATCAAATACATGTTGAATTATTTTAGTAAACAAACAGCAATCTTTTTTTGAATCACAAGATACTTTTTCTCTGACGCAACGATTCTTAGTTCTTTAGAACATAAGTGCTGCAAAAAGACAGTAATGATCCAAAGAGTTGTGTTCCTTTAAAAACTTGTGCAACCGGCATGCTTTGCGACTATATTCTCAAAACCGGCTTAATATCGTATTGCATGAAAAAACCAAATACAGTCATTTTCTCCCAGCGTAAAAAACAGCCACAGCAGTGCGTTTCGGTTGTGCAAGGGCCTTGAACCAATCAACTGTACCTTAAAAGTATTCGCTGGATAGCTCGAGGAAACGGGACTCTCTTTAAGTGGGAATTGTTTTTAAGTGATTTTGCATTGATAATGGAGCCACCACTGTCTTACACCTGTAGAATGGATTGTTTGCCTGGGACCTATCACAATTTCGCATTTCCTCGATGCAAGTTAGTAAGCATTTTTATCTTTGTCTTTTAATCATTTTTATCTAAAGCCTGTGATCATTTTCTAGAACGGGTGCGATTTCTGTTGGGGATCTTGTGCTGTCAATTAATGGCATTAGTCTTGATGGTATGTCGGTAGACCAGGCTCGTAAAATGATGGATACATCTGGAAAAGTCATTCAGCTAGAGATTCTGCCAACGGAACAACCAGCTGTTGCAAGCGCACCCTCACATGGAAGCATGAACGAATTTCTGCAATTTCTTGCCAAGGATAAACCACTGGAAAGCGACTTAAGGATAAGAACACCTACACTACCCTTGGCGAAGCCAGCTCTTAGGCAGTACCCTTCAAAGACTTCGCTTTCGTCGCTCAAAAGACTAAACAGTATGGACCGTAATTTAAGCAATCCGAAACCACAGGAGCTGATGGCCTCGTATCAGTTGAATTACCGTAGTCTGAAACGCAATGTACTACCAAATACCAGATTTGCATCGTTCGATGATACCCGATCTGTTATGTCGGCTTCCAGTACATTGTCACAATGTAATGTTGGTAACATGTTAGCACGGACAGAGGTAACGGGCCTCGTGTTGATTGCTGAAGATGGTGATTTTGGTATCGAGGTTCAAGATGGCCTAAGTGGATTTGATATGAATTGCATTGTGGTCCGCGCTGTTTTGGCGGGAAAGGCTGCTGACAGGTAAACCTCTTCATATTGATTTTCTAATATTTTTTGGCTTCGACGCTTTGATAAAGGACGTTTGGGGTTAAATAAAGTGGAGTCGAAAAGTAGAAAGAGCATAAAAAGGAAAAAAGCTTTAAAAATGCACCTTCCAGTGAATTATCCACTGGACAAATAATATCAAGAATTTTTTAAAAATCACGTAGAAAACACAGAACGTCACCAATCCCAAAACACCCATTTCATGCAGTCATTGCTATTTCTAAGAATTTACTGGGCTCGTGCTTTTCAACGATTGTTTCTCTACTTGTAAACGATGGAGGCCAAAAGCTTCTGCCCCAAATAAATCAGGTCCTTGCTGCTTTGCATGAAATTATGACTCATAGTGTTTGTTTTTGTCATTTTGCTTGGGGAGTACCTTTCCTCGCGCTCGTTGCCTGGGCTTCAAATGTAAAGCCTTGGTTCAAATCAAAGGAAATTTAAGAATTCATTCGAGCTACCTCTATTCCCAGGAGTGGAGTCCTTCAAGCTGGAGACAGAATTCTTTCCATAAGCGGCATTAGGACTGAATTTATGTCAAGCGAAGATTTCCAACGAGCTCTTTGTGAAAGCGGCACTTCTGTGAGAATGGAAATCGAATTTGACGTAACAGGTAGGTAGGACCCCTATCAATGATGACCTTACTTTGTGGGGAAGGGTAAATTACCATTCTTGAAAACTGAGAGTTTGGATTTATCTTAATATCATGAAATTACTAGATTTGTTTAAGTAAAACTATAATGGCTTTGAAAACACTATACAATACCATACCATACAATATTTAGCTATATCTCAAGCTATGTCTAAAAATTTTTGCTTTTTCAAAGCCATTGTGCAATTTTGTACCGCTGAAATTGAATTTGTTGCTCTCCTCGGAGCCAGAGTGCATGAAACCTTGACAACTGGTTTATTGAATCAGATTATAATGTAAACCAAAACCACACCCCTACCCCCCCCAAATCTCTTAATTTTCTAAGAAATGCCCCTAAATTTCCTTAAACGCTCTTTAGCATGAAATTTCCTTAAATGTTTTTTAGGCTTTGAATGGCCTACATTGTGCACTGCATTATCTTGTTATATTGTTGATGAAATCATTTTCAGGACGTCGTTATAGCAAGTAAGACCGTCAACAGTGTTGCTTTTACCTGTTTTGCAGATTCGATAGTGCCGAGCTCCGGAACATTCACCGTGAAAATACCGAGATCCGAAAATAGCGGAATAATCTTGGCAGGTAAGGAACTCATATCTCGTACTTAAAGTAAGTTTTGCAATTAAGAGCACGTGTGACAAGTTTTCAACTTCGGTCCATTAAGGCAGTTCATAAAAGAGTAGGAAGTGGACACGTATGGCATCCTTGAAAAAAGATGTGGCGGATCCACACCACAGACCAAAAATTGGAGAACAAAATCTGCTCTGTTTGGAAATAATTTATTTGGTTCAGTCATACTGGTATGCCTGACAATAGACTTGTCCATGATCTTCAAAATTGTTCTAACGTTTTTCACCGATTCTTTATCATATGGATTCTTGACGCTTTTTATTGTGGATTGATTTTTTGGCTGATAAACTGTACAGCATATTCGAACTTTATAGGGCTCACTCCTGTTACACTGATCGATTTGAAGAAGCTTTTTATTACAGAGAGTGCTTGGCTCATCCTCTTCACGACACCTTTTTCGTTTTTTCACTGATAATTCTAAGCCATTCCGTAATATAGTATACCACCATTCAGTTGGTTTCGTTTTCAAGTTTTCCAATATTTTCCTCATTTCCCCTTAAATATTTTCTCAAAGTTGTCGAATTGGTTGCTTGACAAAGTGCTGAGGATTGCTAATGCCTGCTTCCAGTAAACAGCTAATTGGTGCCCGTTGAGAAAGAATTATTTCTAGTCGACTGTCTACTCTATCTCATCATGCTTTGGCTGAGGAGAACAGTTATCTCCTTCAAATCATCTGTTATGTGCAGATCGCCCTAAAACTTATTTCCCTTCAATATGTTTTTTCTTTTTAAAGACTTCTCCATATCATGTTTTCATATGAAGCCTAAGTAATCGTCTGTGGTTTCTAACCATATGGAAGACAACCAATTTTTTTAATTGGATACATATTATTAACTTAATACCCGCAAGAAAATCTGGTCGTAACCAAAGCATCACATGCATTTTAGGCAACTTTCTCCAAACAGCAGAATTTTAAACACTTCAACGATTCACTGTTTACCAGCTAGATAAACTTCCATTACTGGCCAATATAAAAGGCTTTTTGTGAGCAATGAAAGTAGGAGTCTATTGTTTGAAGTAATTAAAATAGATGTGAAATATTTTAAATCGATGCATAGAATGAAGGCAGGTGTGGAATTCTTTGAGCAAAGAATCCTTCGATTTCGTTGATTTTTAAAGCAAACTACCTAATGTACAGAAGGGAAAGGGGGGAGTTTTCGAAAGGGTGCTTTTTGCCCCCAATGACCCATCTTTACTTCTCTGTATATTTTCTACTCTTTTCTAGCCTTTCTGTTTATGTTTTGCAAGCCCTTCGACAAAACTTGCTCCAGGGCCACATAAAGATTTTGTGCTACCAATCAACTTGAACGAATGAGTGGCACATGGGGCGAAGAGTGCACAGTTGTTAATTTATTTAATTTTTGCCTGCACCACAGATTATTTCCCGGACAGATTAGCAGCATTGTCATAGATTGTCTTGAAGCGATGACGCAACGTGTTGAAGGCTGCAGATGGGCAAAGAATAAAATTTGGTTTCCAAAAGATTAGATTTTGATCTATGTTATAAATCTCCTTTCCGAAAAAGTTCTGATCATTCTAGGAAAATGGGGGCCCTGAAATTCCAGGGGCCCCGGACACAGTGCCCAGTGTGCCCTGTGGTTGATGCTTAACTCTATTATTCAATATTTACTTTGCATTATTATGATTTTTTTCATAAATACGTTGCCATGTGTTTTAATCCTCCTCCAACGCATAGTATATGCAATCAACTTCCTTAGTATTTGCCGAATCTCGGAATTTCCCAACAGTGAAATGGAAGTAAAAATGCTTGCAAATTAAGCAAATCAAATTGTGCTTTATCGTGTTATGCTAATCATGTCAGACCAGCTACCCATTAAACTTGCATATGTATGTCCATTTTGTTTCCGAATATATTATGCAACATTGCATAGTTTATGCATTTAAATTATCATGATTAAAAGGCAGAATGCTTGGTCTTGTAAACATGATATTTGTAGGCATTGACGTCATTTCTCATCTCAGTAAATAACAGATGTTCCGATATCTAATTTATTCTGTTGTCTCGTGAATTTTTAAGTTATTAATAAGCAAATGATCTGTTTGTGTTGAAACTTCTCTCATTCGAAGGAAATGCCCTTTTGGCGTGAAATACGAATAGACAAATTATAGTCAATATTACTTTCCTTGCACGGTCTTCGCGTTCTCCTCGAACGTTGAGATTACAATCATGAAAGAATCATAGAACTCCCTAGGTTCCTGTAGCCTGGCTGGAGAAGACGTTTACGGCCAACTCATAGTAATAGAATACACTCTTTTTATAAGAATAAGTTTAAGTTCAGGCCGACTGTTCTTAATTTTTTCGAAAATCTGCGGCTAGATTGTTCTAAATTTTTTTTAAAATTAATTGGGTGTGAGCAGGGCGATTGCTAGCTTTGTCAGGCCTCATTTGCCAAAAGAATGAGCGAGAAAATTTGCTTAATTTGCCGACAAGTTTGAATTTTTCCCGAAAAGCAACCACATATGGCTAAAAATCCACGTTTTTGAGATAGAACGTTGTTCAAAATTGCATTTTAGAGTAGATTAGCTCCAGCTTGTTCTTAATTTGTTCTTAACTTTTGACCAATTTTGAGGCTCATGTTCTTTTAAAAATTGTTCGTATAAAAAGAGTGTATTTGGCAACTCGTGATCCGTTTTATCTATGAATGCAAATAACACACCTGATGTGAACAGGATTCGTAGAACCAAGAGGCCTGCAACGGCTTAAGCTTCCTCAAAAATTCCTTAAATTAGTTTTTCCCAATAAACTGTGTGATTTTTCTATAAGCTCGTGGCAAATTAAAATCGTTTCTTTGCATAATTTATTGTCGGTAATCAGATAATTTTGTATCTAAAGGGGGCGTACTTGAAACTTTCCCTGCCTGCTTTAAGTATTCTCCAAGATATCTTCTTTGGGGAAATAAACAAAAATACTACCCAGTGTTTGCAACACTCATTTTGACATATGCTACTTTTTCAGAAAGACGAGTTGCTAGTTATTGGTTGTGAAATGTCAAAGTTGTATCTACTAATTCTTTGACAACTATTACTTATGTCTAGATTTATTCCCGCCTGTATTGTAGAACAGGTGACAGTCGTAAAATGACCTGTTTTTCAATAAAATGACATGATGCCGTTTTCTTGGAGTACAACCAACCATAACCAACGTAAGCATATTCAATCAGGGCAAAAATGGGCTAAACGTTTCATCGCTTTTATCTGGAAAAAAGCGTTTGATTAGTCCTATCCCAGTAGGATTCGTACCAGTGCCCCTCATATTACGGACGCAGTGGTCATACCACTACACTTCAGAACAGGCACTGCAGACTGACTTCCCTAAAAGTTCCTTAGCAGGGCTGAAGCAATGATAGTCAATCCTCTTTTCATTGGCTGCAACAAACAATTGCAGAGGTCCACTTGAAACAATTGTATAGGTCAACTCTGATTCCTATTGGTTGGCTGTACAGCTGCAGAGGCAAGCTCAACTTCTGATTTGATAAATCAAATCTCACCTATGCTCCCGTTAAAGATTGCAGAGGTGAAGTACACTCTGATTGGCTCACAAGACGTTTCCATAGGTCAAACAAGCGATGATTGGCTCTCGAGGGACAAACAAGTTTCTGGATTCAGAAAATACGGACCAGATAAATGTCTAGAATCGCCTCTCGACTTTTCTGTGCAGAGGCCGAAAGATAGTCAGCAAAATATATGCCCTGCCTTCTGCAGGTTGTTGGTATTAACGGGGGCAGATCTAGGACGGACGTCGCTAAAGAATTTGCCAAAGAAACTATTGATTAATAATTTTGATAGTTTCCATTTTATTTTTTGTCGTAAAAATCTGACTTATGCTTCTGCATAGGTTGCTGTAGTCTGGATCCGCCTCGGCATCGACAGCTTCTTTTTAGATATTTATACAACATTTAATCTTAATTTGTTGTTCGTTTCTATTGCTGTTCTATTGCTGTTCTTGTGCAACAGGCTCTCCTCCGTTGTTGAATCCAAAATGAGATTGTTTTCACAGTTGATTCAAATATATATCTTTGAGTTTTGTAAACTCACCTTGCCAACAAAATAAGCTATTGCCAGGCTACTGCCCAGTCTATAGTTACTCTTAATCGCATAAAGCGTATCCGGATCAAAGTTTTCAAGATATTTCATTGTCAATTGGTCGAAAAAGAATCTTTATTGACCCTCCCTTTTTTGTTTTATTTATCCATATAAATCCAGTCACTGAACCCTGCTTGCTTCCAGGGGTGTAGTGCTAGGGGGGCTCAGGGAGGCTGAGCCCTCTTTGTTAACGCCGAAAATTGGCAAATTTCTACTCTTGCTATTGTTTTTCGCAACATTTTATGCAAGAGCCCCCTTGTTATTTAGATAGCACTACACCACTAATGGCTTCCTTGCATTCACGTAACCTTTTTTGCTCTTACGCCATCTTGATAGTCAGCAAATCTTTTACAGAGACAAACAGAGAAGACACTGACAAATATCCCAGAGTTGTTGACATCAAAAAAGCAAGTATTGCCTACAGGTATGTTTGCCTATGGCTTTCAATGTTTTAAATGTTTCATAAAAACTGCTGGTAGTAATAGTAATGATGCAGGTAGTAAGTTATATAAGGAAAACAATATATTTTGTAAGTGTGTAATTGCAGAATATTCATAAGGATGACAGTATTTCACAATTGGTTTTGATACCGATGAACTGGCTTTTTAGAGAATAGAGTTCTTAAATTTGACGTCACAAAAAAGCTATTTTAGAACTTAGGAATTTGTCCACTTAATATAAAAGAACTTTATAATATACTTCTAAACATGCAAAGTCAGTTAAAAATGCCAAAAACCGGATGAGATATACACTCTTATTTATAACAACAATTTTATAAGAACCTCAAAGTTGGTCAAAAGTTAAGAACAAATTAAGAACCAGTTGAGTCTGAGCTAATGTAAAATGCAATTTTGAACAACGTTTTATCTTAATAACGAGGATATTTAGCCAAGTGTGAGTGCTTTTTCGGTGAATATTCAAACTTGTCAGCAAATCAAGATTGTCTCATTCACTTTGTAGGTGAATGAGCGAAAAAGCTAGCAATGGCACTTCTTATACCCTATTAATTTAAGAACAAATTAAGTGCAATCGAGCCTCAGATTTTCTAAAAAATTAAGAACAGTCAGCCTGAACTTAAATTTACTGATTCTTATAAAAAAAGAGTGTAGCCAATAAAAGATTTGAAATTTGCAAACGGTTCACTTTTCATTTGGCCCTGTGAAGAATGTTGTTAACAGAGCGGAGACCAAATTACAGAAGTTTAGTGGAGCAGGAGCCTGCGCTCATCTGGCCGTATCTCAGCCAATTCATAACACCTTTATTTGATGTGGCACATTTGCAATCAGCTTTAGATTAATTTAAAACCCAGCACGTTTTAAGGCCGTCTAAAAAATAATAAAGTCAAAATCGTTAACTCGTTTGCCAGATAACTCGAATCTTCATTATGCGAGCCTTAAGAACTCCCTCTTCGTGATTTTTCCTTCTTAGACTCTTGGCGATTTAAACATTTGTTGATGTGAACAAGTTTTTTCTCACCGTTAGAAGCTCGAATCATTATCCATTAAGTGTTTCATTTTATCTATTTACATAGACTCTTGATTGTGCCATGCTTAGCATTGTGTCTTTGAGCTAATGCCAGTTTTGCCAAATATCGATCCTAGCGTATGATTCGATTGTTTCTATTTCTGATAGAATGGGTATTCTTGTTCCCGGCGATCAGATCATCCACATAAACGGCGCTTCTACAAGCGGATATTCTTTATATGAAGCAAATGAATTGATAAGAAAATGTTATGATGTTATGAGAATCACTGTGAAGAAAGACGAAGAAATTCAAGGTCAGCTTTAGCATATTGTATCGAAAAGGTCAATTTCTAGTTTTTAGGAGATTTATCAAGTGTATATAGCAGATTTTTATCGGTCATGAGTGCAAACTGTCTTTGGGGAGAAACTTCATTTGAAATTTTAAAATTAGTTTTGGCGACAGTCTAAATAGTTTTTGCAGCATTTTGTAAAACATGTGTCTACTTAAATCTCCTCTGGTTTGTACTTGCAAAGACCCTCGATGATTTTATCCTTAAACATGTACCTAACACTGTTTTGTCGTCAGCTACGAAGAAAAAATATCAAACATGTTTTATCAACAAGCCTTTATGAAAACAACCAACCTGAATAACTATTTAGACTTTGTTTTCTCTTGCTTTAAGTTCCACCACCCACTTTAAATGAGCTATTAATAGAAGTGCTTAGATGTTTTTGCTGCTATCCTGTCCTTTCAGCTCTTCGTTCTTCATTTAGCTCCAGCAACCAACTTTTCTTTATTTGCTTTTTTGATATCTGCTTAATCTGTCTTATCCAAATCTGGAAGTATTCGCTTTTTTATGAAGATTCGATCTGAAAGCTGTACCTTATCTTCAATGTGGCCACACACAAGCCTATTATTTTTCGCAAAACGTCATATGGGGGTGCCTGTATAGAAGGACCAGGTTTTTCCCCTGTTTTTCCAAACTCTTTTCCCCATTTCTTTACCATTTTCTTGCATTATCAAAGCGAAAGGTTCACAACTTCAGCTGAACTACTGTCATGCGTAGCATCTGATAAAATTTATCGGATTAGGCCAGAGAAACAACGACGACAAGGAACAATCTTTTGGTGGTGGTATGAAAAGATCCATGATTTGTGACTTAAAGTGTTCATGAAAGAATAGATTTGTGTGTGGCCCCAAAGGAGGCTACCTCTCTAAGATAATGCTGCGTCAATGGGAAAATGAGTTCTGCTATTTCCAACCTATGCCAAAATGATGCGTATCTAGGCTCGGAACACCTGGAAAAACTTATGTGAAAACATGAAAACCGCATTGATAACAAGATCTGTTCCCATCGACTTATAGTCCCAATGTAAAATATGTTAAATGGCCCTATTCAATCGCGAAAGAAGACTGTCACGGGAACCAATTATTCGTTCAACTATGGAGACCGCCTTATTTGAATGTTACAATATTTATCTCCCAGTTTTATATTATTTGCTTATCGGTGTTTTATTCATCAAATCATGCGGATAAGAAAATTAGACTCCATTTACATTAACAGCCAGACGGTTCTTTTAGCAAAAATAAATTGCGTTTATTAAGCTGACAGAGAGTGCTTCATATGACCTACTTATAAGACTACATTTTGACAAAGAATCAATAAACCGCAAAAAGTTATAAGAACATTTCTTGGGAGGGAAGGACCACCTTCCATATCTTTAAAAAATATTAACAATGTTACATACCAGTTTTTTAATAGGTATTTTCAAGAGGTTTGCCCATTTGGATTTTGGATTTTGCCCATTTCTTGCAGGTAACACTTTTGGAGTAGAGTTCAATCGGCGAGGCGAACCATTAGGAATTACAATATCAGGTATCTTGTTACATCATTATTTTTCAAGCAGCCATTTTAAAGTCAAACCCTGCAGCTTTGCTTTCATTGCAGAAACGAGGCCTTTTAATGAATCTGTCTTAATTTTTATGTTACACGAAGAAGGGAGGAAGGTTGCACAGTTTATTTTTTGCATTCTGATTACATAAAAAAGGCTAAAGATAATTATGTAACCAATCTGTGAAGCCATTTGTCGTTCTCTTTCTTCTTATATGCTCAAACTTCAGCCAATCACTATAATAGCTGTACTTGGCTTTTAAATCGTGATTATGATTTTCTTTTTAAACCCATTTAGGATCCGAGGAGCCATTTGACCCAATTTACATCACATCGATTGCAGAAGAAAGTATTGCTGGCAGGTCAGTTTTCTAAAACCAATATAATAGGAAAGATGCTCTTTGAATTTTTGTTTATTTGCATTGCCTAAATGTTTTTCAGCCGTGTTCTCGCTGCCTAGCTCTGAAAGCAGTCCCCGACTCAGTCGGCGGATTGTTAGGAAAAGATCCCAGCCAGTTTTTTCTTACATAATCCTATCTGAAAGAAAAGGCTGGCTTTTAGGGGTTTCCTCTCTACCACAGAGGAATTGGAAGCAGAAGCCTACGTTGGGGACACTTCTAAAATCTTTAGATGTTTGAGAGTCGGTCTATTTTAAAGCACGTACCATTTATGTAAACAGAAAGTTAGTTTACTCACTGATGCTCTTCGGCTATGTGAGGAATTAGAGATTGCCGAATAGTAAAAAAAGAACACCATGCAATTTAGTATAATTTAATTATTCTTAGGTTGTTGATAAAAAGCGCCTCGAAATCTCATGTGAAGCACCGACCAATCGCTCTCGACTTTTGATTATACAGCTAATCGTTCTCCTAAGGCAGGTTGCAAATGCTCTTGGCTTTTTGCTGAATGTATTCGAGTGATGTATAGGTATTTTAAAGAGGGTCGGCCAAACTCAATATTTCATTCGACTTCAAATTTTGAGAGCATTTGCAACCTGCATTAGGAGAAGGTTAAGCTTATGTCTCAAAACTTAACGGCAAGACCGGCAAATTAAAAAAGGTAGATCGATCTCAATAAAATTGATGATGACAATTGAACATGAGGCAGCTGCTCTTTTTCTTATGGAGTTCATTGAAAATTCAGAAAAGGAAGTTGCTAGAGTAAAAAAACCAGACGTTGAATAAAAATAAGAGGTGGGCTTTATTAATACTATAATCAGGGAATGAAGTGTGAAGATACGGTGGGTTAAAAAGTGGATAGAAAGCATCATGCAGATGGCTCAGTCTGTGCAGACGTTTTCAAAGACTCTTTGATTCCAAAGCTGTGAAGGTACCTTTCCTTTTATCGTCAAAATCATCAAAGAAAACCAAGTACTGCAGCGCGTTGAATGTGATATGCTTTCATTTCCCTAGCATACCAGTCGATAAGTTTTGCATTTTTCAAAAACCTGGATAAATCAGAATATAGGTTACGTCAGTTTGTGCTTTGACTGTTTAATTTTTCGACTTTTTACCTCGGCCTAATTCGCGATTGGTGCTGAAAATAAATGAGCACTCATTTATTTTCTTCAAAGATTAGGAAAGGATGTTACAAACAGTGTCTCGAACATGGGCTTCATCGATGTTTGACTTAGTCAGTTCGATTTGTTGTCGAAAATGCATTAACTACACTAACGAACATTGAAAATGCTCAAATACTGATGCTTTAAAAGTATCTTTAACCAAAAATTAAATCAGAAAAGCACAAAGCCCCAACACAAGGTACCCAAAAGTGGGGGGGGCGTCTCTATTCGATTTTTTAAGACATGCAGAAAGTAAACCTTTTAGATACCCGAAGTTCTGAAAGATTCTAAGATGAAATTCTGATATATTTGTAATCTGATCATTCAGGATCATTTTGAAAATGGCAATAAATTTAAATTGACAACAATTTTAAAGCATCTTGATGTGATGAAATGAATTTTTTTTTCTGGAAAGCAATCAAACTTCACAAATTGTGTACTTTACACCAATTTATCATTCAGTCCTTGAGAAAGGTATCTTAACGTAGGTATCATCTTTTGAACTAGTTTAGCCGTATACTACGGAAGCACTTGACACTTTCGTAGTAATACTGATGAACTTATAGTCAAGTTTTGTTTTATATTGTATTCATATTTCTTAAATCATTAATTAGGTATTGACATAAATATTTATGTACTGTTATTGCGACTTTCATCGAATTTAAAGCTAAAGTTCAGTTCATTAGGATTGTCGAGCTCGCAGACAAAACAGAAGGCCGCACTTTCAAAAATGGTGTGGTTCTGTCGTATTATATGATTATTTGTGGCATTTCATTTCGATTTAAATTGCATTGCTTAGTCTGATTATAAAACGATGTTTAGCCATGCCTTCATATTTAACTACTAGAAGCTACAATAAAGTCTCTAAATGCAATTTACGACTATTGCAATTATAGTTAAAGAGCGTTTTCTGTAGTTAATCTCACTAAAGTCTTCATCTAAAGAGCAGCAAATCTCTTTTGGTCTGCTCAACATAAAACTGAAGGTTGTTTTTAAAGCTTGTAAGGTAACAACAGATCGTATAAACTTTTTCCTTTGCTCTTTAGGCTGGGGTTAGGCCTATCCGTCTGCTTCGGTCTTTACATTTTTTTATCAAAGATATAATATGCTAATAAGATATATCTGGGGAACAGAATAAGTTCATCTTGATGTTATGTATGTTATGTTATGTATGTTATGTTCTATATCTTATGTTTTATGTTATATGTTATGTTATATGTTATGTTATATGTTATGTTATATGTTATGTTATATGTTATGTTATATGTTATGTTATATGTTTTTTTTGTCATGTTACATGTTGTGTTTGTTATGTTATGTTATGTTATATGTTATGTTATGTTATGTAATGTTATGTAATGTTATGTTATGTTATGTTATGTTATGTTATGTTATGTTATGTTATGTTATGTTATGTTATGTTATGTTATGTTATGTTATGTTATGTTATGTTATGTTATGTTATGTTATGTTATATTATATTATGATTTTTTATGAATTTTTTATTCAATCGAGCTCATTATGAATTTAAATGGAGCCGAATTTTCACCCCTAGGAGTGGTGCGGTGTTGGTTGGGGACAGGCTGTTGGCAATAAACGAAGTTACGCTGCGAGGGAAACCTCTTTGGAAGGCGTTTGAATCCTTAAGAATGGCTGGTGATATTGTCAAATTGCTGATTAAAAGAACCACTGCAGCCTCAGTTCCTAGACATTCGTATGGTAAGATTAAACTAAAGTATCGACTATTTCCATAAACTGAACGCCTATTCATTGTATTTCTTCAGACACCGTTCATTAGAAAACGGCTAATGAAACTAATTTTAATACACAACTTGCAAGTGCTATTGTCTTATCTTTAGCTTTTCATATAGGATTCATCCATGATTAAAATAATAAGAAAACTTATATCGTCTAGGCTTTATTTATCGTCTTTGTGGCACTGTGCATCGTCTGCTGTGCATCTTAAGACGCTCGTTGGCATTTTTCGCAATAAATTTTGACAATTAATCGAATTAGGCCGATCTGGATATATTCTACTTTAGAATGGATAGTAATACTCTTTCGGGTATGAGATCCTGTTTTGAATTCCGTGGATTAAATTTAAACCATAGCTGCTAGATAAAGATGGTATGCTGGTGTAATGCTGAGCTACTCCGGGGTGTAACTACGGTTAAGCCCTGGCAAAACGACTAAACATTTCACACAACTTTTGTTTAGTGAAAGGTTTAGTGGAAAGTTTACTCGTTTTGCTACCCTTTTTAGCGTTGTTTAGTCGTGTTGAGTGTTGTTGAGCAAAGTTTGGTTCTGGTCAAATATGTTTAGCGTTGTTTAGTGTTGTTTATCAAATGTTTAGTCGCTTTGCCACCAATTACACATTTGTTGTGCTAGCGCAGGCGCCGTAGGTGTGGGAATCCAAAGGTTTTCCAGGGTTTTTTCGGTTTTCCTGTCTCTACGTGACCCAAAATCTCTAGAATGCCTTCAAAAGACATTTGCTTCGTCTCCTTGTAGGCTACGGTGTCTTCTTCGACAGTCACCTTTGTTACCGATGTGCTACAAATTATTTTATTTTTCCTTTTCTTTTATAAGACTCTTATTTTTACCCACTTCTTGCACTTGAAGCTTTTTATGCTAACATACAACAAAACAAACAGAAAGCAAATTCCTATGCAAGATCCCCACAGCGTCCTACGCACGCAGGTCGCAGTTCAAGAATGTTTACCAAAGTTTAGTGAAAAGTTTAGTCATGTTTTGCCACCCTCGCTAAACTTCACTCAACTTCACTAAACAAATGTTTAGTGAAATGTTTAGTGAAATGTTTAGTGAAATGTTTAGTGAAATGTTTAGTCGTTTTGCCAGGGCTTATCATGGAAGGATTCTTATCTGCTACTTAGCAAGGACATTCCGGACAGTTTTCGAATTCCGGATATGTAATATAAATGTTGCATTTTGGGATACCCTGCAAGAAGATAATATTGAACACACGTGGCGTTGTAATAAATTTACAACAAGAAGCCCAGAAATTGAAAAAGGAACTGAAAATTGACTGTAAACTGTTGTCGATTGGAAAAATGATTGAATTATTGGTTCAGTTATGTAAATATTATGGGATCCTTGCCTGTGATACTGCTTCAATAATTAAAAGAGCATGTAGCTGCTACCGAATTGGAAAATTAGGACCTGTTATTATTATTATTTTTATTACGATAATACTGGCTGGATAAACATAGTTTTGATTTCTTGTTTTGTGAAATGAGCCCTCTCTATTTTGGTTCTTTTATTTCTCGTAAACTGCTGCACTCTGATATATATGGCATTTCATAATTTTGTGTTTTTGTTTGCCCAGAAAAAAATCCTGCTGTTGACAGCTGCGAAATGACGTCTGCTTCTATATCGAGAGATGTTCAACAGTGGGTTATGAATAGCAACAATCTTGAGGATATAGTCGAAAAGGTAGCTTTTTTGTTTATTTCGACTCTCATGAAAAAATAACTCTCAACCCAGCTGGACTGTGGCCAAAACAGAACAAGGGCAATTCGGTTGGGTTTGTGACAAGGTTTCTTGAAGGCACTTTTATTTGCTTTTTCTTAAATCCAGATGAAATTCATCGTTATATTCCTCGATAATTTGTTTTGCATCAAGAGGCTGTCGGAGTTCTTTCTGAGAAATTCCGTGTTGGGGTTTGAGCCCCAAGCTTCAGGTTGTTTATAACAATGACTGAAAGTAAAAATTGATGATTATGATGGTTTTTGTTAAGCCATTATGGTTAAAACGTTTCCCGTAAGTTTTCCCGTAAGTTACCGTTAGTTCCCGTAATTTAAACTTCGTATTTTCAACGTAATTTATAAGAATTCTTCTGTTTTTTATTAAATATTTTTTAATTAATTTAGGAACGATGTCCCACATCCCAAGGCTCAGCAAGTACCGAGAGTTATTGTGACATAAGCGACAATGTTGATACTCAAAGCAGTGCAAGTGACCGGCCTAGCAGCACCAAAAAGCGTGTTGCAAAGAGACCTATGCTTCCTGCTTGGCAACGAGAATGCCTAAAAAATTACGACGATTGTGCAAGTAGCGAAGACCGATACCAAGAATTCACAAAAAGCGAAAATTTCTCGCGGGCATTTGATTCCGACATGCCTAGACCACTGTTTGAGACCGACGGGCGTTCAGCCTGTGACGTCAGGCTCAAGAACGCTTTTCAGCCTATCGATGACAATGATAGTGGGATGCAGTTCAGCTGGAATCGTGCGTTGTCGTCAAGTCGCAAAGAGGTTGTCGTGTACGACTCTTCGGAGGCGGATTGCGATGTCTCACCGAATGTTGCAGGGTACCCCGGTGCCGACCTTTTCCAAAAGGATACGGATAATCTTCATCGAATTCTTGATAATCCGAAAAGATCCCTTCCATTCTACGAGGATAATGAAATATCCGAGAAGAACACACGCTACCTATCGCCAGAATTTCAAAACGACTTTCGTGTCGATGAAATAGTCGATGGCGGGCGGTCACAGTGTTACGAGGATTCTCAAACAGCTGAAACCTATCTTAGTAAACGAAAGTTAAAGTCCAGCATCGGAAAAGAAAACATGGGCCTCCCTAAATCAAGTACTACTCGCATGGCGAATCTTGATTATAATAAGTCAAAATCGAGATTGCCAAATCAAGGTTCAGTAAGAGGCCTTTCGCAAGCTGTCGCATTTTTTGAAAATTTGGAGAAAATTAAATTGCCGGAAAGAAAATCAAATCGTAGTAGCTCTTTGAAGAGCTTTAAAAATCGGGATGCAAAGTTTTCCGACAGCGAAAAATCGCATACGTCGCTAACAAAATCGCCCTTTCAGTTAGGCATGACAAAAAGCGAAAGATATTTGCGAGAATTCGAGCGCAAAACTGAAGCAGAATATAAGGAAATAAAGGAGAAGTTAGGAGAATCTTCCGTGGAATCAATCGCTGATAAAGCACCAAACTTAGGCCCGTCGTTCAAACTTGATAAGTTTTCGCGGTTTGACAGTGGATATTCAACAGCTGACGCGAAAATTGAAAGTCCATCAGCGCCAAGTCATAGCAAACTCGGAAAGAAATTAGAACACGGCATTGAATCAAACAATGATGACAAGCTTCGGACCTCAACGCACCGAATCGTCCTAACAAAAAACGAGTTTGATAAAGACTTTGGATTTAGTATTTCCGAGCGAATCGACGGCAAAGGTATATACGTAAACTCTATTCAGTCAAATACTGGAAAATCAGGCAAACTGAAGAAATATGACAGGATTATGCAGGTTTGAAAATAAATTTTACTCTTTTACTTATTGTGGCTGAGCTGCGGCTTCAGAAACTGAATTATTGAAATACATCGTAGTTCAGAACATGGTTGGGAAAATAAAGGGTGTATATTGCGTAATTCAACTCTCGCATTAAATGAAAGCTTTCCCACTCTTTTATAACAAGCTCACCAACGTCCTCTGTGGATCTTCAACATTTGTGGTAAAGAAGCAGTGGCGGTTTTAGGGGGTCCAAGGGGGCAATGGCCACAGGCCCCGTGCTTAAGGTAGCCTAAAGGGGCCCCGCACCAAAGAAAAGCAATTGTAAAGAACAATGGCTTTGCAGATTTTGTTCAGTCCCTGGCCCAACAGTCCCTAAAACCGCTGCTGTGACAAAGATTTTGTAAGCGTTTGGCCACCTCGTCGGAAAATGTTGGTGGCACCCGTTGGTCTCAGTGGCGTTTCTGTACCGCTGAATTGCTGTCTACGAGTTCCTTATTTTAATTGTTGCATATATGATTTTCCCAGGTCAATGGTATCAATACACGCGAACTAACATGTGACCAAGTGGTCCCACTTTTACAACGGGCTGGCAGGAGGCTGCAACTGGTTGTTCAAAGAGTGCAGCGTGATTATGTTTGATGTACTTTATAATTCATTTTTATATTTGTAGTATAAATCAATTTTATAATATCTATTTATTGAGAATTTCAAGAATGTTTTATCATTTACAGATAGGTAGCTTATATTTTTAATTAATGACGAGTAACTTCATATTTAGGCTCTACAACCGTTTTTATGTTAGGCCATGTGTATTTGTAAAAATGTAAACATCTTTTGTTATTTGACGAATACAGGCAAAGTCTAATACAATTTAAATGGAGCATTTCATGCAGCTGTGAGATGATTTGTTTAGAAAAGTTAATATAAATAATTATCTTCTCAGTGATCCACAAGACCGATAGACAGCCAATCGAATATTCCTGTATATTCATGACTTGCAATATGCCTGTTTGCTATCCGGGATACTTCGAGGTTGGAAATAATGGCCTTCCAAACCCTCCTCCATGGAATAAACGGGGATGTGCTTGCAAAGACATTTTGAATTCCGTAATTTCTGTCGAAATATTTTGGAAGACAATGGTCTTTTGCTCTAAAACAATGTGAAAATGGGACATCATCTTATCAAAACAATAGGTTTGCCCCCCCCCCCTCCCCAATATTTTATCAAGTGTCCGCCCCTGATTTCAACAATAGGCAATGCTCTGTTATACTTCTCAGAATCATTCCTTCCAATCGCCGCTACTTTGGCCTTGTACTTTATTGTCACAGTGTACTGTCATTAACCTCTATGAAGAGAGGTCCTGTTTTTTACCAATGCAGCGCTAGTTTTTTGCCTAGATGCCACATATTTTTTATAAAACCACGCATGAGTTTATTATCAGCATGTATAATTATTCTTAAAAAGGCCACAGAAATGTGATGTCAACGTGGAGAAGAGCCAAAGAAGCACAGGCTTTAAGAATATCTATCCTATTACAGCCACTGATCGTTATGCTGCAATAGGCCAAACCACAGCTATTTAAGCGCTGTTTCGTTTGACAAGCTTGTGGTTGCATTTCTCGTTATGTCAACCCAATTCTTCTGGATTGATATTCTTGTGGCAGTATTTTCATCCCTTCAAAGGCAGACTCGCATTCCATTCCAATTGTGTGGTTTTTTCAGTTATGAAGGGTGATGTTTTCGAGACTGTTGCAATGCATCTGCCTAAACATAATAATTTTGTTACAATTTTTGAGGATCCACTTTGCTATTTTATTTTACAAGCATAGAAACTCATGAATCTAGTAACAGTCGCGAAAAATTCACCCTTAAATGGGTATTTTGGTTGTCTGTTGTCTTTTCCTTTCACAGAGGATGGCGTTAAACAGCCCATCGATAGACTTCATTTTTACTTACTACTTTGGTGTGGTTTGTTAGTGTTCAGTCATATGCATACGAAAACAATGCCTGAACATGTTTGAAAACTTTCCGATACATTTTGTAAGCTAATTTTGTAAGCTGTAAATAACAATAGGAAAGTAATATTATTTTTTGAGCTTTTCTTGTCAAATAAACCCATAGAAGAGATTTATTGCGTTATTAGATTTGCACGTCCACGCCTATTCACCCAAACACCCCCCTCCCCCTCCCTCCCCATCATAATAACATAAGGTCAAATTACCAGTGTTAATTATGTTCCAAGGGGCCACCGTTCTTCTGGGTTGTTGAATAAAACCCTCTTCACAACGACATTATTTGATAATAAGTACTCACTTTTTTAATATCAATTCTGTTTTATTCAATCAACTCCAAGTAGTGACACTTCCTTTATATCTAAAAGATTTTCCTTATCTTTTCACAACATTACAAAAGTTGATGAACGCTCGTATAAAATTTTGTGGTCAATTCTCTTAAAGGTTGTTAAGGCATTGAATGTCTCTTTATTAGTTTTTTGCATAACATTTACTACCATATTGTTTGTATTGTCTGAAATTTATGCTAATCTTTTTATTAAATGATATATTTTACAAACATGTTTGCTTCTTTGTGTCTTCTGTTTGACGTCATAGGTTTCAAAACCTGCTTTATTCTGAAGCAAAACAACACTGTTTTAGCTTTTTCCGCTTCGAGTGTCATGAGAAAAACCACATAAAGCCAGTTTATTGTCTGCCGAAGCCTCTGCGGAGGACTGGAACAGAGTACCCTTGTCTTGTGATCGAACAAGGGTAATTCACAAGCTAGGGTCTGTGTAATATATGCAACGCAAAGACTCTCTCGTGTTCAGTACATTAATGATAATCAGCACAAACGTTACTTCTACATAATCACATAGGTCTAAACGAAGCTTATCTAGTAGTATGATGGGATTAGACTGGGGATACCGTTAGCAAGTGTCAAGTGTCGGCCCCCCGCATCTGCATCCTGTCTTTTTCAGCATTTTGAATTGTGAATTCTTCCTTCTTTTGTAGCAGTTACATTTAAGAACTAGTGACCTCAGTTGTTTCAATTTCATTAACTTAATCACTTGGTATCATAGATTATGGTAAACCTAGTCCAATTCATGTACTCGTTTTTTTATTTTTTTATTATTCATAACTTAAATTGTAATTCTTGTTGGTTGAAATGAAAACTCTTATGTCTTATGTCTATGTCTTATGTCTTATGTCTCATGTCTTATGTCTTACGTCTTATGAATGTTGACATTTTTTGTCATTTTTAACTGACACGCCTAGATGTAATGCTGAACAGAACAGAGGTGCCGTCTTTAAAAATTTGAAAGGGGCTGTGCTTTTGGAAGCTTCTAGAAGCCACACACAAACACAAGACCACACCCTTGACCGCACCCTATATACTTGCAGTTGTGTTGCCTTTCTGCGATTGCAAAATAAAAGGTATTCGCAAAACCAAACATATACTGGCTTGCTAAGGGTTCGTTGACCCCCAAAATCTCCCTTTTAACATAGGGGGCTGTCAAAGAACTTCGCAGGCGCACATTATTTTGACGTCATGTTTTGGTTTATCGTTCAGTAAGTTGCTAAGAGATGATGTATTCGCACTAGAGTCATTAATATTTTCACCTTTTAAGTTTTTGACGCACATCTATTGTCACATTTGTAAGGATTAAACGCACTACACCCATTTTGTAAGATCTTGCATTTTCATTGGTCAAGTAGTGATAATCTTGTGATCAGGGCCGCCGAGAGACGGCCTGGGCCCTGGGGCAAAGTCCCGGTTGGGGCCCTAGAGTCGGATACAAAAAATTTTCGAGACCACGCCCTTTATAAAATGGGAAACGCCCATTATTTCCAAACGTTTGCGCACGTTTGCTTTTTCAGTTGCAAATTGATCTTTAAATGCATTTTCAGTTTCGCAAAAGAAGACATTTTAAAAAAATTTTCAGAATAATTTGGGGGCCCCTTTTAGGCCAAGGCCCTGGGGAAAATTGCCCCCCCTGCCCCCCCCTCTCTGCGCCACTGCTTGTGATAAACGGTTTTTCGTGGTAATATTTGAGTTCGGTAGTTTTAGATTGGAAATAAGTTGAAGAAAATGATACACAGAAAATGTGGAGTTATTCGTGTCTTCTGGTCTATTGCATCCTCAAAAACTAGCGAGAATTTGATATCGCTGCGGTGATATTCAGGAAAGGGGCTAACCCCTCGGCACTGAAAATCATGTTTCTCATTTTTATTTCATTTGAAACCAATACAGATAATCCTCCATTTACAGTATAAACCGTTAAAGGGAATCAATATTTTCAGGCAGTCTTTGGTCATTTTTTTAAATTAAGTTATGTTTTGCAAAAAGAATGTTAATGGTGTGAGATAAAGGTCTTAGTTTCTGTTTGTTATTGTGTTGAGAACATGAATTAAGTGGAATATTTTCATAAAGCAAGTATTGTCATTTTTAATTGACTGGCTCGCATTCGCGAGTTTTTACTGCGGGGACACCCTGAGTACAAGAGCCGCGCGTGTATAGAAGAGTGGAGCGGAGAGGATTTTAGCAGTGATTCGTATTATGTATGATCAAGATAGTTACAGTATTTGAAATTAACCCAATTTCCTGTAAAAGTGTTGGTCACCTAATATTTCCATGAGCAGGTGAACTTAACCTCGAAAATTCACACAGAGTTTCGCACCTAGGCATCAAAAATGATTCTGCAAGTAAACAACAAAACTCATGAAGGTAGAATTCTAACCATAACAAAGATGGGGTTGGGACGTATACATCTATTAGACATATATTTATACTGAATTTTTTGTGTATAGAATGGTTCTAAGTTGCAACTCCGATTTATCTCTGAAAGCTACACCAGGTTACTGTAAGCTTGAAGCTCAGTGTTTCATTTTGGAACCCTCCCGGTCTGTACATGAAAATGTGTACATATCTCAACATTATAAGGTATAACACTCAGGTATACATTTTCATCAATATGATACAGATATCTGTTTAGATTTAAATCCGACTGTTTCAAGTTAACATTAGGTCTGATGTGGGCCAGTCCACCCCTTGGACTCAGTATTCATTGTGATATACTTTTATGCAGAAATAGGGGTTTGAAAAAACTTTATTCTGTCCCAAGCTACCTCAAAACATCAGGAAAACATCACGGCCACTAGCTGGCGGAAGGAAGATTGTAGCAAAAAATAAATTGAGGAAGGTGACCAAAAATTTGGAAATTTGAGGAAGTTGCAGAAGTCGTATTGCCTTTTGCCTTTCAAAATACATTGAGACAAAAAGAAATAAAATCAAACAGTATTTATAACCCCCTGTTTTTTAATAGTGAATGTGCTTGTGGAACCGCTTTGCTCTGTCCAATTAAGACATAAGCTTTTTATTATTTATCTAATTAAATTATGATGCGCTTTTGTTCTTAATTGACATTTAGCATGATAAGCATTTAGCTTTGCATCTGTCTCAAAGAAGTATCTACTTTTAAAAACAAGCCACAATTTCTAAATTTTTTTGAAGAACAGTGTTGCAAGGAGAGGGGATCAAGACTAGTTGAGTACCCCCAATTTCCTGACCACGCCCATTAACAGATGTTTATAACCTAAGTGAAGAAGGTTTTAAAGTAAGATTTGCTTGGCCGGAGGAAGGTTGACAAGTTTTCTGGGCCCTGTTGTTTTATTGAGGGTGTTCGCTTTGAGCTGATGAAATGTTTTCCTGGACGAAACTACCGTTATTGCATGTAATTATTGCAAGTACGTCATTTCTTATGATATCCCTATACACCAGTGCGACTTTTTTAAGCTCAGTTTTGGTTTTATCACCATGAATTAGGTGGATACAAGTGCTCATATTGTTTGTGCTTGTATTTTAGATTTTAGGGAAAAGGGAAGTTCGAAAATTTGTGAGGAATTGGACCGCAAAAAAAGTATCGAAATATTTAAGAAACATAACCAAACACTTTTATAAGATGGTGTATACATAGTGCTGTTTGGCAGGCTTAAATTAAATATTCTGTATCACAATAATAGAGGTCCTATCTGAGTAGTTAATCGACAGTACATGTTTTTTCAGATAAGAAACTTTACCCGTGATATGAAGTTTATCTCGTTTATAGAAAACAAATCAGACCTGAAATTAAAAACGTTCTTTCTTATATGCGGGTACCACAGTACTTAAAATTCTCATTCATATCATGGCGTTCGTCAAGCGCTTTTAAATACTTGTCTCAGGACCCCAGTAAACCCTGTAGAAATGACATGGATCGCATTAGATAAAATGTAAAAAAAGGTAGAAAGATTTCAAAATTAAGACACATATTGATGTCAGATATACTTTGCATATTTTTGTCACTGCAACATCACTGTGATGCCTCTAGGCTGGCACATGCACATTCTGGCACAAAAGCTAGCACAAAAATTAATATAATTAAAGATTGGTCATGTTTGATTGGCTAGTACGGCCATGGAAGCGTTTGGCAACTGACATCCCCTTAAAAACCCAATTTAAAAACGAGTACCATCCAAGGGTGCTTCGTCAGCAAACTTTAAAATTGTTCGGCAAATAAAGGATGGTTCAATCACTTTGTCGACAAACGAGATCTAGGCACCCCTCTTGACAAAAAGCTAGCGACGGCCCTGGGTGGGTATGAGCATGTGTGGCTTGTTGGTCATATTAATATGATTTGGCGGTAAAATTAATAGATTGTGAAAGTAAAGTTCCCGCTTCCGATGTCCGATGTCCTAAAAATAGATGTAACCCCACCAGCCATAGTTTTCAATGGACCCATTATATTTCAGGCATAAATTTTCATTAAAAATCCTTGTTACTAGGGGTTGCTTTTCATGCTGAAATTTTGTAAAATCCAAGAACATGCTTGCCCTGATGGCCTAGAAATTAAGACACAGGCGATAAAAATGTACTTCCCAGGTCCAAATACAGCGTCAGAACGGAAGCGAATCTCTTAACGTGAAAAAAAGGCCACGAACATTTCATAACATCATTCATGACATCATAGTAACGAAAGATTTAATATTCCTTCCATGCTTTTTTCCCGATTCCAAAAGCAGTTTCTGACCGTAAGCTATGTAGTTTTGAAGTTAGGAGCCACTAGTGGTATGATTGAAATATTCCATATGACATAACTTTTCATCCTGTGGTGCCCTTCTCGTGAAATTTTGTACACTCTTGACCAGGGGCGGATCCAGAGCAAATTTGAAGGAGGGGCAGTTGGTAGTGGGGGCGCTGAAAAATTTTCAAGAATTGGTGACGAGAGTACGCTGTATACAACAATTTCAGATCCATTTTTGGAATAAACAACATAACTTTGAGGTAATCCTTGAAGCAAATTAACCTATCGGTCTCAACGCATTCTTCAAAAGGGGCGCACAATTTCTAAAAAAGGGGTGCCAGCCTTGCTGCAACTCGTCGAGGAAGGGGCAACTGCCTGCCCCCCCCCCCCTAAATCCACCACTGCTATTGACGGAAGCAGTTGACCACATCTTGACGCAAAATTTTTTTGGATTGGAGCACATAATCAAGACCTATTCCACTTAACGCGTTATATTTATCTGTACCAAAAGCACCCAGCCCATGAGGGCCATGAGATTCATTTGTATTGGAAGTCACAAGAGTGGAAAATTTTGTTTTAGTAAGACGTATCAAACCAGAAAAATATTGATTTATTCCTTTTAGAGCCATCAAGGGTGCATTTGAATACCATATAAAGCTACACTATTGCATGAGGAAACTAAACAAGCGGCTTTTGGAATCTTTTGTCAAAAATCACTCTCAAACGTAATCATTAGCCTCAAGTCACTTAAGTTCAGTTTAAAAGCATTTTTATCATCTTATATTTGCAACATAGTTTTCTTAAAAAGTTCTTTAACTGTTTGTGATAAAAATCAACAAAGTTTCTTAAAGAAATGAGCTTTTTATTTTATGCCCCAATAGTTTTCATGCTCCAATAGTTTTTTATATATTTCCTTTTTGGACTTTTCACGGTACACTCATTTTTTTTATAAGAAACAAAGGTCGATGTTGAGTACTCCAGTTTCTTAATGTTCTGGTAATTTCAATACTCACTGTTTCTTAAGAGTTTCTTAATTATGATGTCATGAATGATGTTATGAAATGTTCGTGACCTTTTTTCCACGTCAAAAGATTCGCTTCCGTTCCGATGCTGTATTTCGATGTGGGAAGTATATTTTTATCTCTTGTGTCTTAAGTTCTAGGCCATCAGGGCAATCATGTTCTTGGATTTTACAAAATTTTTTTGTTCTCAGTTTCCTCACGATTCAATAGTTTCTAAATTTTTTTGCATCGAGTAATGAAGTTTCTTAATTTTTTCTGACTGTCCAGTACTCGTTTCTTATAGCCAGTTTCTTATAAAAAATGAGTGTATTACAACAATATAATTATCTTTTCAAATATTTCAAAGACATATTTTAATGATAACCGCCTGGCTAAAATTTCTTTGTTTTTCATTGTTATTTCCAAAGGAATCGTTCATCCTTTGGTGCTCCTCGGACCAGATCTTGAAAATTCAGGTATCTTAGATATTATTTCAAAGATAAAACATTATCAAAACAGTTTTGAGAGGTCCATAATTGAAATTTTGTAAACTAAGGTATTTTAGAATACAGAATCCAAATACGCTTCTCCTAATGACGTAATATCCCAAAGTGCCGCTACACCTGTCTTTGTCCGGAAATATAGTCTGTTAAAGTCAAAATTGATATTTTTAGGACAAAAAAACTGATTTTTAGATTTTTTTAATGGACACTTTTTGCCAAGTTGAAAAAAAGAATGACTAAAGATTTCACGAACGTTGGGGGTTTTTGCTCTTTGGGCATCCCCGGTTCTGACGTCCCCAAACTATTCTTTCAGTCTGTTAAAGAAGAATCCTGCCCTAGAAGCATATGACTTTCTAATCAAATGACGTTGGTGATGAAGAATGAGTTTTTAAATGGCTTTGAGACGATTAGTTTCTAATAATAGTGTTTAGTAACAAGACAGCAAAGAGTCAGGACGTGATAACATTTCCTGACGTAGTTACCTTACAAAATCGTAAGAAAATATCTTTCAATGAGAAACTGATAGGAGTTGCGTTAATGTTATGAGAATGATATCATGAATGAATGGGTGTATAGAGTAATCGATAACGTAGCTGTAGAAAGCATAGAATATTACACACATTTTTTAACAAGACAACGTCTATAAGTAACCGAGATAAGAAACCATAGTACATACTACCTTCAACCAAAAGTTCCTTGAAAATTATTTTATAGATAGGATGGCAACGAAACTTTTTGACAATTAGGCCTATTTCTGTTCAATTGAATAGATGATAGAAAAAGAGTTTGCAAAAATCTTTGGTGGTACAAAACCTAAGAATGGCTTTGAAAAAATAAAAACATTTTGAGTCATACTAAAGTTTTTCATCTGAAACTCTTCAGGGTATAAAACGTCAGAACATTGATCGAAAACCCCACGCTAGGAAATATATATACCCAGTTGTGTAAAATGAAATCAGAAACGGCTGGGCAAGCAGCACTGATTGGGCAGCCTCAAGAGTCGTGTGTTCGCGTTTCTAATCGGCCTATTTCGATCCATAACTGGGTAAATGTTTCCTAGCGTAGTGTCTTCTTCTATGTTATGGCGTTTCATACTCTGAAGAGTGTCAGGTGAAAAGCCTCAGTATGACTCAAAATGTTTGCTTTTTGCAAAGAAATTTAAAAAGAATTTCTTGAGACTTGTTAGGAACTCTACATCATGATATCATGATCAATAGGAAAAACACATAATATCCTAAAGTTTCTATTAAGTATCTATTCACAAGTATTTGGTATTTAAAAAACCTTTCGGAAACTTTAAGTACCAGAATAAATAAAGAGCCTGAGAACTAACCCCAGACTTCTTCACTTACATGAAAGTGTGTATAGAAAATTCTCTCGCCAGTCACTGTGGCTTTGGGATGTTCATGCCGAATATCTTACCATTCAAGGCGGAAATTGAATTATACGGTGAAGAAAAAAGACCACGCTTCAAGGTAAAGATATAATACGTTTCTTTGTGGGCGAACGTACACTTTATTACGCTTTGCTTAATCCTATTACCAGATCCAAACTGGCCTATATGATTGAAAAGATTTTCCCACCTTCCTTCAACTTTTTATTAATTAATAGCAAATAGTGTGAAGTTTCCGTGTCTTGGTCAAACAGTATTTATGTCGATGCGTGTTGCCACCAGCGCCACCGAGAAGCAGCTATAATTTCGTTAGCTAATACCTTTTTCACAGTATTGCCTAACTACAAAGAAAGCGGCCGCACCCCTTGCCCCCTCGCTTCGCTCAAAGAGGATCCTCGTCTGTACCTCTTCAGAATGTTTAAAATTTTTCCCTCGTTTTAGAGTTTATATAGAAAAGTCCTTCACCTTCTTTAGACATTCCTGAAAAAATAGAAACTAAAAGGCTAAAGCGCTTCAATCTTTAAAGAAACTGGATTCTAAAATGCTTGTCGGGGATTTTGCAGACTTGATGGTAATTCTTGGACTCCAATGATAATTCTTTTTTAGGCACAGGGCACTGATTGGTCAACTATAGCGGTCTTGTGTTTGCGTTTTTCTGATTGGCCTATTTCTATCCACAACTGGGGATATATTTTTCATCGTGTTCTTTCGGACCATTAATCTGACGTTTTATGCTCTGAGGAGTGTCAGACGAAAAAGCTTTTAGCCATTATGATGTATAATGTTTGCTTTTTCAAAGCAATTTTCAAGAATGAACTTAGTTCGAAACATTTGAATACTGTTTATTATTTTTAGATATTTTCTTGCAACTTTGGAAAACCAGTTTTTACACACAATTCAGAACATAGACGTGAGAGGAATTGTGAAGGAAAAAGACAGTTGTAGACTGGGGTCAGCAACACAAAACTACATATGATGGTTATTGTGTTTGATTGGCCAACCATTGTCAAGTAAAAAAGCCATAGCTTTTCCAAACGCATTTACAAAATGGGGTTGTTTTCCCAATTTTTTTAGATTATGGTCAGCAAAAATATTTTCTGTCGCACTCCTCTTTCCCCCACCAATCTTTCAATCCTGCCAACGCCACTGCTTAGGCACTATTTGGGCAGTAATTGAAAAAAATTATGATGAGAATTTTCATGAGTAAAATTATGGTAAGAACCAGTATTTCGAAAATTTGAGGCTGGACTGTTCTTAATTTGTTCTTAAACTACTAGGGTATTGTTAGCAGTGAAGGTGCTAGCTAGTGTGTTCAGGGGGTGTGATCAGGACTTATTTATCAATAAAATGAGCGATGCTTTCTTTTTTGTCCAAAATTTTGAAAATTCACTGAAATAGCCTCCTTAGATGGCATGTTCTTAACTTTTGACCAGTTGTGAGGCTCGTGTTCTTGTGAAATTGTTCTTATAAAAAAGAGTGTTACTAAGGCAGAACAATGTAAGCGGTAACACAAGGTAGGACATGCACACGTGTTCTTCTATCCCAACAAACGTTTCTGTTTTTTTATATATTCATTCAGTTTTAATGCATTGTGTTTAAGTATCTTTATTCTTAGTACTTCTGAATATTTTAGTTTCTTTTATGATTCAGCAATGTATCACATTTTGCTGGATGAATTATTCAGGAAGTCAAGATTTGGCTCTGGTCTCCATTGCCATACCACTTAGCCACTGCACATGTTACAAGAAGCAAGACAAATTGGTTTTGGTGTGGTTAATGCTCGTAGATAATATAAAATATTACCTCGCAGGAAATCGAAGACATATACTCGAACATAGAATACCCTAGAAAAAAAATTCAAGCCAAAAAATGAACCAATGGAAATTATTTGACAATGAAAAGAAATTCAACTACATTTTGAGAAAGCAGATGTGTTGGATAAAAGGCAGTTTTGTCACCAGATCTACACATTAAATATCTACTATTATTTGCAAAAATAATGTATCAGTACCTTCTTCATATCTATCTACTTTATATGATGCTACACCCTTCTTATAAGAACCAGTCAATTGAATTCCAGGCTGGCTATTCTTAATTTGTTTGAAAATTGGAGGTTGAATAGTTCTTAACTTGTTCTTAAATTATTAGGGTCTAAGCAGCTCAATTGCTAGTTAGTTTGCTCTAGGGGAGTCTCCAGGCCCCATTTGCTAACAAAGTGAGTGAGACATTCCTTTTTTGTCGTCCAGTTTGAAAACTCACCGAAAAAGCATCCCTAGATGACAAGAAACTCTTCGTTTTAGAGATGGAATATATCAAGTCGATTTCACAACTTTGTTTTCAAAATCACGTTTTACAAAAGCTCAGCCTCAGCTGGTTCTTGATTTGTTTCTAAATTTTGATCAATCATGAGGCATGTGTTCTTATAAAATTGTACATGATAATTTTTACAAAGTCTGTTTCGAATTTGGCTCCAAATGATTCTTTTTATCCTGAAAACAGATTGGATGAATTTAGATTTGGGACATTAGATTGTATCGATATGCTTGATTCTCTCCAAATACATTGATGTCTTTGAAATTGTTTACAATTTTCAAAAATCCAAGTTCGTTTATTCAAAGTCCAGACTCTTTGAAGAAGTGTTTACCAACAAGACAATAAACAATGAGATTGTTTGATTTTTCATCGCCTCCTCTCCGCATCGAGGCTCGCTATGTAGAGCACAGTTTATAAAGTTCTGGTTAGAGATGAAAAAAACTGGTTAAGATTTGTATAGAATTTGAAGGCAAAGCAACTCCCCAGTCAAAGGTCATAATCGATAAAGTTTTCCGATGATGTAAATCCTTTTGTTGTTTTTTCAAACAGAAATATCTTTTTTATCTGTAATTACATCGATTTTGCTTTCAAACCGCAGAACAATTTCAGGCCCCGAATTTGCTTACTTTCTAGATTAAGGCCGGGGGCGTAAAGCTGGTAAAATATTCCTGCAAAATTGTTTTTGCACAGGTTCTCAGCTATTAAAACTACAAAGAAGAAATATTTTGGCCACCTGTGCCCTGACAACCTGAATGCGAATTGGTAGACCAGTTGATTTTTCTCATTCATACTAAGGTTGTCTCTGAATCCTAGCACACAAAACACTGTAAGGAATGGAAAATTGGCAAAATTACATGTGCAAACAAAAGTAAACAGAAATCATGAAGTGTATTGCTGCCTCCTCTCTGTTGTTCTTAGTGTTTATACGTTCTTCCTCTTCAGACATCCTTGATCAGAGTCCTGATGCACAAAACGGAAATTCCAAAGAGCATATTCCTTTTAAAGAATAACTGAGACCTGTCAAGTGATTCGATTTAGCCTTCGCGACCTTTGTTCTGTGTTTTTCTTCTACCATTCAATGGCTAATTTTGTTGCTGGTACCGGGTCACTCGCCAAAATCCAGACAAACAAATTAATTATTTGTCAAACAATAGCTGATTAGAGCCCAGGCCTAAAAAACAAGGTTTTTACAACTTAGGCTTAATGGTACATAATTGTACATTCTAATTTTCACTTCTAGCTCTATAAAACGAACAAAATGCACTTAAACAACACAAAATTGCATCATTGTAGGCCCTGTATCTAAAAATTCACGTATCACCGACAGTCAAATATCAACTGAGTAATGTGACAATTTTGCGTGTTTATTATTCGCTATAAACGAATAATTATGCAAGAGTCTAAGAATAGAGCCCAAGGGCCCAATCACAAATGATATGATGAGGCCCAAGGGCGCCAAGTAAATTAAAATGCAAGAAACTGGCGAGCCTTGTTCATTAAGCAAATAATTTCGCAAGGCCTACATTAATGTTTGCTGACACTGGTAAGATTTTCTATTGTGAATAAACGAGAGGCCACGATAGCAGGACTCAGTGGACTTTGCATTTAAGATTTGCTTCCTCGTTCTCGCCTTGGTTGGGTTGATTAAGGGAAACATACAAAGTATTTTGTTGAAAGTTTTCAAGCTTTGTTCGAAATTACCCTGGGTACCAGACTCACTCTATACATAATAAGTCTGGTACCCAGGGTAATTCTTGAGCAGGAACTTTATGTTTCAGGAGATTGAAAATCGTGAGGAAGATTTCCGAAATAAATTAGTCAAAGTACAACCGCCTTGATTTTAGGAGGTAAAAAGTGGAAAAGGTCTAACTTGTTTCACCGAGTCCCCTGAGCCCCCCCCCCCCCGAGCTATAACTCTGCTTGGTTTCATGGGATGGACGTCGAAAGCATACAAAGTTGGAGGAGTACATGTAGGAGGCAACTCAGAAAAAAGGTCTCAGAAAAAACACTTTTTTAAAAGCTCTCACAAGGACATTCCTAGGTAATGGGGACATTTTCAAAAATTTTAAGAGATTATCCGGTTTCCGATATTCCTGCCCACCCTATGGTATCGCTTGCCCTAAGATGTTTAAGCAGCGTATTCACTAATTGTAAGACCGATGTTATACCAATCCAAGCTAAAAGCCATTTAAATAAATTTGCAATCTTTACAGGCAATCTTTGCAGTCCTTTTCGTCAATCGATATTCAATTGAAATTGTCGATGTCAATCAAGTAGAGACTTTTGTTTAACAGATCTTCACAGAGAGGGGACAAGTTGGTGTTAATGGGATCGCAGTGTTGTCAAGAATGAATTAATAATTAATATGTAGCTTTTTTGTTTTTACATTTAGCTTAAATCTAGATCCATGTTCTTTGCATTCAAGGCACATTTAATGTCACGGGGTTGTCATTGTCTATTGCTCGCCTTCGTAGCGTCTTTGTGTTGTCGTAAAGTGGTTCATATGTAATGTTTCAGTAATTTCTTATTGTAAAATTGTTGGTTGAATCGGAAAGAAACTATTTACGATATCATTGTATTTTGCCTATTACACAGACATGAAAGGAAACGGACATTAAGGATTTCCCACAATTCACACAACCAATGGCCAGCCACTAAGCTCTGGGGGGACAAACCAAAAAAATTTAAGCCCCGCCCTTTTAACCACCAGAAAACGCCCTTTTACTAACAGGGAACGCCAATTTTATCTGAAGGGAACGCCTATGACTAACTTTTGTTTGAAAATTGGCAGTTTGAAAATCATAGGATTACATCACAAAAAGTACGGTGTCAAAATATTACCCCTCCCCCAACATTTTCTAATCGAATTTAGACGAAATACAAAATCGATTCTGCTGAGAACTGGGGGGGGGACAAGATACTGTACATAAAAGGCCATTAAACGGTATAATATCCACCCAATAAAAGTTTCATGCTCAAACTTATGCAAAATGTTGAAGAATAAACAATAATAACAATACTTTGATTATGATTAAAACGTTCTTCTTCCTTTTATGGTTTTTATCAATATGCAGTTAAAATTTGTACGCCATAGACCTAATCATGCGGGTCCCGATCACGTGACAGTCAGACACGTCTTAATTTATGTTTGCATATATTACTGTCCACTAGTGCGTGTGCTCTGCCCGTTTGAACCCAGTCACTGAGTTTCGCAATGATCGAGGATGTAATGGTGGAAGAAAGAGCGAAGTTTCAGTTGAATTTGGCCAAGATACTTGAGACTGAAGCCCTCTAGTATCGAACTTTTCGTTGGCTGTTCGCTGGGATTTCGCTTATTTTAAATTGGTTGTCAGTTACATTAATGTAGACGGGAGAAGAAGGACGTTGTCACCAGTACTCGACGAGGCTCGTATAAGCCAACTACACTGTTGTTACAGCTAGGCCCGAAATGATTTGCCTTTGAATTTATTCGTTACAACAAATTCGTGGCTATTATGTGGATTTAACAGATTTAATCAAATGAGCTTGGTGATAGCTGCCGTCAAATGTAATATTTAAGTCCTCGTTTGACCGTGGAGAGTTTAATTTTCATTTCATCGAAAACGACTAGAGAACAGTGACTTGGTTAGCCATTCTTTACCCATCTTTGTCATTTATTGTATGTGAAGGGAGCGAGACAACACAGGAAGGCAAAAATAAAGATACATAAGCTTTGTGGCCGGGTTACTTGCATCTGCAAGCTTCTTAATCATTCTCATTCATTCGAAGAATTATATTCTTGTTAAAGCGCAAGTTACACCAAGGCTCACCCACAAAGTCAGTGATATATGCGTTCTGAAGTATTCTGAATCTCAAACGAATTCGTAACCTTTGGCAGAGAAATAACAAACCTTGGATTTCTACAAATAATAATCATCGTCATTTATGGATTCTACCGTGAATATATGGCATATCCATCTCGGATTTGTATGTAAGTAAAAGAAAAGATTCAGGAAGACCTGTTGTTAGTTCATCCTTGATAATTGGCGCCTCTCCATAACGTCAACTTCAAAGTATGGGGATCCGTTTTGGTATTTCCTATCAATTTGCATTCGCTACACACCTATTCAAAACTACAAAGGAAAGATAGATAGTTTATCTCTCTGTGTTTTGTAAAATTATTGTCAGGTTCCTTGTGAAAAAACCTCTCCTATTTTTGTGGGAAATCGTCATCCAATCGCTCTGAAGATCGTACATATCTCAATTACAGTGTATTGAACACAATTTATCGCACTACTCACGAGTTTCTTTCGATTTAGGATTTATCAGTGAGTTTTCTGGCAAAATCATCGTGTTTTGGCAAGCGATAACAGTTCTTGCAAATCAAATTAAGAGCTGTCAAAAGAGCCATGATTGTATCGCTTGGTCGCTTGTGGAAGATGTTCAGTGTTATGTCGGTGGTGGTTCTGTTCTAACAAAGAGATTTCCATGCTAGCAAGTTAGTGTGGAAAATGGCTCAGAAATTGGATAACATTGATACTGAAAAGCCAATGGTTAATGGACATGTTCCATCTGTACCAAAGTCATTGACAGGTTAGTTGATCAACTTTATGTACAAAAGAAAATATTATAAGTTATAAACAAAATTTCTTATTAAAAGGTGGAAAGAAATACGACAAACCGTTAACTATAAACACGGAAATGCGGTTCTCTCTTGTTTGAAAACGACACCATCGATTTTATCCTCAGTAACAAATGAAACCTTACTCCTTCCTTGTGGCAGTTTTGACCGAAAAAGTAATTAGCACGAGTAATTGAACTTTAACAAAGAAACAAGTATTTCAAATTGTTTCTTTTATCAGACAACATATTATTGGAAGAATAAGTTTTGGTAAAATTCTTTGTATTACAGAGATAATAACACTGTTGTTTACAGAGGGCACCTTGTGCACTTACGAGTAATTACTCTCACGTGTTGTATGTTTTTATTCTAAAAGTCAATTGGACAATCATTTGTTTAAAGGATAAATGATAATCCAAAATGCAACTAGTTGCAAGTAATTAAAGTCTCTGCTGTCCATGAATGTTGAGTGGGTGGTTCACAGTCAATAGCTACCACTTCCTGGTTCTCAGGAAGTGATGGCTGTTATTTTAATATTTCTTTAAGGTCCAGTTGATAATTAAGCCTAATTTCTCAAATAAAAACTTGAATTTTGGATCCAAAATTTGTGATTGATTGTTAAGAGGAAATTAGAGTTTATCCTTTTGCTGTTAGACCTGTTTATACTTGATGATCGTTCTGAAGCTTTGTTCCTAGTTTTAACAAACATTCCTTACAAGTCCTTTGAACAACCAAAAGAGTGTTTACATTATATATTGTGTTTAAGCTGGCATTCTTTCCACAAAACTGTGCCAGTTCCCCTTTTTTATAAACAGCCACTAAATTATTGCCAGTCCAGTAGTCAAAGCCTCCCATAATTTGACTTACCTGACCTCACCTTACACTCGTTCAGTATCACTGAATATTTAGATATCATTAACATATCCATATGCACAACAAGCCCTAGGGGCTCTCAAGGGGTATTTTTCAAAGGACCTTGTGTTGCTCTGTCAGACAACTGGGTTTTTCACAGTATTTTACTTTCAGTCAGACATACAATATCAATTATTGCTTTCAAGTAGATGGGCCTAGCATTTTTGCTGTCTTTGACAAAAATTTATCACTAATCAGCTCAAGCCACAATGTCAATAAAACATCACAGTTGGTGCTATTGGGAAGTTCTGGCCCATGCTTGATATACATATGTATTAAACCTACTTATGCTATATCTTTCTTTATCTTGTAATGTGTGATGGTTTGCATAATTGAAATTCTTCAATTAGTGAAGTTTAGTCTTGGTTGGATAATATAGTTATGATTCAGTCAATCGTGGGTTCTTTTAGAGATAGTTGAAAAACCACAATTTGGAAAGATGTGTCAGTTTGCTATTACTTAAACTGTTGTAGAATTGATATTTTTATGAAAATCATACACATTTCATTTTTCTGGGTTACTAAGCCATTCTTTACATTCAAACCAACTATAAAATTTGAGAATGTGTGTTAGTAGAAAGTATAGCCCTCTTTTGAAATATTCATACTTTAAGAAAATTGATAGATTTGATAGCAGTCAAGAACAGTGGCGGACACTTTGGAGGACAATGGTCTTGTTCTAAAAAAATGTAAAAATGTGACATCATTTTATTAAAACAAAGGGCTTGCCCCCCCCCCACCCTCCAATATTTGACCAAGTGTCTGTCCCTGGTCAAGAAGACCATCAATTATAATTCTGCTGCTTAAGTACCAATACTTATTCCATGTGTCTCTATCTGCCAATCAATTCCTAGTTCTGATGTTATATTTTTGATTTGGTTCTACGTCACTTGATTAACTAAATTCTTATCATTACCTAGATGATAACATAAGCATAAAAGATGAGAACTCTAAAGAAATCGAATCACTGTCACAAGAAGAATCACAAAATGATAAAAACGAAGGAGATCTGATAGCGGAAGGTGCCAAAGATAAACCAACAGTTGTAACGCTTTCTGGAAAAGAAGAACATGACAAGTATAGAGATGGTGATGCTGAAGAGAAGGCTGTCGATAGCAGTCCTGATGGAAGGTTCCTCAAATTTGCTGAGGAAATTGGAAGGGGCTCTTTCAAGACTGTCTACAAAGGTCTGGACACTGAAACTGGAGTGGCTGTTGCCTGGTGCGAGTTGCAGGTTAGTGACAAATCATTTGTTGTTGCTTCTTTTAGAAATGAAATTTGCTTTACTTATCCTGCATTCAGCCTAGTAATGATATGGATGTCAGAAAGGTGACATGACTAGCAGGGTTGTTAGTTATCAACAGGTTTTGGTATAATCTTGTGTCACATGTTATGCTTTAACTTTCAGTTCAAAGGTTATTCAAATATAGATCAAGAGTATCGAGCTGTGAGTGAAAGCATGTTGATTTGGTTTTTGGCTTTTTTGAGCTGTTTCAGTTTGAAACATTTGTTTCGGTAAAGAAACAAAATATATTGCAGGAATTTCAATTTCAACATTTTGTCTGTTGCATTTTCTCAAATGTATATAGTCAAAATATATTATTGAAACAAAGTCTTTGGTGTAAGAAAATTTGAAATTTGATTCAGAGCAGGCCTTTTCCTACCAATGTCAGCTTGAACTTACCAAAAGTTGGGTCAATGTTTGCTTATTATCACTCTTGTTGGGCTGCCCATTTTGACAGCTATGCAAACCAACATATCAAGTTGGATTTTTTTTCCTTTGTTGGAAAGATTTCATAATAGTTCTTCATCCTGTTAGTGTTTTGAATTGTTTAGATTGTCTTAGATGAGAACTGGTGAAATATCAAAATATTTTGGGTGACAATTGTTGTCATAGTTCAAACTGTCTATACTATTTCATATCCAAGAAAAAATTGAAGATCAAAAGTATTAAAAAATTTTTGTTTTTAATGTTAGCTTAACATAGACATTTCCTTTAGTTGCACTGTTATAAGTAGGGACCAAAGACTTAGGTGACGTTCTTAAAATCAGAAAGGGGGGCTGTGCTGTAAGCAACTTCAAGAGGCCATATCAATGACCAGACCCCTTTCCACACTCAATGTTGTTATATTTGTGTTAAAGATTCTTGTGTTACAGAATCATTCCAACTATTCACCGATTAAAAAAGACTAATAGGAAATTGCTCATTCATGGAAAATCTGTAGTGGTCACCAACATAATTCTTCCAACCAAACATAAAGCTACATGAGGCTTGTGTTCTTATGAAATTGTTCTTTTGAAAATAAGAGTACTCTGTATCGATGGGCAAACTATGCCATGTGGTGTTATCGGCTTAGAAGAGGAGAAATTATGTAGGTAATTTTAAGTAGATCTGGAAGCTTTGGAATGCAGTTCAGAACTTGATAGTCTGAGCTGTGTGCTTGCGACAGACGCTAGTCTTTGCATTGCCTTTTCGAAGGAGAATCTGCTGAGGGCAAGCCCTTTTTTATTAAAGGAGGAGGACAATAGCCTATTTTTTAAACAATTTGAAGGTCACCAGGGCTGAAGGGGCAATTGGCCTCCTAGCTAGTATGTCGAAAAGACTTTTAAGTCTTTGTCCCGATAATACAGTGGAGTAGCAACGGTTGCGATGTTAGTCATGGCTACCATTTTTGTTGTCAGTTTAAGCTGATTATCGTTTTAAATAAGTTCCTAATTTGCACCGTAGGTAAAATATGAAGTATTACTTTGGTTGACAATATCGACCTAAATTTACATAATCTCCGGTTCGCTAGCCTTCATTTCGGTTGCTTCGTTTTTGGTTGTAAAAGCAAGGCGATGTGCAAGTTGTGCAGCTCCCTGTACAGATCTTTTCCGACAGTATAGTTCAAGCCTAGGCCACTGTCAGGAAACAAAGGTGTCTTGAGATGCCTGATTAAATCCGGATTTAGAACTTTTCGATGACATTGCATAGCTCAATGTATAGCACCTAATGTTTGAGTGAGTTTTTGAATGAGTAATAAATTCACAGTTGAAACCGTTTATTCTCGTGTTGGTTGTTTTGTTTCGCGATTGGTGAATAATCGAGTTTTTAGTTTAATTGCTGTGGTACACCAGGTAGCATGCGAGGAATTATAGGGAAATTCAAACGAGCAGTTAATGGAGATGCTGTGAATACCAAGCGCAGAGGCTGCGGCTTGCTGCTGTATTGAAACAAACACATTCCTGAAACAAGATGCCTGCTATGAGTCCTTGATCATTTGGGTAACCATGATTTCATTCACAGAATATTATGGCTGTAGTACATTGGCTGCGTGAAATGTACTTGAAGCTCTTTGCAATTTAATAGAATCTGAGGATAGAAATGGCATTATTTAACAATATGAACACTGTTTTCACCTACGTGAAAGGCAGATTATAGATCAACGAAGCTCTAAATCCCTAGTTATCAACTCGGCCATGAAGATAAGGGGAAGGGGAGGGGTTTTAAGGAGAGCTTGATATCTTTGGCGGTGGTGGAGAAGGTGGGGATGGGGCGGTGGAGATGGTGGGGCGAAGGGAGGGGCACCTAAGGACAAGCCGGCATAGATGGGGGTGGGTGATGAAAAAGAGAGACGGACGTGAAATATAACAGGTTTTCTCCTTTTTAGTCGTCAGATGCCTGTATAAGAATCCATTTGTGGCCAAGCAGCATTAATCTCTTGATCATTCCATTTAGGCATTGTTTAAAATTCAACACAAATTTAGAAATCTGTATCTGTAAGTGTATCTTCAAATGTATGAAGCAACCCTCCGTCTTTGAATCAGAACGCATTCGCACTAATGACTTTGTTTAATGCGCATGCTCTTTGACTTCAGGACGGAGGGCTGCTTTACTCAATGAAAGACTCGCGTTCGTCTCCCCAACAAGTAAATTGTGTTAACTGTTTAGGTTGTAGTTTAAAAAATTGCTTCCACCGTCCTGAGTATACCGCCGCTTAAGCCCGTAACTTTTCTTCACCACTCCCCCTTTTTGTCTTGCCATCCTACTGGCGTTTCTGTAAGTGCTAAGCCTTGTAGAAATTCCTAAATCGTCTGTGTGCATATTTAGAAAAGGCTCTATTGACGTAAATCTTGGAATTAGCTTTTAAAACAAACTGGCCCAAAGTCAGCTTAGAAACATGTGTTGAGAGCAGTAGAATCATATATAGATAGCATTTATGTAGGTGTTTGTTATGTCGGGCACTGGGGAGAAGGAATCATTTTAACGTGCTATATATAGAACTGTTTATTAGAAACTGCTATGTAGACATTTAAAGGCATTTTGCAAAGAGAGGCATATCAATTAAGAATTTTTGTAGGAGAGGCGCGTTTATTGATTTTAAAAGACAAACCGGTTGATGTCATAAAAGTCGCGAATTTAACGTAGATATCCATTGCAATTATTTGGAATATTTTGTACTGTATTACGGAATATAGATTTCAAAAGTGCCATAAATTGGTAAGAAACTCTGGCTGAAGAAACTGTGGAAACATATATTGAAAAATTGACAGTGTTTAGATGTCTTGACATATTCAAAGTACAGGGTAACTTATATGCATGCAACGACTTTGTGCTTTTTGCATTGCTTGTTGTTCAGTTCAATATCTCAAAGGTTTTTGCTCATAGAAACCCTAGAATCCCCTTAGACTAAATTATATATTCTTTCCTGTAGTCTATCTACAATAAATTCTATATATATCCAAGCACTTTTCAAATTCGAAAGTCGGCTGAAAGATGTCTACTTGTTGAAGACTCGAGGTTTTTAGTGCAATTTAATGATTGCGAAGTTGAACATTGTCAAGACGGTAAAGAATTCGGCATGTTGCTGAGAAGTTAACTGTGTACACTGGAATCCATTTAGTCGTTATGCAACATTACAGAATCAACGGGAAAATCATCCCTAAGCTGATAGTGGTGTCAGAAATATAATTATGCTGGTCTGTGCGGTGTATAATACAGAATTTTTGTGGTTATCTGGTGTGCTAGGCTAGTTGCATCACACTATTGACTGAAACTTTCATTACTTACTTTGCTAAATAATGCTTTACGCAAATATTTTAAAAGGAGTCCTTGTAGACATTTCTTTGGTTCGCATTTCGATAACGCAATGTTAAAGGTGAAGTGAATATAAAGTAAGATCCTTTTACTCGCACCCCAGGAATACACTCTTCTTTTATACGAGCCACTAAATTGAATTTCAGGCTGGCTGTTGTTAACTTTCCATTTGAAATTCCTGCGTTAGTCGCAGTGGTTTCCAATTCAGTCGGCTGTTATACAGACTTTTGCCACCCAACGCACCCCATTTTACCAGTAGATTTCCTCTCATTTCTTGAAAACACTACTTCATTATCCTCTTTCCCTTCCTGGTCCTCCTCTCCCCCTTATTACAGTATCCTTCTCTCCCCTTGATTTCTCCTTCATTTTCCTCCTCTCCTCCTCTATTTTACTCCACACCTCCTCCATTGCCTGCATCTCCTCCTTCATTATTTATCTCTCCCCAATCATTGTCCTCCTCTCCCTCTTCATAACCCTCACTGCCTCACCGTCCAGCCCTTCTTGCTTAGCCTACCTTGGCGGCTTCGTTTGGTTCTTATCGGATTTTTTTAATTGATTGTGGTTCGTTGTAGTTTTTATTTCCCAGCAACAGTAAATTAGAAATGCCTCGAGTGATTCAAAAAATTCTTTCCATCAATTGCTTTGTATTAGAAATGCCAACAGAATGCAAACAAGATATTCTATTTAGCTTTTTCTATCGCAAATGTTTAGCATGAGAGTTCTCTAAACATTGAACGGCTTTGTTCAAATAGTAATTGCCTTTTAGCTGCTTTACATTCGTGTACTTTGTTTACTGTTGTTTGTGGTTTGTGGTCCTCTCTTCAAAATTGAAGGGTTAGTTGCAAGAGCTAGCGATGAATTTAGAGTGTCACACAGCCGATGCTGTTCCCTTTAAAAACCAAATGATATTGCAACCGTTCGCAATGATATGATATGCAAGCTTTCAGTCTTGATAATATACAAACATCCAAGCCCCCTATAGTCTGAGATGTAGAATCTGCCATACCAGTAAATCTCTTGTGAGTTCAAAGAAAGATGATAAATTTAGGCTGAGTACCAAAACAAGCTGTATCTCAGTGCCACGGTTGTGGGTTCGGCTGCTTTGATCGTTAGAATTTTCTGAAGGTAGCTTTTGATGGAGCAAATTGTCCTAAAGAAGGGAGGAAACTGTTCTATCTGCGATCCAATAAGAGCATACATTTCCACTGTTTGGTGTAACGATTGATAAAGCTTTCATTTAATTGGAATGTGTATAGGAAAAGCACACTGAAGCATTTTTTTACTACTACAACCTTACTCTTAAAGACTCATTGCTAACAATGGTCCTTTGCGAGCGTGGCGACGGTCCAAACAATGGCAGTAAACTTCTACGGATTAACCAAAATTGATTTCAGACTGTCTAAAAATGCATTATGGGATGCTTGGGTAGCGCAATGGCTCATTGTTAGCAATGAGTCTTTAATATGAGTACCCTCAGGCGTCGACTATTCTAAAACGTTAGAAACGAATACCTGGTGTTGTCATATGTTTTAGGTTTTTCAACAAAATTGGACGGATTTTTTTCAGATCGAGACAAATTCTCGAAAATCGGGTAGCCGGGACAAAGTCTTAAAATCAGAACTGTCTTCAGGATGGTTGGACGCAAAAGAAAAATTGCATTTATTATTATAATTACAATTAACTTCCAAGGTTGATCGCTCTTAAATAATTCATTTTATTTTGTTTCCAGGACAGGAAATTGTCAAAAGGGGACAGAGGGAGATTTAAAGAAGAGTCGGAAATGCTGAAAACCCTTCAACATCCAAACATCGTCAAGTTCCACGATTATTGGGAAAGTCAATCGGGAAAAGCTGGAAAAGATCGAAAACTGATTTTGGTCACTGAATTGATGACATCTGGCACCCTTAAAACGTACGTCTCTTGATTTTCTACTAATATAAGCTCGGGATAAGTCGAACCATTTGGGGACTAGCAATACATTTATTTTTTTATAGGAAACAGGTTATAAGAAAGGTTAGGCTCAATTTTTCGAAAGTTAAGAAACAACCCTACCCAAATTGAAAAAAGCTAAAAAAAAATTTTATATATATAATTTGCAGTTTTAATTTTCCGAGTTGACACTCGTAATCTTGACATTCACTGTATATTGAGACACTACAATTGACATGCAGTTTGCATTCATTCTCAGTCAATTGCACACTCAAGAAATTTCCATTTAAAAATTTGTTTTGACTTCAACTTGACATTGATGAAGTTCAATGAGCTTAACTATTTATAGATCTCAACAGAGTTAGTCATTCTAGGAAAACAAAATTCCTTGACACTTTGTTAGTTTATCTCTGAATGCGAGTGAAATATTTACTCTACCTTGGAAGCACGTTTAAAAAATTCATTACCTACGAAATTCAAGAAACATGTTAAAAACTTTTGATAGCAAAATGGCCAGAAAATTTAAGAAACTGCCTACCAGCACCGGTCCTTAGTTTCTTATAAAAAAATTACGTGTATGCCTGTGACTTTTTGGACTCGTACACTCCCTCTTTATAAGAACCTAGAAATTTTGGTTCAGATTGGCTGTTCCTAATTATTCCAAAACTTTGTGGTTGGATTATTCGTATTTTGGTCTATAATTATTAAGACATATGTTAAGAAGTTTAGATACGAGACAATTTTTACTGCATAAAAGAATTAAATGTGTTTAATGCCAGTATTGTTTTTTAATAATATCAGCAACAGATATATATTTAACAAATGTTCTCACTGATATATGTCTTTGGTAAGAAGTTCTATTGAAATTTTCTTAAAACACTGTTCTTTATAACACTGTTTTGACAGGTCATGTCAATAGAGAAGTATTTGTAAAGAAACCCTATCCAAAATTTGTTTACTTTACCTCTCCTTCGATTTGTTCTCAATATGTGGGTATTTTTATCAGTGTAAAGTCTCCCACTATCATGAAAGTGTTCTAATAAAAACAGGATGTAGTTAGTGATATTTTATTGGCAAAATTATGACTGAACGGGGCCTTGTTTGTCATGTAAATTTTAATGGTTATGTTTGTACTATTGATGATTAGACGATTTCTGATCATTACGATCATGATTGTTTTGCAACCCAGTTACTCATTATTCCAATCTTATAGCGATTGCAGCATTGATTAACTTTCATCAGAGAGTCATTATTATTATTATTATTATTATTATCGCGCAAATAATTTTGAGCAGCGGCGACAGCACATTTGTGGGTATGCGAACACTGGTGATATATTTCTTTCATTTGATCAGTTCTTGGGATCCAATCATCCTCGATTACTTAAAGCGTCTTATTTTTGTAATCCTGTTTATGTAAGTTTTCCAATTAATTTTCTTTTCCAAAATACCTAGGTCATATCAAAGAAGAATCTTTTCAATTGGTATTGCCTCCTAAGTAATCTTTTAACGACCAGACTATGGATTGTCTGATGTAGTACGCTTGCAAAGTTGAATAAGCATTAAGGCTTAATTCAGGAGATACTGACTCTTCTGAGCCACTATTTCTAGCAAGTGATTTCATGGTCTTTTTTTCTATTCCGCGCACAGTATAAAAATGTGTTCTGTATTCTGGCTTTTACCTAAACAATAGCCTATTGTTCAGAGGCAGCTGTCCTTTGTATAAAATGCCTGGAAGTCAGACAGAATGAATAGGAGGCTGCCGTGTTTGATTAATATTTATGCTGCATGAAAGTCATTTGTGTTTTCGGAGCGTCGCATAATTATGCGTGATCCTCATTTTGTATTGTTGTTGTAAGCATTTATTATCATTTATTATTCATGGAACGTGGGTTACGGCCAATGATTTTCTAAACCGCATGTTCTTTTATCATGTTTAATGACATCGTACATTACTGCGTATCGTGTTGAACGTTTCCCTTGAAAAAGTTTTGCTTTTATTTGGCCAACTGTTTGCAAAACTAAAGAGTAGAGAAGCTGTAAAGCTCGCATGCTTAGGTTTCTTTTCTGACAGCTGTTTTCCCCGTCTCGCCGTTCTTTGTATTGGAATGGGGGAACCCGACGCATATCTTAACAGCTTTTCTCCCTAGTGAACTGAGATACAAGAACTTCTGTAGTATTATTGGTTACCCCCTCAAAACCCTAAAACGCACCAGGGCACAGCTATTTCGCGTGTCTGAGATCTTGAATTTCGTAAATCGTCTATTGATACTCACGAGATTTGGATGTTCTATAGAAAACACCCTCATTGAATGCCATAGTTGATATGATTCATTTAATCAATCATGACATTCCCCTATAGAATTTTGCCCGCACATGTTTTATCTATAAATATTAGTAGAATAATGCGTAGGTATGAAAATTTGATCTCTTTTGGGATCTCTATTCTGATTTATGGAAATTCGTGTCCTCCAAACCTGTATCAAAACAAGTGAATCCACCCTATGTCTATTATTTAAGCCTAGTGGAAACTTGTAGAAGACTACGATTTGATGTTATCTCTCACTATGGCAACTAAGCATAGCATAATTTCTCAATCAAGCTGCTTGAGTTTTTTTGTCTACAATGAAAATATTTGCCCTTACAAGAAACTCGAGCCTGAAGGTCGAAAGTTTAGGTCAAAAATGTTCTTGAAACAATCGTCCCACAGCCCTTTACCTTCTAGCCTAGTACTTGTTGGGGAGACGAGCGAGCAAACGTCTTCAAATGAGATAGGCAGCCCCCGCCATGGAATTAGAGAGCTTGCGTAATAGTAGCTCCATTCCATGTGCATGCTCTTTGGCTCCAGGACAGAGGGTTGCCTCACTCATTAAAAAATTTTTTTGCTCATCTCCCCAAGAAAATACTCATCTATTCTTACGACTTGCGTCACCGATCACTCTTCCGAACTCTTATCTTTTTTTACCTTTTGCTGCATTTCTGATCCATAAATGTAGTCATAAGCTTTGATGATGTTTAGTTAGTGAGCATTTCCTCTCTATTGCCTTGTTACAGGTATCTGAAACGTTTCAAGCTTGTAAAAGAGAAGATTTTAAAGAACTGGTGTAAGCAGATTTTGAAGGGGCTGAATTTTCTGCACAATCGTACTCCAGCCATAATCCATCGAGATCTGAAATGTGACAACATCTTCATAAATGGCACAACTGGACTCATTAAAATTGGAGATTTAGGCCTTGCTACTTTTAAGAAAGCTTCGTTCGCGAAGAGTGTTATTGGTAAGTTTATTGTTTAATGTCAGATTGTTTCAAAAAACACTTACTGTTTTTGCTAGTTTTGTTTTAGTATTTGGTGCTTGACTAAAGCTGTGTTGTATTGAAATCAAAACACATTTTTTCTTTTAAGATGAAAAGCTCTTTGCAGTTTATCATTTGAACCTTTTGGTAATTTTGACCTTTTGGTAATTATATCATTTGAACCTTTTGGTAATTTAGAGCCATGAAACCAGGCTTATAGAAAAGATTCTGAGCTTAAAGACATTATAAATCGTAAAAGGTTATTAAGATTTTTTTCCTTCTGACCAACTTCATCCAGAGGCAGTGTAAACAAAATGCACTTCTGTTTCGAAAATACCTGAATTTTTAGACAAGTAGGAGCCTCTCGAGTGTAATGAACTGAAACAATTAAAGGAATTCTTCTACTTCATAGGAACACCAGAGTTTATGGCACCAGAGATGTACGAAGAAAAGTATGACGAATCAGTCGATGTCTACGCTTTTGGGATGTGTATGTTGGAAATGGCAACGGGAGAATACCCCTACATGGAATGTGAAAATCCTGCGCAAATATTTCGTAGAGTAACAAGCGTAAGTGTTTAAGCCTCTTTTCAGCCTTGTCTCGCAGTCACGAAGTGAGGTGGGAGGCTTTTTTTATTACATACTCGAAGCTATCGTTTACCGTTTTACTACTTATGCAGCTGCTAAAATGTGATTAAGTCGTAGGTGACATCGTGGTAGGTGATTCCATCCTAGGTGCTTCCATCGTAGGTGATTCCGTCGTAGGTTTTTCTGTCGTAGGTGATTCCATCCTAGGCGATTCCATCCTAGGTGCTACTGTCGAAGGTGATCCCATCGTAGGTGATTCCATCGTAGGTGATTCCATCGTAGGCGATTCCACCGTAGGCGTTTCTGTTGTAGGTGATCCCGTCCTAGGCTTTCTTTCACAGATGATCCCGTAATGATCAGCTGTGATAGGTTTGACATAAGCAGTCACATTATTTCCCTTGTGCTTCAGGGCATTCCTCCAGAGTCAATCAAAAGAGTGACATCACCGCTTGTCAGTGACGTAATAGAAAAGTGCACTAAAAGAGGGAAAGAACAGAGGTGAGGAACACTGCAGCGAATGTTTTTACTTGTGTCTTCATGGGTAGTGGTCCAGGATTAGTAGCGTTGTTAATCTCTTCTTTCCAGCTTATTAGCTCCTTCCCGACATAGGTTAACACGGGTCTCCATAAATGTTACTGCAATTAAGTTTGCAGTTTCTACAAGATATAAGGTAAGTTGTTGGGTCGCCATTTCTCGGCACAGAAAATGTGAAAGGATTCGGATAGACTTTACGTACCAAATCTTAGACTTAAATTTATGGCTGTTCTGTTCCCTTTTAGGTACACGATCAAAGATCTGTTAGAGCATGAGCTTTTCCAGGATGAAATCGGCATGAAAGTCGAGCTAGCCAAGCCTATGAACGAGATACCTAAAGGCACGCAGGTAATACCAATGCAGTTATACCTCGATGATCGCAAGAAAAGAGACTTGCATAAAGGCGACGAGGCAATTGCTTTTGAATTCATGGCTGGTAACGATGACCCGGAAGAAATCGCTAAGGAAATGGTGAGAGAGGTTTTAAAATTATTTTGAAAATTTGTGTTATCCTGTTATCCTTTATTCTCTCTTTTTAGATATTTATTTGATCGTAGTTAGTTCATATCCAGTTATCAGTTTCTCATCAACCACTGCTTTTGAACCTGCGATAATTGTTGCTTTGCTTTTAATTTGCCAGCCAATCAAGTAAACAGAACCAAAAAGATTCGATAACAAGAACCAGAAGTAGGGTCACAAGACGAAAGTGATTACGTCATGAATTAGTATTTCTTACTTTCGGGTGTTTGAGGAGACTTCAAGAGCTTACGAGTTTACAATGAATAAATTTTTTTTATCACTGAATGAGAATTTGTAAAGAAGATATACACTAATTTTCACGTCTTCTGTTAATTTTCCTATAAATTGATGCCAAAGTGCACGGCCAGACTCAAGCTTCATAAAATAAAGCGCAGTTAAACATCCCCAGCGACCAAATTTTCCGCCTCGTGCCTCGTGCATTTCTTCCAATTATGTTTTCATGGTATCCAAAGTTTTTTGGCTGCATCCGTTTTTATCAAATATCAAAATCCTAATTCAACCGCTTATACTTGGTTCCTAACGAAGAACTCGATGAAGAAGTTTCGTTTCAGTTTCTGATAAATTTACCTTTTCCTGTTTCTGCTAAACTGGTTTATTGATCAATGTTTTTCGATGATTTTTTTGTTGAATTAAGTCCAATCTGTTCATGAACTCAGCTGAGAGACTTTCACAACATATCAAATTCTTCTGTTGTTTCAGTATAACGGGGTTTTATCGCCCAGGCGCTAGAGAGTTTTCCATTATATATTACTCGATTGTTGTCCATTATTATTTTTTATCGCAAAATTCTAAGAAGACATAACATTGTTAGTATATATGTCATATACTTTTTTGCGGTTTTTTAATTTTACTGTACACTTTCTGCTTGAGCAACCTGTTTATACAATTGATAGAGGCAACTGTGAATAATGTTTGATATGATAGGGTAATTTTTTTAGCAAACCAATCATAGGTATAATTTGTTGTAAGTGCTTTGAGTTTTTTCATAGATTTTTGCTTTACTGCTCATCACTTGTTTAGTTATTTACAGGTAAAATTTTATATTGGCTCTAATCTTGTGGTTTCTGCGTTCACGAGATTCTGCTAAACCCTCGCCGTAAAACAGCATTTTGGTGAAGCCGCTCATTTTTTTAGATCTGCTAACAACATTTTTCTTTAAACTCGTTTACGCTTCGATGAATGATTGGTGCATCTTTTCATGGTTTGCTCCTACAAACCTCATCTTTTTAAAACTAATTGACGCCGCCATCTAATTGGTTTCACCTGTTTCGTGTTCAGGTGAGAAGGCGGTCGGTCTGCCAGGGCTGATCAACCTCATCTGTATGATTCTAGGTTCGGCAAGGATTGCTGTACGAAGACGATGTCAAATCGGTCACCAAAGTTGTAAGGGCTTGCATCATGAAACTGACGAAAGAGTGGGATAAAGCATCTGATCCAAAGCTATCAGAAACAGCAGATGTGGATGCATTAGTAACAGGGAACAACCAACTCCAAGATGCTCAAAGAAGGGCTGGTACTATGACGAACAGCGAATTGGTTTATCAGAGATCTGACAGTACTAGCAGTGGAAATGGAATGCAACACGGGGCATCATGTCCTCCAGCATGTCCCCAACCGTTTGAACAACAGCAAAACACACACAGGTCGCAGTCAGGGAATGACCTTGTGAGCCATGGGGATAGCCAGGTATGTCTCTTTACAATCTTTTTAGCATTTGAAATGCTTTGCTGGAACAACTTGTTTAAGCCTTCGAAGAATTTGTTTCTTTTCTTTGCTCAGCTATCTTTGTCTATAATTAAAGACAAAAATGCTGCAGTTGTTTTCTAATGAATTTGTTTGCAGAATCAACCCCAGCACCTCAGCCAACCAATTGTTTTCTGTTGCAGCTTCTCTTCCGTTTCTAGTTTCCCATTTAATATTTTTGTTCTTTTTTTGAAACCTTTTTGGTAGTGTTATTTTTATATCTTCTGTAATTGTTTAGTTTCTTCAGTCAATGTTTTAGCATATTCACTGACTCTGCATTTACTAGCACCAAAGAAAAAGAGCATCAAGAAACTCTCTACTTTATTCGATTTTCGCTTTAATCCTTCACATTTTTACAGTTAGGAATCTCCTGTTAATATTTTGCTTTTTCTGTGTTGCAGTTTTTTCAAATTGTTGTTTGATTCGCAAAAATTTTACATGATATTTATGACATTCTTTGTTGTATGAATATTGTATTGTACAAACATTTTATTCTACAAATGACTTAAAGCGTGTTGTCAGAATGATATGTTGCCTAGTAATCTTCATGTTCAATATTTTTACCAGGTAGCAGATGCTGTCGGCTGCTCCAGGGTTTGCATTCGTAAAAATACCCCTTAAAAATGCTCAATTTAAAGACATTTTATGTTCAAATGCTGTTTTACTTTGACTAGGTCTTTGATGGTGAAGGAGCGTCAGCTCCACCGCCTGCGCGGCCAAGGGCAGTTAAATCTTCGGTGTCCGATTTAAGCACTATTAGTGAATCCGATCCACTGGTATGAATCTGTTATTTTCTTACATTATATTATGTTATATTATATTATATTATATTATATTATATTATATTATATTATATTATATTATATTATATTATATCATATTATATTATATTTTATCAAATTTTATCGTATTGTATGGTATTGTATTGTATTGTATTGTATTGTATTGTATTGTATTGCATTGCATTGTATTGCATTGCATTGCATTGTATTGTATTGTAATTATATTGTGATTATATGGTATAGTTATGTTTTAATCGTATTAGTGCTATTTCTACATGTCATTTCTATATTGCTTTAATCTTTCTCTCTTTCCTCTGAAGAAAAACGACGCGGCAGTTGTACGGAAGGAAAGTGGTGGCCAAGATGTTTTAGAGAAGTCTCTGCCAAGACCCCCTTCTGGAAGCATTCACCAATCGTTCTCTCAGACCTCACTTTCGTCGATGGATAGTGTCTCAAGCGATGCTTCCAAAGCAGAAGGCCAATCCCAGCAGTCGAGACCAAAGGAAAAAACGAAAGTAAAAAAAGACAGAATGCCCAAGGTGACGTTGCAGATGGTGTCTACAGATGAAAATGTTGCTGTCTGTTTGTTTGATACTTTTAAAGGAGTGAAGATCACGTTCAAGTTTGGAATCCATGACGATGAGCCAGAAGAAGTAGCCGAAAAAATGGTGAGCATGATCCTACTTCTTGGTCAGATTTTGCTTCACCACTTTTTGATTTTCTCAGTTAGGAAAATGCTTTCTTTCAGGATCAGTGAACTATTCTACAGAGTACTTTTTAATTTACTTTGACGTCATTGCCAGAACAGGCCAGTAGTTATCACTGGTTGGTTTTTCCATTGCCCTTTTTAATGTCCTTCAAATATTTCCCCCAATATTCATTTATTTCTCAAGGATATGAATTTTTTGTGTGACATGGGAAAGTTTTGGATCCCTGTAACATTTAGCCGCTTGAAGCTCACTGTAGATTTTGGTTGTTTTTAGATCGAGGCTGGCCACCTTAGGCAGGAGAACACTATGATTTTTACAGAGCAGATCAAGCGAATTGTGAAAGAGGCAGAGAAAATGATTAGTGAAGAAAATTCCAAAGGCTCAAATGAAGCCAGCCAAACGAAACTCGAAGAGCCGAAAATGAACGACCAGGTCAAACAGGGATTGGAAGGAGAGAAGGAAAGGTCAGCTAGTGTTTCATCAGAGGCTAATGCCGATGTTGATAAAACACCTGTGGAGGAGAACTCGGCTACAACAAATAAAGACCCCCTGAAGACAAGTCAGGAAGAAAGTGTGAAATTAGACAACGAAAATAGTGCTGCGGAATCATCTTCAAGCGAGTCCCAAACCCAGAAGGCAACGCTTGGAAGATTTGCAGTTTCAAAAATAAACCGAGAACAATCAACTCAGCTTTCAAAAGACCAAACTTTTGAAGAAGAAACTGATAAGGCATCGAACAGCGTTGAAAGTAATTTAGAGAAGCGTAACATAGATCTAGGAAATCTCGCACAACACGAACCAACGACTGTTAAAACAGAAATTCATAAAAACGGCGACAGGTCACCAGAAATTCATGCAACTGTTTCTTGTGATTTTAACAAGGTTCAACTTGTTCGAGCTGAAAGCAGGTCATCGGAAATGCCGGATGGCAAGATAAACACTGATGATTCATCTCAAGAAAAGTGTGTGCCGCGGGAGGCAGTTGATACCTCTGGGGATAAAGCAGTTAAAGGCCGTTTTCTTGTAAAGCAAGTAACAAAACCTGAAGAGCCTGAAAAGGAAGCTGAGAAGGAGCCATTAGAGGCTCAAAAGGCTACAGAAAGTGTACAAAGACCAATGGAGGTAGCTCGGAGAAATTCAGACGAATTGCAAAAGGGCAAAGAGGCAACACAAAAAGTCGTTGATCTTCAGCCCTCTGTTGAGGATCAAGGACCCCGTACACAACAACAGCTTGTAGCTAGTACTGAAGTAAGTAAAACGGTTGTGAAGAGAACCAAGTCACTTGAAGACAAACTCCCGAAAAAAGCTGACAAGGGACTTGAAAATTCGCAACAAAAATCAGTTGTTGAGAATCAAGGAAAACCCACAAACCAAACTCCGGTTAAGTCTCAAAACGATTCGAAAACTACCCGGCCAGCGCAGCCTTTATTTAGAGTTGGCAGTGGAGAAGAGGTCGATGAGGCCAAGGTCACACTTAAAAAGGATTCACCGAGGGAAAGTCCTCGCAAGTGTTTGTCACCGGTAAATGACAGTGGAAGGGCAGGATTTTTAGACTGTGGTGACGTTCTGAAGGCGTCCGACCCTTCCATTTTCACTTACAATGCAGATATTGTGAATGATAAATCAGTTGCTCCTGATTTGATATCTGATACTAGCAGTGTAGCAAGTAGTTGTCTGGATTCACCAGGAATTACTCCGTGGAGTTCCTTCGAGAATTTGTTAAACAGCGACGCGATGAAGCTCACACGACCCCCGACTGAAAAAGTGCTCTTCGAGCGAAGTACAAGTTACACAAACGTGAGTTATTTTGTCAATAAAAAGGGGATTTAATTTCGGAAGACAGGCCAAGGGGATTGTAGATCTTTTAAGGATGCAGAACTCGCTCAGTGGACACTTTTCAAACAACTCTTACAATAAATACTATCTGTATTTTTATACCGTGGTTTTTGCAGGTAAAATGTTGAAATCTTTTTTTGTTGACCCTTCAATGAATGGGTCACATCGGAAAAAAACTGGGAAATTAAAATGAGAAAAACCTTATTTCAAATTCAATTAAGTATACGTTACTTTTTAAAAGAGCTGCATAGTCTCCAGTAAAACATTGCCAGAGTTTTTATAAACTGTTTTGTTATTCAAAGTGAGTATGGTAGGAACCATAGCAGTTCAAAAAGTCATTGCACTACATTGAAATTGTAATTTCGACTTTATTTATCAAAGCCCCAAATAACCATTGTCCACAATATTGTCACATATTGTATGTCTTTCATATTTATAAAGTTCGCATATCCGTTATAATTGTTTTAAATTCTAGGTCATTTATACAAAGAAAACCCAATTTTTAAAATCTCTATGTTTCAACTCATATTCGTGTAAATTAACTCATGCAACTTACCCCCGGGGTCATGTGACGAAAAAATTGTTCCAAATGCCTGCCAGCACATACACCGATTCGACTTACGGCCTCGTTTTGAAAATTTCTCCTAACCTAATTATACGACTTTTTAAAGCTCAAATTTGGTTTTATCACCATAATTTTAGGCCGGATACAATTTTTCATATTGTTTGTGCTTATTTTTTGATTTTACGGAGAGATGAAGTTTGAAAACTTGTAAGGGATTTGACCGCAAAAATAATTCGGGGGGAAACTTTACCCCCCCTAGTCGCAAATCACGGTCAAATCCCTTATAAAATTTTTATCTTTTTGTCGTCATAAAATCAATATCGTGAGCAATACCATAATGAAAACTTCCAAGTATACTAAAATCATTGCTCGCAATCCGAATCTGCGGTCAAAAATTTTGTACAAAATAATTTGAAGAATTTTTCAAAATGAGGCCGTAAGTCGAATTGGTCTATTGGTTGACGGGAAAAAGACTAGGCAGCACCATATTCCCATGACTCGATGATTTTGACAATTATATTGCTGCTAGGCCCTTTCGCTAGAGCCTATGAGTCCTTTAGACGAATAAATGGCTTATGAGAACTAATTGTTTTTGTTTTACAGGTTGTGAATGAATTTTTAGCTGACAAGACACCCGAAGATGCTGGCGCTTTAAAAGCCTTCCTGTCCTGCAGTGATGATTGGAAGAAACTCATTAACAAGTAAATACAACTTTAAATCTTTGGCGATTGATTGCGTTTACTACCACATGATGAACCTCTTCACAAGGCTACACAAGAATAGTTATTATCATCGTTAATCATCGATATCTTAGTCATAATCATTGTGTTACCATAACTCATTATCGCTTCATCTCCCTAACCATAGCCTAAATCACCTAAATCAATCATCATCGCAATCTTCATGATAATCACGACATCAGTCAGCTTCACAATCATTAATCATCGACATCTCAGTCATAATCATTGTGTTACCATAACTCATTATCGCTTCATCTCCCTAACCATAGCATAAATCACCTAAATCAATCATCTTCACAATCTTCATGATAATCACGATATCAGTCAGCTTCACAATCATTAATCATCGACATCTCAGTCATAATAATTGTGTTACCATAAATCATTATCGCTTCATCTCCCTAACCATAGCATAAATCACCTAAATCAATCATCTTCACAATCTTCATGATAATCACGATATCAGTCAGCTTCACAATCATTAATCATCGACATCTCAGTCATAATAATTGTGTTACCATAACTCATTATCGCTTCATCTCCCTAACCATAGCATAGATCACCTAAATCAATCATCTTCACAATCTTCATGATAATCACGATATCAGTCAGCTTCACAATCATTAATCATCGACATCTCAGTCATAATCATTGTGTTACCATAACTCATTATCGCTTCATCTCCCTAACCATAGCATAAATCACCTAAATCAATCATCTTCACAATCTTCATGATAATCACGATATCAGTCAGCTTCACAATCATTAATCATCGACATCTCAGTCATAATCATTGTGTTATCATAAATCATTATCGCTTCATCACTCTAGCCATAGCATAAATCATCTTAATCGATCATCTTCACGAGTCTTTTCAGCCTGATAATTTTGTGTTATATTTTGAAGTCTTTCCCCAATGCACCGTGTTTAGCATTTATTTTGTGGCCCTCTTCATACTTATGCTTCAATTTTTTCAATCTATATCCCACGATTGTAGGATGACTCCTCTATATTCCAAGTATCCATGTCGCCTTTTTGTTAGGAGGTTATGTAACTTAGTTGTAAAGAATAGCTGGGTTTTAAATATAAGTTCCATTGTTTGAATTTGTTGATCTCTTTCGACAACCCCTGTAAAGTTTGCTTGATTTGAAAATTTTCCTGACGGAAAATTCCTGCAAATGAAAATGTATCTCTTATATAGTTACTGATAAAACATATAGAAGAGTTTTGTTACCAAATGGCACCACATCGTGATTTTGCGTAGATGTTGTTGTCGGATCTTGCTTCTTCTCCCCTTACCCATTGCCTTTTTTCTCTGTAGACAAATGAGAGATATGCAAGAACTTCGCAGAAGGCAGCGAGAGGAACGTGACTCATTCTTGGAAAAGGCGGTCCGTCAATTACAAAAAACGAACATCGCAGGGGAAACCCCCCATTCGCTATCGGCTTATGATATTAGTCGTCACACGTATGATCTCAGCAAAGGGGCGGAAAGTAGTCGTTCGACGCCTGATCTCATTAAAGAATCACAGTTTTCGAATTCAACTGGTTCTGGACCTGTAACTGCTAAGCAGTCGTCATTAGAATCCTCTCAGGGGGACCAGATTGAAAAGCGACCATCGAAAATAAGTGGTGATTCGAAACTAAACGAACTTACTATGAGGCAAATCGACTCCATGGCGTGGACACGGACCAAGAGTACGATGATGAATACGAAAACAGACGCTAAAGGAGCTAGGCCGTCGCTTAACCAGCTCAAATTGAACCAACAGCAACAGATGGCAATGGTGTCTGCAGGACAACAGGGCCAGAAAAGTAGTACTGGCCTAGTTAACAGCAATTACCCAGCGAACAGTATGACTGAAGCGAATCAAATGCAACAGAAAAAGCGACAGCAAGATACCAACTCGTCATCGGGTCAAAAGGAACCTAAAACTGGGTATACGTCTGCGAGTCAACAACCAGTAACATCCTCAGTCGTACCATACACTCACTCCAATCAAAATTCGGCGCCACAGCTTACAGGGAGTCAAGGCTCTGTTGCCCAAAACCCTGTGACACATTTGCCAGTCACATGTGGCACTCAATCGCTTATGTCGGTGGCTACTGGACATGAATCGTCTTCAACGATGACAACCTCCGGGTTTGCGTCATCACAAAACTCGAATAAGATTGACCAATGGTACAAAAGTAGTAATATGAAATAGTAATGGTTACAACCGAAGCGGTTAAAAAATTATTAAGATATATTTCTCAACCTTCAGAATTCGTGTACACTTTTTGGAATCATTTGTTAATGGAATAATTTTGTACTTGGCATGCATAAGTTCTTGGTTGACTGCAGTTTCAGAGTCAAGAATCGGTCAAGAGCATCTCCTCTGTATTTGCCCGTCAGTGTCTATGCAAAGTTTTTCTTTTATCTTTTCTGAGGTAATGCCATAGTGCTGTTTTTCTCAGAATTAAAACGATGTATTGCGGTCCAGTTATAAAAGCATTTTTTTTCTAATCTACTGATGTATTCGCATGTACGAAGGAGCTGTTCATTGTTAAAGAAATTGGGCAGAAATTGGATGTTTGTTCAAGCTGGGCCGTTAGCTCAGTCTGATTTAACGCCGTTAATTTTCGTAAAATATTCCTTTTCAATTAGAAGACAGTAATAATTTACTCTATTTTATTGAGATATTTCCAAGAATATTAATGTTAGTCGATGATTGAAATTTTATTGTAAACAATTATCGCTGCAGAAACGAAGGATAAGTGCCCCAAATTAGTATGTGTTTAATTCCGGGGGAAAAAGTTAGTCTTTAAATCCAATTCAGTCGCTTTTATCCACAATGTGGCATAAAATGGCATTTTAAGATGAAAAACATTCAGTCTTTTTTAAGTTATCGGTGCTATTCAAGAGGTTTTTTAACAAGCCAACAATCTGCTTGAATATGTAGCCAATTCTAATATGCAATAATGCATTCTCAAGAATCAGATCGCTCACAGACAGGTTGGAAAGCCTCTTTACTAGCAATGGTATTCTTTCTATTCATCTTTCGGTTACCCGACCCCTGAATCATTTATACATCTAATGATCATATTAAGATCAGATTCAATTCGCAAAATCGATGGGCGTTAGAGCTCATTGCAGGTTCGGTAGGGAGCTTTTGCTTGCTCAGAGTTTTAAAAGAACGGTTTTCTACAGCATCGTTGTGTTTATGTCTTGTTTTAAAATTTATCATCATTTTAATTGTTTCCTTTATTTTATTCCCACTCGAATGTGCCTAGAATGATCTTCTCGATGTGTTATCCAAGATACTTGTTAAGAATAAGCTTTGCTTTAATTTGTGATCAAAGTACTAGAGTTTTCAACGTATTCCATTTAGAAAAAGTTTTAAAGACATCCCTCAACCACACATAAACCAATCTGTACTGAAACATCACTTGAGAACCTATGGAAATGAATTATTTTACTTACACCACGGGCAACGGATACTAGTCAACATGTATACTGCTCTAGTTTATCATATGAAGGTTTTTGATACTTCAGTTCTAAGTTGTACCTTTTTTTCTCCCCATCAATACATGGGTGTCACCACACCCACTGCGCATGACCGTCAATTTGTCTAACCTTTGACATCCCTAGCTTTAGCCTGCAAAAACCGTATATATTTATATGTAAAACGAAATTTCGTACAACGTGCTTTGATGTTCGAGAGACTTTTAAAGATTTCCTGTACCACAGATATATTACCCTGTCAGTCTTTAGATGCTTTCAAATCAAAATTTAGTACCCCAGAATAAGTTAACATATTTAATTCATCTATCTTTTTGTATTTTGTACGAACTCGTCCAGATATTTGTTGGATTTATCGTGGCAAATACCGTTTTTGCCCTGATCTGTTGACCGAAGTAATTTCTATTTCTGCATGCAATGAGAATTAGCAACTCCAATCGACTTATGTTGTTCTCCTTCCTCTTCTAATACTGGCAACGTAAAACAAAATATCTGCAAAAATTAACTGTATTAGAACCCGTTCCTGATTTGTCATGTGGTTGTAGAGGGTTGTAGAGGATAGAGAGACGTGCTGATTTTGTGGACATTGTCACTGAGATCAAGTCAGTGGGTGGGAGCCATCGTCCCTAGAATAATATCGCTGGAAAATTCACAGTGAAATGTCTTCCATAGCAGACTTGACGCGAGTAAAGCAGAGACGGATTTAGTGGGGGTGTAGGGGTGCGATACCCCCCCCCCAATATTTCTGTGTTCAGTAAATTTTGCTTCCATTCGGTAACAATCATTTTTGGTAGTCAGTAGTAACAAAACAATGCAAATATTTTACTTGTATTAAGTAACAGAACCATTTTTCTTCTTTACCTTGAAACTAAAATCTGAATTTTGAAAATAGGCGTTTCTATCATTTTCCAGTGGCTTGAAGCTTGTGGTACCAAGATCAAATTTGTGTTTAACACCCAACACTCTTTCTTTTCTAGAAAGCATAAGGATCGTGTGCATTTACTGGCGGTATGGCTGAAGTGGTATTTTAAGCTTTTGACAGTTCACTCCCAACTATCAAATGAAAATTCGTGTTTGTTTCTTGTTCAAATGATAATTTGACATTACTATGAACGAAATTCTACTTGAAATTCTCTCCCTATTGCGTTAGCTTTTAAGGTCATTTTGAAAGTACATCAAATCTATGTCAGAAGCAATTGCTAGGTAAACTATTGTGTCATTAGATAGGACTCGCTATAAGATTAATTATTTCAGGAAGGTCATTGATGTAAAAGAGGAAATAGATAAGGAGCAAGCTTTAAAACTTTAGGGATCCCAACAAATCGCTTTATCTGGATCCATTGTAATTCCGCTTCTCTACCAACTTTTAGTACATCTCCTCAAAACTCTAAGGCCTGGTTCAAACGTCGCACTTCTCATGTGCCGAACCTAACTCTGTTTGGAGCGACACTTGGGCATGTCGCGCCAAATGGGTTTTAGGATTGTTACATGAAGTATCTTGGACAATCTCAAATATTTGTTTGAAACGCATGCGCCCTCCAAGTAAGAAATTAATTCTGTGAAGGAAAATAAACTGAATATAATTATGCATTGAGTTCGGTACATGACAAGTTCGACGCTTGAAACCGTGCCGTGCTGGAGCCGTGCAGCTCGGCAAGCTCTGCTGATCCAAACTAGTCTGCCGCTCCTAACTAAATCTGCCGTACCAAATTGATTTAAACGTCGCGCCCCTCATGTACTTAATTCTCGAGTCGGCACATGAGAAGCGCGACGTTTGAACCAGGCCTAAGAGTTGTGGTTTCTCCCAAACACAGATCCCTGAAACCGTGGAGGCAACGCAAGGCATGATGTTTCTGATGATGTATCATCTCTATAGAGATGTGTATACTTCACTGTGAAGGAGCCAAATTGTATAACAGGCACAGGGAATCGAGCTGTTGTTGTGACAACACCTATCAAAATGGCGGAAGAAAAATCTTGCATCCCATGCAAGATTGAGAAGCCTTTTCTTTTGAAAATAGGAGCACCTGATATAGAATTTCATAGTGGATGCTCCATTATTGATGTAATCTTACCAATGAATGAGGGATGCAAGGTAAGTTGTTAGACTTAATGATTTCGAGATGTATATCGTTAAACCATGTTGGGGGACAGGAACACAAGGTGCAGGACGGCAGGACGTAAATTACTTTAAAAAGGTTGTGTGCAAACCAATTTGTCGAATGAGGAACGTAATTTGGCAGTGCTAAGAAGTTATCGATAAATAATTTTAGTTGTCAATGCACTAGCCTAAAGTCGCTGCAAGTGCAAGAGCGCGAGAAGCTCCAAGGAAAACAATTGCAAAATAAAGTAGGTTGCTTAAATTTGCGAGGGCAAGGAGGACCAATGCGCTGAAAATGACCCTAACTGGTTTTGTAATGCAAACAGATGCTACTTGTAGACACAATTGCCACCGGGAATAATGAGAATGTTTTTCTCTGGTGAGAAAGGTATAATTCTGCAATAGGATAATTGCCTCACAAGTCACCAGGGGATGGAAGCTGTGCTGTACTACCTTTGACATGATTCACTGCCACGAGGAATTTTCGAAAACATACCATATAAGCTCTTATTTATTTCTTTCAGTCCAAGATGGGAGGGCTTAAAAGAGAAGGGGGCTTATTAGAGAGAGGGGGCTTATTAAAAATTTGAAGCAGAAAAAGTTTTAGATATACCCTTGGCCATTTTTGTTGTAAAAATGTCATACAAATGTTCTGAAAAAACTTTGCTAGCAGCTTCGAAAGTTTAATCAATCAATTATAAAGTTTTCATCTTCATCAACGTCACCAGGATAAATTGATAGCCCTTGGACATCTTCTAAACAAATTTCAACTGACTATTAAGTCACACAAGTTAATCTTTACATAGGCTGACATCAAAGGCTAAAGAGGGGGGCGTAAGAGAGAGGGGGGCTTAATGGAGAAGGGGCTTAATTGGGCTTTTTTGATAATAGAGTTGATAAAAGCTTGACCAGATTCCCAATGAGACAAAGAAAGACTCCATATGCGGATGGCTCTCAATTTGGATAATATTCTTTTAAAACTTGATGCTGAAATGCTTGTTAAGGATTTCACAGAATTTGCTCTAAAGAAAATGAGCTTAGTCTGAAAATTTAGAATATGATTTATTTTTTTTCATATTAAGTACTTACAGTTTAGCCAGGATTTGGTCAATCTTTTAGGGCATGTTGCAGAGAAATTTCTCATGTAAACGAATCCATGACATGAAACTGTAGGCTATTGAATGGGTTCTTAATTTGTCATGAAATATTCTTTCCAAACTTTAATCTTGGTTTAAAGCCATTAAATTTTCAAAATTGTAGAGCTATTAGGCATATTTTCTAGATGAAGCCAACTCAAGAAATATATTAAATATTTCAACTGTAAGCTGTAGTCTGAGGAAGGTTCTTTTCAAGGGGTTTCTGCTGGAGGTTTTAAAATAAACTTCTTTTTTTAAGTGTTCATTGATATGCTTAATGCAACATCTTCTTGGCATTTGTATAATGTCAAGTTGCCTTTCAAATCTTTGGTCAACTTGTTGTTTTTGATAAAGCTATTGTACTCAGCATAAGTTTGATTTCTTGTGTTAAGTTGTATTTAAACACAAACAAATTAGTTAAAAAGGGTTGTCCATGAAAGAGTTCTGCTAAGATGGTGTTGATTAACGTATTTATTTTCAGATTGATTGCATCAAGTTCAGAAATAACTATGTGGCTTCACTTTCTATCAGACTAAAGCTTAAAAATGAAAGTAAGTATTCAATAGAACTACTTTTTCTCTCATATTATCCACAATTGAAATATAGTCATTGTCATTCGGTTGGTCTGTCTGTTATCATTGTCATTCGGTTGGTCTGTCATAAACCTCTTTGGCTTACTCTATGATACCAAGAAAACCTGTATCCCTCTCCCCATTTCCTCAAGATGATGATATGTAATTTATTTGTTCAAATAAATTGCTTATTTTGATGGATCTGTTTGGCCTATGGATAAAAAGGTCTGAAAATTTGTTAAACAAATTTATTATAAAACTGATAGAGCCATTTTCATTTGTTGATGAATTTTTCTAGTTTATTGACTCCAGATTTTTCAGATCTTGAAGTTGGTCTAATATCTTGATAATTTGCTAGCCCCAAGTGACATTCTCTTAATTTTTAAACCACTTTGAAACCATTATAAGCCATGTTAAAGCCTTTGACATTTCACTTTTCCCTTCTTTAAATCATGTCTGGTTTTTTTGTTGCTCACTGGCTTGAGATAGCTTTTGATTTCATGTTTTGTAACATTTCTAATGGCAACATTTAGCAACATTTTGTCACAAGTTTATCTCTGATCTTATTTCAAGATGGTGATATTAGTTGGATAACAGTATTAAGAGATTTTATCTTGATGAAAAATCCTTATCACGAGGAAGGAAGCCAAGATCGATTTACCATCAATGAGGTATTCTAATTCATACTTAGTTTTCTGCTTGAATTAAACTTAAATGTATTTAAAAGTGGACCCTGTTTCAGCTACAACTTTTGAGGAAGGTATTGCATTTGAAACTGTACAAGTAGTTTATTTACCATATATAATAGCTAAAAGATAATCATAGAATTGACAACTGAGAGAAATTTTAATTTAAAAAAAAATATTGAACGATTAAAGATTTTTTGGTACTAAACTGCTATAAACTGTTTAGTTCTGCTTGTTATATAAGGGCATGTGCTTTTCAAAGTATGAACCAAAATACTTTTTGTGTCATCTTTTTTTGCTTGAATGTCAGGGTAGGATGTAATATTTGTTGTCTTAAAAATTGCTAAAATGATTTGAAAAAGCAACAAAGAAATTTATGACAACCATTTCAAAACAAACCTGAGACAGTACCAAGTTATTTGCATGAAAGAACATTTTTTTGGCAATTTTCAGAATTGAAGGTAGGTGGTGTATGCCAGGGTATTGAAAGTAGGACAAGGCAGCCAAATTAAGTCAAGGATAAAACCATTTCAAGGGCTTTGCACATTTGTAACCCTCTATATAATCTGTAAATTGTGATTTTTTACACTCCAGGGTAGCTGGAAAATATTATATGGACAAACAACAATTAAATAACACAAAATTCACCACCCACTTGTCTGCCTGAAAGACCAGCAAATTGCCGCACCAAGCCTATATAGGGCTAATCTCTCTAATACTGGCAAGATTTTGTTTTTAATAAAGAAATGCAAACTTTGTTCAAATGATGTTTCATTCAGAAATGTATTGACTTTTTTCCTGGACCTGATATCTTTTACAAGTGGATTGGCAGGAGTGGCACAGGCATTATGCTTCATACTCGTCAATGACGCTACCAAAAATTGCTAGGACAATATTATTAAAATCAAACAAAGAGTGAAAATATAGCATAAAATGAAAAGCTCCATGAAATTGGTTGTCCAGAGAAAATCTTTTCTGATTGTGCACTATGTAATTGATAAAAGTCTTTCATTCCATTTACCTACCATACAAGGAACCTATAACTACAAGTCATTCCAAAAATTATTGATAAACCCATCAACTGCCACCAGTATATTTTAAGACAAGCTTATCTGTTTTTAAACAGATTTGAATGATGATTTAATTAACTTTGCCAGTAATGATGCTTTCTAAGTCCATTACAGCTTGTGCTGCCCGGTAGTATTCCTTTTTTGTACTAAATATTTGGCATGATACTCTACACCACAATGCGTCATTCACTGCAGACACCATCATGTAAACATTGTACTCTTTCATTAATGTGACTTTACATTCCTCTGCACCCTGTGGTGTGACACCATAGTAACTAATAATGGCTTCTGGCATTTTGACTATCTCCATGTAGGGTGCCTGCATTGTAGATGGGATGGTTGGTGACTCTGTGCCCCACATTTTTCTGAAATGCTGTGCTGCCCATTGCCTCATAGGAACCATTGTTTGATAAAGATGTTCCTAGAAAGTTACACAATTTCAATTATTTCCTGGATATATGGTTCTCATGTTTTGTTCTTTTAATAATGCTAGCTGAAAGAAACTTCAAGTTCCTAGCTTTTAGCCCTATTGGTAAAAAGAATTCAAGTTAGACAATTATTCCACTTGTCTTCTGTTAAACTCCGAGTGCCAAGACCCAATGTTAAATAAAAACTAGAATAAGAAAAATACAGAGCTGCCTAACCCTGTGAATAACTAGCTAAATGTTAAAGAGTTTGAGAAAAGTCCTTTAAATTACTGCAATTCAATGGCAGAGAATCATCCAAAAATATTTTGCTGTCAGTTTATAAAATTCATATTTGTAGAAAATTAAAAATGGAAAGGTTGAAAATTCTGAAAACTGCTGACCCAGTTCTGAATATCTACTTTGCTTATTGGCTCCAAAGCTCTGTATGACAATATTCATTAATTTTCACAGTATGGCTTCAATGACAAGTTACTAAGCGGCAACATTTTTTTTAAAAAGTATTTGTCAAGGAAACTCTTCATGTGCTTGATTAAATCAAACAATCAAACAGTACATGGCAGTAATTTTTGAAAATGGTGGAACAGTTGGTTAAACAGTGAAAACTGTACTTTTTGACCATACCATGACATATCTGCGTAACTAGCTTTACATAAAAACCCAAATGACAAACAGTAAAAATTATAATTACCAAACCACCAATAGAGGGGTAGTATTGGCTGACCGCATAACCTCCAGCCAAATAATTTGTGTAGTCGTCAGTGCCTTGTTTGTAAAACTTGTCTTGGAACCCTTTGTTATAATTATGAGAAACAAGACTTGGATCCAGGGTTGACAGAAATTCTGTTTTTGCCCATATAAAACCACATCCTCTTGGTGCATAATGCCACTTGTGTAAATTGCCTTCAGAACAAAAAAAGGATGAAGTATTGGATAATGGCTTTTAAGGAAGATAATAAATGAGAAATGTATCATGTGTATCTGATTCAACTTTGGTCTTCATCAATAAAAATGTATTTCTAATATTTCATAATGTAGTTTAAAGATATATACATATAAGCTTAAAAACAATAGCTAAATTGAACTATTACTGAATCAATAACAAAACAACATATCAAGAAATCAATTTTTGTAAAGTACACAGTTAGGCATATGCAAGCCAATTGATGACACCAATTTCTTCTTATTTGTTCTGTTCAGTTTTGAAGCTCAATTGAACTTAGGAATGTGTTTACAGGCTCTAAAGCTTGTAATGTCTCAGATGTTGTGGCAGTCACTGCATTGGGATGGGAAAAGGGTACTTAAAATGTTGATAGTGATTACAGATGTAGATGTTAAGATGCCATACTATTTTCCAAGCATTGGAATAGATTTCTACTCACAATTTGGGCAACTTCAAATCAAGACTTAGTGAAAATAATATTTTTTAATTTTTCCTGTCTGTGACACCTGTTGCAGACACTTGGGGGGGGGCAAGGAAGCAGTTACCTTCCAATATTTTGGAGGAAAATTGTCTTTTGTTCTAAAACAATGGGAAAATGTGATGTCATCTTATCAAAACAATAGGCTTGCCCCCAATATTTGACCATGTATCTACCCCTGTGTGACACTCCCAGTAGTAAAAAAGCTACTAACATCACTGAATTCAATTTGTCTTCCTTCATATATAACTTACCGGCATAAAAGTCAGCATCAATCTTTTCTATTTCCAGAGCTAACTGGCCTGGTGCATGTGCACCATCAATCAAAGTTAATATACCATGCTTCTTGCAGATCTTTACCAGTTTCTTAATTGGCATAATCAAAGCACTAGAGCTAGTAATGTGATCAATGATAGCCAATTTTATGTCAGGATTTTTATTTATGATTTTTCTATACAAATCACAGATACTCTCTTCATCTTTAATTGGAAATGGAATATCTAGAACCACAATTCTTGCACCTCCCTTTGAAGTGTAATAGTCAACTGTATTTTTTATGGCTCCATAGGTGTGATTTGTAATCAACACAGCATCTGTAAAGCCCAATGGAGTTGACCTAATAACAGAGTTTATGGCATCTGTTACATTGTGAACATATGCAATATTATGCACGTTGCATCCAACAGCATCAGCAAGCTCTTGGCAACTTTTGTCCCATTTTTCTCTTAATTTGAGAAAGAACCATTCATCGGGGCACAGTTCCATTTCAACCTAGTGAAAAAAATTGAAGTGGTTATTACTTTCTTACAAATAATTATATGAATATAGATTTTTAAGATTTTGGAATAAAAAACAGCCAAAAAATAATTGACGTAGTTTCTCATGAAAAATTTGATTCTTTCTGCAAACATTTGTCTATCATTTGATTGATGGCACAGAGGTTTGTTTTAACACAGTACCTGCAATTTTCGTTTAAATTCCAACACTGGCTTTGGTAATACACCATAGGAGCCATAATTCACAACAAATGCGCTGGGATCGTAATAAAAGTGTCTAAGTTTCATCAAATATCCACTGTTGTAAAATCCCCTGACTTTGTCATGCATCTGAATCAGTAGAGTGTTGTTACTTTTTCCGGACATGCTTAGGTACTCTAAAGCTTGATAGGCCGCGTAAGAGCCAACAGCACATCCTACAATAGCTAAAACCTTCTTGTCGGCATTTGAGATTGCCGTTTTGAGGCTTTCGAATGCTTCGCTGAACTCGACTTTGAATAATGCGGCGTCCATGTTTTTTGCATGCCAAGCTGTTGTTGTTGCTGTTCTTGTTATTGTTTCAAATATATGGACCCTCCGGTTCCCATGTTGACTGGACCGTTAATAATTCAACTTCGCTGTCATTGGGTTCTTCATTTTCCGCACTCAGTAACTATATTTGCAAAGCTTGACGTTAGAAGATTGTCAGATGAAAATTATCTTATGTTTCTCGCAAATAAAGCACAATGGCAAAAATTGCAAAGTTAACAGTTTCATATTTTAAATTCTCAACATACATTTTGTTATTAATAGCTAACAGAAACAAATGATTAAACTAAACTACAACAAAAGTAGCATTATTACAGAAAAATTGAGATAAATAAACGATAAATTAGTATCATGCAAGTACAAAACTTATCCATAACAATGAAATAGACTATTATTGATACAATACAATTCAATGCAATATATAAACACAAACTTATGAACAAAATAAATTGAATGAAGGGAATTACTTAACAATCTCCCTAACCCGTCTCACTCCCATTTACGACACATAAGCATATGAACACGAATAACACGTGACATCTTCTTAATATTTACAGCCATTAAGTTAAATTTAACCTTTTCTCTTACAACGATGCAAGCCAAATACGTCGTCTAAATTTCTACTTTAATTTGATTTTCACTAGGAAGACAACTTTTAAAGTATTCTTTTAACTCTCACTTTTTTGGTCGTTTTTGGGTCAGAAAGGCTTTTATTTTAATTTTTTGTTCATTTGTGTAATTTTTCGCTTATTTGCTTTTTTAGTTTACTGCTCAGCCAGAGAATGTTGTGGGAGCTAGACTTATTTTGCGGCAACCGTCACCACATTGGTCATATTTCAGCTTAGAAGATATTCAATTCTATTTACCACCACAAGACATCTTATTAGTGAGTATTTCGCTATCCTTTGACAATAAGAGCGAATATCTTCTCTGTGGGTCTCCTCATTAGAATTCCCTTTTCACTGATGTTTTATTGTCGCTTGAACGGAATATACTCTCGTGGCATGTAAACATTGTCTGCTATTTGTTATGAATTATTGCACGTTGAACTAAAGTCAGCTTTCGGTGATGTAGACCTGCTTATGCTAATGAATTGAAGTTTACCCGAAAATGTAGAGAACTTGTCAACAGGGGCGAAACCAAGAAAATTGTTTGGAGCGGTAAATAGGTGATTATGGCGACAAAAAGGACGTGTCTCACTCTTTAAGGGTGTGGTCAAAAGATAAATACTCTTGCATGCTCCTTTTATGCGTTTCTATTTCAAATTTCATACTTAGTGTCATACTTTGAAAGTTCAATTACACAGAAATGTTAATATATTACAATTGTGGCAAAAAGGCCCGGCAAAAATCCTTAATGTGCCGACGAACAAAATGTTGAGGGGGTACCGCACCCCCTCCGCCGAACTCTGACAATAAGATCGAATATCTTCTCTGTAGGTCTCCTCATTAGAATACCCTTTTCACTGATGTTTTATTGTCGCTTTGGCGACGCCACTGTTTGTCAAGTGTTGCCTAGTTATAAAAGCCCTAAGCCTATTTCTTAAACCGTAGTCCGTTGGATAAATTCAGGCCATATCTCAGCAATTTTGCAAAACATGTACTGACTTTGAGTTTTGAGTGCTATTTCGCAGGGTTCTTCTAAGATCAATCAGATTTATGACGTCATCAATGAGCCACTCTTTTAAAACAACTGGAAGTTTACACCTGCGCCTACGTAGCGCATGGGGTGCTTTTGAAAAGTTTTCATGCTATCTTGCTTTCGATATGACGGGTCATGGCAAGTTCTTATTGCATTCGAAGTCTGTTGTCATTGTTTGCCATTAAAAAGCAATATTGAGGTGTGGATAATTGATGTTCAATGGCTGCTATCATATGACTGTTGTCGCCAACTTTTTAAGATAAAGGTTGAAAAATCTCTGAACGACACCTGCAGCCAAGAGGTGTAGTGCAAAGAAAAAGGGCAAAGATAGCAAAATGAAGCAAATTTCCTAATTTTCGCGTGCTCTGAGAAGGGTCGTTTTGAATCTTGTAACAAACAAGCTTTCCATATAATGAAACGTTTGTCTTCTGTTTTATTACAATATTACAGCATTTGTGAATCTGGTTTATTAAAAATGAGTTATAAATAACATTTTGAATTCAAAGGCTTTGCTTTGAGTATGCAGCTGTCTCATTGTAGAGGGAGAAGGGTTGGGGAGGTTACTTCCCACTTTTCCATAAGGGTTCCTTGCCAGTAAAGTAGAGGAACCCAAAATATTGAATCATGTGTTTTGGTTAACGCTAGAAATGACAGTTCAATGGAGACATTGAATTTATCAGTTACGTTTTTTACTGTCTTCAAATGTTGTGTTAGCGTGAAATTTCAGACCACAGCTACTTGCATTGAACGAAGCCGTATTAAGAATAGTGTGAGTACTCTTGGACTGTCTTGAAAGTACGCTGCGATGCCTACATCTAACGAATGCTCCTGGGACCAGAGCTAGTGTGTCAAACCCAGTGGCCAAACCGGAGAAAGAAATTATGGAATGCTCATTAAGATCTTAGTGTCCGTTATATGTTGGTGTCCGTTATATGGTGGTGTCCTTTATATGATCGTGTCCGTTATATGGTGATGTCCGTAATATGTTGGTGTCCGATATATGGTGGTGTCATTTATATGATTGTGCCCGTTATATGGTGATGTCCGTTATATGTTGGTGTCCGATATATGGTGGTGTCCTTTATATGATTGTGTCCGTTATATGCTGGTGTCCGTTATATGCTGGTGTCCGTTATATGGTGGTGTCCTTATGCAGCATTATTTCAAGACTTCAATGTTTTATTTCATTTCGCTGCTTACGTGTCAATAATTCATCTGTGCTAGTAGCTACCAAAGCAAATTTTCTTATCAAAAGAATAGGTATCAGGGTCTCAAAGAAAGAGTGGGGTCGAAGAGTTTTCCAGGGTAGTTTTATCAATGCCAAATATTTTTCAAGGGTATAAAAGACATTGATACCAACAATTTCATATGTATTTCTTTATCGACCAACAAAATCAATCTCCTTTACTGCAATATAAATTTATGTTCTTTTGTCTTTGTAATAAGCAATGGAAATTATATGTTTGAACTTAGTTTATGTGTAAACCCCTTTATCAAATTTTCCGCAATTTTTTTGGAAATGGTAGGCCACTGTTTCAAATTTTTCGAAACAGAAGTCTCAGCAAACGTTTTTGAAGTGCCCTGTGTTGTTAAAAGGTAAACATTTTCTGAAAGAAAACCGACACTGCACCCAACCCCTAAATATGTGATGTTAGTTGTAGAGTTTAATATTATAGGTGTCTGATAAAGTTTGATCACACTGAGCATCTAAATATTAAAAAAGCAGCATTAATGGGGGGGGGGAGGGTGCATTAGAAAATGTTCCAAATTTATTGTAACGTACCCAGACCTCTGACGGGGGTTGTAGAGACAAGATAAGACGGGTAAATATGGCGATACTACGACTAATATTCTTTAAATTAAATAAACTCCACAAATCGGCAAATTTATCAATTCTATTAAACCGCAAAAGGTACTTTAAGCATATTTTTGACATGTTTAATGAACTCGTTAAAAATTCTTATTTCTGCTCATCAATAAACCGAAAGATCCATGTGGTAATATTTGTTTTTGTCTGAATATTGACTTGCATAGACACAAAGAATTTTTAGCAAAGGAATAATTAATTGTCAGTGGTGCTATGGTACGTAAATTTTTGGGTAATGCAAGGCTAAACTTACGACCAATTGCTAAGCCAGGCCTTTTTTGTAAATGATAAATTCATCAATGAATACAATAATTGGAAAGTATTGCATGCCCGTAAATATACTTCTTCTTTATCGTTGCAGGATAAAAATTCTACTCGGTCTCTAAATGAAACAGAAATTGAAAGAGAGGTTGTCCCTAATGACGAGCTTCCGCATGCTGATGTAAGTTTAATTTGCCTTGTTTTTCAATATCTTTTTTGCTTTTTTTGCAGTAAAACTCATTTTGCCATTTTTTTTCATTTAAAAGAATAACCTTGAACTTATTACTTACCCTTTTTACCTCAAATGCGACGTTCAGAGAAAAGGTTTAAATGGGGTTAAAACGTAGAGATTTATTTGACCTGTAAGAAGACTTTAGAGCGTTTCCAGCATAAACTAACCCTCAACCTCGACTTCACCCTAGAACCCAAGCTCGCTCTCAATTTTTCTGTGATTATCAATTTGAGAATAAATACTCATCTTGGTCCTACAGCTATTTTTCTACTAATAGTTTTTTTAACATTTTAATCTAAAGTTGATATTTTACAACCATTACACGCGACGAAATGATAAATATTCAGTTTGAAAATTTATCTTTTCAAATGGGCTTCCTCACTTGATACTAATGTAAAAAGCACCTATCTAAATTCAACTCAGGAGCTTAGTAAGGTTGTTTGGTTTGAACGACGCTCCTTTTGCCCATTAGATTGGTGAATTCAGACAGAGCTCCTCAGAAATTATTAAAATTGGAAGGACATTTTTATTCTAACTTAGCTGAAAGTCGTGAGAGTTTCAGGGGCTGTATCTCGTTGCAAATCTCTGACCGCACTTCCAAGCTCATCTCTGGGAATTCATTGCATACCTTTCCCATCGATTCTGCCCAGTGGCGGTTTTAGGAACTGCGGGGCCCAGAAAACATCTGCGGAGCACTTGTTCTTTACAATTTGTACCTTTTTTCTTAGGTGTGGGGCCATATAAGCGCGGGGCCTGGGGCCATGGCCACACTGGGCCCCCTTAAAACCGCCACTGATTCTGCCTCCTACCCTTAAAGCTCCTATAATATAAAGGCGAAAAGCAATGGGCATTACTTAAATGGTTCCTTGCTTTCAGATCGACGTGGACGTTAATGAGCTATCCACTAAATTCAATGGCCTGGTATCGATTGCCAGTGACAGTAGAGTGGTGAATTCATTGAAGAAAACGGCAGCCTTGAGATTTGATGTGAGTAGCAGATTGTTATTTTTCTAAGGTTATCGCAAGTTGGCCTCTTTTTCTGATCTTCTCCTGTATGTAATTTATCATGTGTACACTTTTTTATGATAAACAGTCGTTAAGACGCTAAGTACTCAGGCAGCCTAACAAAATAAACTTTTAGTACTGGCCCTGAAAGGTTGAGTTCAGATTCTCAGAGTACAGTGCTGAGGATAAAATGCGGGTATCTTTATCGCCATTAAAAGCAGTTTATTCTAGGACATGAGTACTTTTTAAGAAAAACTGATACAAATACAACAGGAAAAATAGCATTAAAATTAATTTTATGTACTTTACATTCTCTACCATCTATAATTTTAGAAATGTATAGAATTTTTAGTACTCTTTTTCTCATGAAACCACCGAAACGTTGTAACGATTTTACCAAAAAGCACATTCAATGTCATAAGGTTTTAGGTAGAGTTGGAGTTATTACGCAGTCAAACACGGGGCTCTAATTTAATAATGCTATTTTTCCATCTTTTATCGTTGCTCTTCTTATAAAGAGTTTTAAGAGTAATAATTTTATTAATTTTGCTTTTACAGTTTCAATGGTAGCAGAAATTGTAGAAAAATTGATTTAAGTTTGATTTCTATTTATTTCTCGACTCAACCTTGCATTTCTAGCAACTAGTCAATTTGTGTAGGCCTGAGACTCTCACTTCAGCTCGCACCCTTTTCGATTTACCCAAAGTTCTTACCTATTCACTGTCAAGATACGTATGGATGAGGCTTTACTCCCTTTATATTTAGGTTTATTATAAACACTGATGATTTTCGCCAATTTTCTATATACAGGTTGATGGAAGTTATGATTTGAACCTCTTATCGTACACATAACGCCCTGGGCGTGAACGAAGAGTTCCTGAAACTAAAAGTAGGCTGTTTGTGATGATACTTGTTTTAGCTTCCGTTCGATTGATTTCAACTTGGTGCACCCTGATTTATCAGAACTTTTAGAAGAAGCTACTCCACACTGTCACCACCCAGAGGTTGGGTCAAAACAACTTTTTAATGTTTCGGAAAGCAATGCTGGTGCTTTATCTAGAGCAAACTTCAACATCAAGAATGCTGTGGGGGCTATCTGGTTTGTTACAGCTACGCCAAATTCTTGACAACGTCGCAAAACGTTTCTCCAAATAACTTTATTTAGATCTGGTATGTGAAATGGTGAAAGTATATATGGTGTGCGCAATGATAAACAATAGAAACTTGGAAAACCTTGATGCAATGATGTGATTACAGTACAGAAATGGGTCTGTGACGACCTGGAAGTCAGTGAGAACAAAAATTAGGTTTTATTCTCTACCCTATCTTTCAGATAATTGTGTACAGATCCTGATAGTTCACTTGCTGCACGGGTTTTGTCAGTGCTCATTTAACCTGCTTTAATTTAAGAGAGCTGAGGGATTGCTACATGCTGCCTTCATGGGTGGCAGGTTTATGATTTCAAGAAAATTAGACGAGAAAAGCTCCTGGGGCATAAATCATATTATAAGAATTAAGTTTAATGTAATTTTAATGTTTAAAGTTTAATGTAAGAATACAAAACACTATCCACATCGGTGGGTGTCTTAAAATTCAAATGTTGAAATTTGATTTTCATTGGCGTCCCCTGAAATTGTTTGAAGAACTGGCTATAAGATAGGGTCGCAAAGTGCTAGAAAAGATAAGATCGCAAAGGGCAAGAAAATTGGAACTGGGTTATGGGAGCACCATAATTTCTTTACTGAGGCCTAGGGCACATGCCTGAAACATCTATTAATGGTATTTGAAAACTGCCCCATTTTCAAGAGGCCATCCGCTCTTGAAATGTTACTGCTTTCTATAATCAATATTTGAAATCAGTTTTCTTTTGTTATTAACTATTTATTATTAACTAAATATATTTAATTAATTGCTCAAAAATTATACTTTATCTTAAAAATGGGCACTGGCCTAGTTTTCAAACAATGCAATCTTTTGTTTCCTTTAAGCCGGTCAGTCTCGTGTCATTTCTCTGTGTTCAGCAAGCATGAAATTCTTACTTAGGCAAATGTTATTTCGTGTGTTCCAAAGTTGAATATTAAAATGGCTTGAAGAAGCAAACATTTGAGTAAACTGAAGCTTTACGTCTGACAATCTTCTGACACTCTTCAGAGTTAAATCGTCAGAATAAGATAACTCTGAAGAGTGTCAGACGAAAAGCTTTAGTTTTTTCAAATGTTTGCTTTTTTCAAAGCAATTTTCAAGTTTTGCACCACCAAAAGATTGTTAGTAGAAAATTATGTTTATATTTCTTTGTGTGTATATGTATGCTTATAAAGTATATTTCTGCTTTCCATTTCAAGGAAAAACCTACAGTATCTTGCTTTGTCTTAATAAAATTAATCTTTGAAGGCATAAGTATTAAACACAAACAATTTTTTCAATCCATTGTGTTTTCAATCATGAAAAATTTCCCCTGTTTAGAGTTCAGTTACTTCAAGCAGTTTTCAATATGATATATAACTGTTTTACCATTTAACTGAATCTTTAAGAAACTCTTTGCGTAATATAGAACGCACAAAACATGATCTAAAATGAAGAATATAATTTTATTACAAATAAACAACCACACAAAAGCATAGTATTACTAAAAAATAAGTATCATATGTTAAAGCCAGAAAATTTTTATTCCTAAGATTGTAGCTTTAAAATTTTAGCAAATTTTATTCATAATCACAATTATAGCTTTTCCGGCCAACCATTTATCTAGATGAAACACATGTTTTAACATAGTTTTCGCCATACAAGCATGCTTTGAAAATTGTCAACATTGAGTGAAACTAATACATTGTAATATGAACTCAATTGTAATATGACTAGAAAAAAAGGGTTGGCATTTTTAGGACCGGAAAATAGAGCAAAAAGGTTGAGCAAAGTTTACAACAAAACATTTTAAGATGAAACTTTCAGGAAAGCGTGCACTTTGCAAGACCTTTTTATTGTGATTTTTTATAAAAGAAGCACGCAATGTTTAGAAAAACGACGAGCAATAGGAATTCTGTTTTTGTTCATTAGGAACAAGGAACATCTTAAAAATCTTAGGGCATGTTCTAATTTTTGTTTTGATTTATCAATTTTCAAAGCTCTAGGTTTTCAATAGACACACCGATTTAGTAATTTCTCGATTTTGCCATAGTCACCTGCTTTCATCTGAAGTCTTCTGGTCTTTCTTGCAAACGGAGGTGCTTTAAGTGTAGCTAAGGTTGTTTACGAAAAGAATTTTTTTCTGGCTATAAAACTTCAGGAATTGCAGTAACTGGCGTTTGCTGCTCCTGAAAAGTGTTGGATCCGGGGATGTAGCCCCGAGGAAAGCTGTATGGAGCCACGCCTGACGTTTCATGGAAAAGGGGGCAATATCCTTTAGAAATTATTGCAATCGATCTTTCCTATTATTGTTTCAATAGCAAGTAAACATCTTTCAATGACATCAAAACATGAAATATCTTTACCCCCGATGGCTACTTTTAGCAATCATTAAGACTAAGAGAGTTTACGTTGGTGGATGTCATGGCACCCATTTGTTTCGAAATCGCGATCTCTGTCTCTAATGATGCAGTTAGTCATGCAAATCAACAGCAACACATCTGCATTTCAATCAGGATTCCTGACAAGAGTTCAAAATCTAGACTTAAGTACTTGAGCTTTTGATTGCTGGGATTTCAATTTATTTTTCCGATTCTCAAATCTCAAATCTCAGAAATTATTCTCAGATTCATCCTATTACGCGTTACGTGCACAGCTAATTCAATCAGTCGAATACATATACCGTATCGCTGCACCAGAGATAAGCGATTGTGCGATTGTACTCCCAATTCAAAAAGAAATTATCTAACACAGAGAGGCAATATAATGGTGTTTTTAAGGAAAAACCTGCGAAGCTACAACCTCGATAATTTGAGAGCAAGAAAGCACAATGGCTAGGATAACGAAGAAATCAGAACCTTGGAAAGAAATAGATTGGAATTTTAAAATGAAAGGTAGACGCGTTTGTCGATCGTTCGACAATCTGGATCGTATTGAAGATGAGGAAAATGCGAACGGGGAAGTTAATGGCGCTGATGATGGCACGGCAGTTAAGAAGCCGGGATTTATGCGTCGTATTTTCTTGAAAAGATACAAGAAATTACAGCGATCAAAAAGCGATGAAAATATACCAACGGAAGCAGTGAATATATCGATGAAGGACACGACAGATCAACGGTTAAGAGACAGAAGCAGAACGGTGCCGTCGGAACTTTGGGATGAAAGTTCAGAAAAGGGGAAACGTCGGGGGGCGGTGAGTGAAGATGATGATGAAAAGAAGGAGCAATTCACGAAAATTCTACAGACGTTCATGGTTAGGAAGCATATGGACGATTATGGATTTTGATCTATTTGGCTGTCAAAGAAAGAAAGGTTTTTCAAGATTCTTTGGTGATTAGAATTTATCGTAGGAAGTTCGCTAGCAGCCTTGAAGAAGTAGGTGATAATCGACTGTGCGACGTGAAATTCGAGAAAATTCATACAACCTATATGTTAATAATAGAAGTTAGTTATTTCAATTTTGAGTTGATCGCAAGTTGCTGTTGCCCATCAGCCTAAATCATTGTAAACAGGATATCATCACGAGAGTCGTTGGCATTGAAAATTGAAAGCAATAACAATAGATCGGTTTGGGTTTTTATCTTAAAAACATTGGGGTCATTTGTTCTGAATAGTTATAGGTGGGTGGATTGTTCCAGGGAGAATCAATTTGTCTACGTCATTCAATCGTGACGTTTGGAGTAAGTGTTAGCAACCAGTTAGATCAATTTTGGATTGAAAAATTTCCAATTTCAATGTTATTTTGACGTTGATGCCAGTAATACTGGAAGCAATTTTTACTGAGAACAAACACTTAAGACAGATACTAATTCTATACCCCTGTTAAGAAGACTTTACATTCAAGCAACATGACTTACATGTGTTCTGATAAAAACTTTTGCTTTTTTCATACAAATCTTGAGCTACTTCTAATCTATTCAGACCTTTTTTGGAGGAATCCATGGGTATGATCGGTCTAGGTGCAGCAAGTTAGATCGTAGATGGGCACTCGTGTTTGTTGTCCTTGCCTCTTCTTGGCGAAGTTTTTCTCGAATTGTAATGTATTATATGCTTCATCAATTCGTCCAGAGTTGATGGTTTCTTGGCTTAATTGTACTTTGCGCTGTACATGCCTGCTTAGAGAGGGGACATGAAGCAGGGGGCTGAGGGGAGCCCCAAGAAGTTATAACACAGTTCATAACAATAACAATCTCAGTTTTAATGACGTCATCAATGGCCCGATGTATCTTTTTTCTTAGACCCAAGAAAAGCTCTCGGCTGTAGCAGACGTAGGAGATTAATTACTCTTAAACGCGTCGTAATTTATTATTATTTCATATACGCTGTGATTCTTAATGATAAAAATATGACGATGTTAATCTACAACTGACAGTTCTTATCTTATATATTCCATTTCTGTTCTTCATTCTTGCAAACAGTACGCTTCAAGTATGTTTCTGCTAGCAAAGTTTGTGAAATATTAACCTTTCAAAGAAATTATATGCCAAATATTGAAATTAGAAATTTGGAAAGACGGGCTTGAGCAAAGAGGTCATGATTCTTAAGGGCACTGGTCTGAAAAGAGAGAGGGGGACGTTTCTTGAGTTAAAGTTTATAGTGAAAGTAATAGCTAATTTATTTAATGTGGGCTTATATGATAAAACTAATTATTTAATATTCGTTTTAGGCCTAGTACCAATGAAGGTTACTTTTAATTACAAGAGAATATGACAGTTCTGTGCACATCGATTGTTAAACTAATAAGTGGCCGATTTTATTTAAGAAGACCCAGCCTGAGTCATAACTCTTGCATAGCATAGACTACTGTTGGGTTGTTTTGAGCCTTACATACGAGCAGATTGTAGACTTTTATTCAAATGGCAGTTGATATCATAATTTTCTCCAGGGTTAGTACTAAAGGCAACAATTTAGAATGCCAATTAAAAAAATACAAAACTGCCGACAGAAAATATAAATGAAAATGCATGCAAGGGTTTATATACCCAGAAAGAAACCAGAGGTTGCCAGGCCGTTCACTAGTGGGCCTAACTGAAATGTGCCTCAACCCCTACCTAACACAATAAAGTCAATTTACCCACACTTCGCAAACCTTTTACTTTTGTGGGATTTACTTCAAATACCACCGTACCTTTCGACGAAATTAGCGATGAATATTGCGATGAACTTTTTTTCGCTGAATGTTTACTGCTGAAAAGCACAGTGAACCCTTTTTTAAATACGCATGGATTTATTGAAAATAGCTCAAGTAAACTTCTACGTCACAAGGCTGACCCGAGACTTGTCCGTGGTTACAGCATAGAAAATCACGCAGACCACGCAAAATAAAACAAAACATTAAATACACAATAAATATGAAAACATCGCAAAACATGAGATAATGCGTCAATTTCGCTGGCCTAAATATATTTGTTTGGTTTCAAATATTTATAGATAACAAGAATACCGCTAGATGAAGGTTCAAATATTATAACAATTTTTCTGCCCATTCTTTAGTCATCACTGGCTGCTGTAATTCACCTAGTACCGATTGAAAACTTTTTTCTTTATCTTATACACTGATGCCATGAAACCGCGGTGCTTCAAAGCAAAGCAAAATAAGTACATACAATTACAAATATTGATAAGAAAGCAATGAGCGAAAAATTTGCCTACGGTGACAGAGTCACATGACTTTACAAGAGTAAATTTTTTGCGAGGAGATAAAGAGAGGGAAAGGGAATAGAAAGAGAGGAAAGAAAACAAAAAACATATTATTAAATTTCGTTGTTCTCAGTTTTATCACGATTTAATAGTTACTTGATTTTTTTGCTTCGAGTACTTAAGTTTCTTAATCTTTTCTGACTGTCCAGTACTGGTTTTTTATAGCCAGTTTCTCATAGAAAAATGAGTGTATCCAAAGAACGAGATACAACTTTTGTTTGGGGGGTAGCCCCAATAAATAAGGTAACAATAGCCATATTTCACAAAATAGAAGTATTTTGCTTATGCTATTTAAGTTTTTGTATGCCCCCTCCCCCCCCCCCCCCCGGTATCTCGATCCTTGAGTATTTTGGGTGTGGCAAAGGTGTAGTCATGGGTGTGGCCTTTGAATTTGCTACCAGCACAGCCCCCTTCCTAACTTTCCCGCAAATATTGGAGAGGGCTAGGCATTGCGTTGTGCCACCAAGAAATTCCCAGATTTCCGTAAACCACGACAAATATTATTAAATTCCAGTATTCCACGAAAACCTTGTGATTCTCTCCAGAAGAACCTTTGATTCCACTGCAGAAACATTCCGTAACTCGCCTAAGCCAAGCTCGGTCTTCTTTGACTTAGAGCCACTTCTTATTTACACGTAATTTTTACAAAAAAACTTAGATCAGCACCAAGTACTAAGTGTTTCTGAATTGGGTATCCAAATTTTGGCGTTTTTGAACTAAAAGTTTCTTAGTTGGTGTCTTATTTCATGACCTAAAATTACTTTATTGTTTATATATAAAAAAACGTGTGAGTAAAATTGTGAGAGGAACAATTTTTAGACTCTACATTCAATCTGCTCAAATTTTGACGTTGTTCCCGTTGTTTTGCAAGTAGAATTTATCATATGTTACGTCATGATTTTTAAGTGCGGGATTACCTCGAGAAACCTCGAGAGAGTGGAAGTAGCAAAACAACTCTAAACGAAAGTAGGCCACTTACTTTTTTGTAAGCTTTGTTATCAAGTGGTTGGTATTTACGGTAAGGTCGTTGAAATGGGCTCTCAGAGCTTCACAGTAATGGCAGCCTCTTTACTTTTTATGGCCGCAGTAGTATTATTAAGTACAGATTTTGTCCAAGCAACGACAGACTATGATTGCAAGCAGCGGAATGCTAGCTGTTATGTATGTACGGAGATGTCAGCTTGCTACTGGTGCTCGCCTTCGAAGGAGTGCAGAAAATATCCACTAAAATCTGTGGTGCCCAGTGGATGTACCAAGCACCAGTGGTACTATAAACAGTGCACTGTAGCAGGTTATTGGTTGATCATTGTAATACCGTGCGTTGGAATTTTCTTACTGCTTTGCCTCGGTTGCTGCATCTGGTGCTGTTGTTGTAGGGAATCAAGAGCGAAGAAGGAAGAACGTTTCAGGTTGGAAGATGCCAGACTAAACAAGGACAAAGATCGCAGAAAAGCAGCGCAAGCTCAAAGGAAGTCAGACAGGCAGGAAAAAGTTGATGAGATACGGAAAAAATATGGATTGTATCAACATGAGCCAACCTACACGAAACTGCAAGAGATGGAATAGAAATATGACGACGACAAACAAACGGAACATTCTAAAGAAAATCCTAGTGGATGCGTTTTCGACACACAGTAATTTTGTAAGATTTTTCCATCCATTACATGATATTGTATACATAAATTTGTCTTATATTTGATTTATAACATAGTTAGCACTAAATTTCTGACCAATACTACTTAACCTATTGCTAGTACCCCGTGTTTTATATCTGAAATCCTCAAAGTGTGTTAATAACAACCAAATTTCGCACAGTTGTTTGTATCAATCATAAAACTATTAAATCTTAAATGCAAAGCTGATGATAAGTATTCACGATAGAAATAGTTTTAGATAGAATAAATTATCTTTTCAGCAAAAAGAACTTTAAACTTTGATTCCCAAAAAAACAATTGCAGATCAGGTTTCTATGTTTATTTTGTGCAGGAGTGGTAAGCAGGTGCAGAAAAACTTTCTTGATGCTCATAAAGCCAAAAGTAAACATGCTATTATCTACTTTTTGTTATTATGATTTGTTATAGACATTAATCTATATAAACCTTCATGCTCTAACAAATTTTCTTCTTGTTGAATTTTAGTGATAATTTTGAGTATAGTCAATATTTAACTTTAACCATGTTGAAATGGCCAAAATGCTTGATGTCAAAAGATAATATAATGGTTATTTAGAAAGGAATTTTTTGACAAATGCTGTGTCTTTTTTCAAGAAGTTATTTTGTCCAAAAAGTACTCGTCACATTTTCACTCCCTTTTGTATTTCTCACCCATAGTTTCCATATCATTTATGTTATAGTCATAATCATTTTAGCTAATACCATGCAAACTATTACTTTACAACGAGGGGTATTCAACAATAAAATTTCTGTAATAAACTCACTGTAAACCTCAATATCAGTACAACAACAACTAGATTCCAAATGCTTAGCTAGTCTTGATTTCTCAAGCTTTAATGTTCATGTTTGGCTCATTTTCTTAAATTCTTTTACATACAGTGAACAAGAAAGTAAATTCTGTCTTGAAGAACTTGTGTAATACTGGTTTAGTGAAAAATTCTAATTGCAAAACCTCCTTTGTATCAAAGACCACTTGTACTCAACCCAAGAGAATCCAACCTGGGCTATTCTAGCAGTCAATCCTGTTCTATTTATTGGAGGGATGATAGAAAATTTACATTAAATACTATAGTATGCAGTATACAAAACAATAATAAGCAATATTTATTACAAGTTTGCTGCAAAAAGGTTGCTCCAGTCAATCTTGTAGGTATTTATACAGGCCTGGCCATAAGACTTTTAGCAGGGGAGCTGTGAACAGCTCTCTTAGTAATCTACAGGTGAGCAATATCTAGATACAAAAAGAATATAAACAAAAGAAAATTTGATTACAAGGAGAGCAATTTGGTTTGTAGAGCAATTAAGGAGAGCCTGGAGGGGAGCAAGAGCTATGGCTCTCCTCAAATGGCCAGGCCTGATTTATATCTATAAAGGATTTTGTTTTTCCACACTTTGTCCACTATACGGAGCATTCTACTCTTGCTCTTGAGATAAGCTTGTCTAGCCCTGCCCATACAACTTGTCAACCCCCTCACAAAACTGTAATATGCACCATAGTCCCAGTTGGGCAACAGGCACCATGGCAGAGAAAAACAGTGCATTATACTGACTGGTGTATTGCTCTCACCGGATACTCAAAAATATATCCACCCTTTACAATTTATTGGCAATCTTGACATCAAAATACTTTATTGAAAATAATAAAAATGTCCATATGATGCTGAAATGTTTTTATCAATATGAGGAAGGACTTGCTTTAATCTTTTCTTTATGTATCAGAACATCGGAACAGAACTAGATGCCCTTTGTGCATCATATGCCAAAAATTGAGGTCACAATAAACATTTTTGGAACCCTTTTTTTGTTAAGAAAAGTTTCACAGAACATCCTTTAATTTGTTCCTAACTATAGTTCAGCTGGACTGGATTTTGCAAGAAATAAGTTTTTTCTTTATTGGTACTTGAAGATACCATTCCTGAAAAATTAGGGAGAGCAAAAAGGATTTTGCTACAAGATAAGGTTTTTGGGACTTTAAAAATTGTTTTTTGAACTTTGTTACTTTTTTCTCATTTTCTTTATTAATTTATGTATGTATATCGAAAGGACACATGTTGATAACAGTCTATTACAGAACTGCAATCAATATATTTTTAAAATACTATTTATACATATAAACAAACATGCTCAATCTCAATAAAGTTTTCGAAGTTTATTGACAGGCTTTCATCGATATTCCTTCTCATCATTTTCGTTTGTTCGTTTTTCCATTTTTTTGGGGGGTATGATAATGACCGCAAAGACTTTAGCTCATATCGAAAAAACCGATCTTATGGGATATTTGTATATGCGAAGGGGATGTGAGTGCCATGTGGGGGGGGGGGGGTATAGAGAGACATTTAATCCATGAAGGATCCCGCAGCTGCGGAAGCATGCAGCCCCTATTTTTTATGCATGAATAGTGAGTACCCTATTAATTTGGAAATAAGGTTTTCTAATTTGTTAAATGCGGTCTTTATTAGTTTAGGCAGTTTTTATAGTCTTAATGTTAAGAAATTAAGAACCAATGCGGAAATGTTTTAAAACCACAAACGTCACAAGGAAGTGATTTTCTCATGGATTTCGAGGTCTTGTGGAATTTCCAATAAGCAATAATGAACTACTTACACTGTAAGTACATTTGGAGAAACTGTACTGCATTAACCACTGGGCATCGGGGATTACATGGGATACCTTCTCAATGCCTCCCCCCCCTGTATGAGGAACCCCAAGATCACTGGCTTCAAGTTTCAGAAGCAATGTAAAAGGCAGGTTTAGGCCGATTGCTAAAATAGGCAGCACAAGTAAATAGCCTGAGAAAAGATTGATTGCAATCCTGTTATTTGAGTTCACAATTTTAGGGAAATACTTAAGGAATTTTTCTATATCTAAAACTTAATGTGAGGAATGGGTCGATAATTAATTTATGCTTGGACGTCCCCGCAGCCGCCCTGGAATTCCTATCGCGGCACTGCCGAGAAATATATGTTCTATCTATAATTCTTAAAGAGAAATTCGCTCTTTCAAAAACAATTCTCAGCTGTATAAGACTAAGTTTCGTTTATGAAAATTACAAGAGAGGCATCTGTTACTTTGAAAACTTTATTGAATTTTACTAAATTTGCTACGAACTGTTATTGATTGAAAACGTTTTCGAAAAATTATAAAAAAGACTTGGAACACTTTGTAAACTGGCCCTTAAGTTGAAAGCAGTTTTACAGAAACCAGAACCAGTTCTCCAAAGCTACCTTGTACTTTTTTTCAAGTAAGTTAATAGCCGGTTTATAGGAGAAAGCAACGACCAGCCAGTTTTCTTGGTTTGCTTGCCAAGGCGTTGATCTTGCATCTCTCTCAGTTCCTTAAGGTAGGAAACTTCGTCTTTTGTCATTCGGTCGCACATAGTCCTCGCAATAAATGGAATGTCTTTTCTTAACTTTAAAAGTTTAACATCAGCTGCATCACTAATTGTTTTGGTGTAGTTGCCTTTTCTAAGACAAATATCTCTCATTATCGTATTTTTGTATCGAAGTAACTTAACCTCTTCCTGAAAATCTGGACCCATACTTTTAAGTACCTTCCAGAAAGTCTTGTTGAAATGATTGTACAGCTGCACATCAGCGTAACTCCATCTCCGAATTTTCGACTGCAAGGTACTTGGTATTTTCCGATGAAAGTTCGTGTGTCTCTCATTTTGATTGAAGTATACTAAGTCATCTATATCCCAGCATGCCAAGCGCTTTAGCAAAATAAGTGACTCGTCAAAATGCTCCTTCATCATCACAAGATCAAATTCGCCGTCAAGTTGAGAAATAGCTTCACGAATACGGTGTCTATTGTCGAAATCTTTCGATTCTAGGCCTAAATCGTAAAACATCCCGTTACGAATCAATTTTAGACGATCGCTGTTGATTCGCAAATCCTGTGTTAGGACATAGTTCACAAGCACACTCTGCGGATCAACGAAAAACTTTTCCAGAGGATCAGATGAATTATCCATTCCAAGAATTTTGTCTAGTGTCATATACGAAAACGTACTTTCGAACTGTGTTACGGGATCTCGCAAAATCGTAACAAAAAGCGTATCGTTAGGCATGAGACTATGCATTATCTTGCTGTTGTATCGAGCGTGATTGGCTAGAATGTTTGGTACACTTCCGTTAATCGGGTGAAACGAATCCATTTGAAAGGACCAAGGCCATGCAAGGCGGTTTTGTCCTATCTTTGGTAACACAAAGTTCAGTCCTCTAGATTCTCCATATCTGTTCAAGATGTTTGTTATTGTACTGCTTCCAGTCTTGTGTGTTTTGAGAAATACGATGTTATTTTTTGGCTTGCAACGGCGTCTAAAAACAATAAGATACGATTCTATCAAAACAAGGTTAAATCGAACTTCAAGCGGGTAAAGAAATAGTCTGTAACGGAGTTCAACAGTGTAATAAAGAATTATCAAGGGTATAACAACTAACTGTAGTAATCATTGCGTATAAAATACTTATATAACAATTAATAAACGGGTTATAATAATAACTACATGATGCCTTAGAAAGTGTTGCTACTAGCTGTGTGATGATCGCATTATGAATGAAAATCACAGTAACAACTAAAAACTATCCTGCTCTACATGCTAATGCATGGCATTGGCGATTTTCAACCTCAGCGTTGAAAAAACCTCAATTGATAAAGAAAATATTATGGCTTGTACACACATATGCAGTCTTGCTCATATGAGAAGGAGGAAGATATTATTTCAATGACTGTTGCATTTACATAAGCAATATTCCAACACTGACTGAAATTTTTCACACAGTCGGAAGTCAAACTATGTAGAGCTGAAAGTTTTAAGTGTGTTTGCTTTTCTTGCAAAAAATGAATCTATCTTTCTTTTAAAAGTTTGCTAATATTTCTTTTTAGATATCAACGTTTACTAAATCATAATCGATGCAGAATTCTAAGCCATGTTTTATCAAAACTCTGGCTCCTACAAGATGTCATGAACTACTCAAACTTTCAAAGAAGCAAAGATTTATGAAGCTGGAATTCTTTCGCATAATCTGCTTTGTTTCTCCTTGATATTCTACTTACCTTACTAAAAGAAATATTATCTTCATGTCATAATTTATACAAATATACAAAGGTTCTTCAAGAGGTTCCTTACTTTTCACTGCGACGGAGAATGTCAGACTTAGGCTTTCGCGCATCTCCTGAACTGTTGTTGGTTGCAATACGTTTTTCAAAATTGCAAGTATAGTAGCGCAGAAATATTGATACCAGAATGCAATTCAAGAGTGCAATTCCAAAGAAGTAACGAAGTTTGAATGTGAAATGCCTCATTCTTTGATGATTGAGCCCTTTTATTGAGATCCGATGTTTTTTATCGTTACTTCTCCAAGAGTTGCAATTAGGCCTTTCTGAGTGACGTTGCATCAATTCAGGGAAGTGTATCTGGTCAGAGAAAGAAAGAAGGCAACTTAGTCTTGTTTCAGACCTGATATTAGTTTCTGTCGGCCATCTTCAGGTTTATGATATCACAATGTCTTCTCTCAGATTTGAAAAAATATTTAAGATTTTTGCTCGTTAGAATTGGTTTAGCCATCTTTGTCTCACTTGTCTCACTGCAAGCAAGGATTCAATGTTCAATCTTCTTATTCGTCTTTATTTGAAGAAAACATGACTCAGGGCTCTTCTTTGAGTTGATCAGCTACAAACTACTGCAAAACAAAACGAAAGCAACCAAAGATTTATGCATCCTTCAACATTATCGTCACCGGTAAAGATGCTGAAGAAACAATTTTGTTATTGTTTCCCTGCAGATAAATCCATCACAATCTTAAACATATGTAAATGATATCTGGCGAAAGAAAGCATCCGTGTGGTACACCATTATCTTGAAACTGATTTAACTTTCAGGCTTTGCAATCAAAACTTGAATACAAACGGTTTGTTGTTCTTTATCTGAGGTGCATGGGCCTAGACATTAAAGCCATGCCCCGTGACTTGCATAAGCCGTTGTTCTTTTGATCTGGTGCAAATCTACCTGCAACGCCCCAAACAGGTTAATGAAGTGACCGACAACACAGCTTTAAAAACTTTTGAAACTGTGAATGAAGTCAACTACCAAAACCGTTTGCTTGAATGAAAATTACTTTTTCATCAGACATAAAGTGCTTGATACTGTATTGACAGAGCTGTTGAGTGTATAAACAAAGCGGTTTTATGTTACAACTCCGAGTTTAAAGCTTTAAGCGATCGCCAGGCTTCAGGCAAATGCTAGGAGGTGCAACTTTTAACCATCCTGTTTTATACACCATAACGTTAGTTGAAATATAAGATTTATTTAAAACTACTGTCATGTTGAATTGAGATTGATTGATACAATTCGGACTGATAAAATCTTTGTTTTAAGCATTTTTAGAGATTAATCTTTCTAAATCAAGCCTATTTTTCATTTTGGATTTATAGGATAACTTCAAGAAAATAATACAACCTCCTGTATCAGTTTTCCGCTATTTCTGCGTAAGCTTGGGGCGAGTATCAAAAGAACATTTCTTTATAAATACTGGATTGATTGATTTGATAATTTTATTTTGCAAATTACTTTACATACAAGGTAACGAACATTTCTCAAGCATTCATAAAATAGTTCTCATTTCCTACGAAAAAGATACCTTAGAGAGAAACAGTTCATAAACTTTGAAACTCAGCAAAAAGCAACTGATCAATTTAAATCATGCTTTTTAGTGTAGTGAACTGGACCTTTCCAGTAAATTCTTAATAATGCTAACAAGAAGAACACGCTAGACAAGTTGACTAAAATAATAGTAGAAACTTCTAGAGTTAGTCTTACGTAAGATGCTACAGCATCTGCTTTTTCAAGAGTGTATTCCTCCAAACGTGATATTGTACGAGTTTATTCTAGAAATTTCTTGTTGAAGAGTATATAAGGGTAACGTGGCTTGCTGTAGGCATTCAGTTTTTAGTTGAGGATTCGATGGATACATAAACACGACGCATTGTTGATATCTTTGGAGAATAACTATACGGGCCTAAGCTGGAAAACGCACCTTATCATAGCGTTGAAAGAGACGCACTTTTGTGAATCTATTCAGTGTGTCACAGAAATAAACATTTACACCAACGCGGCCTTGGATTTCCCACATTAGCACTTTCTTTCTTTTTGTCTAGTCGTCTTGTCTATGGCGATAGGGAAAGAAAAATCGTTCCAACACTATGCATTTTCTCAACCTTCTTTCATTTACATCTTCCCTCGAGTGGCCCAAATGAATTGAGCGATTTTCTTGAAGATTGCATTTTGAGACAGTGGAATCTGGACCTTTCCGTTGCAAACCGTTGTCCCCATGTCACTTTTAATGAGCTTCATCTCCAGTTTCATATAGTTATCAAGCTTCTAAATACATTCCTATACAAACTGCAAATACATTACAATACAACTGCCAAATTGTAAAGATCAGTATACTGACAAATAAAAGTAGCAAAGAGATCAATTAAACTGAAAAATAATTTTATATAGAAAAATAACTAACAAGGTGAAAGGAAATACATCGAGAAGGAGTGAGTAGGCATCTTCGACAATGCCATGGCCAATTACCCAAATTATAAACAGGGTTCTGGTTTGGTGGAGGGTGAGCCATTTTATCAGCTCCCTATACCTATAGACCAGTTATTAATAAACAAGACAGGCTACATAGCTCTTTCCTGAGGTCGCGATGTGCAGAAAATGGCAACATTAACTAAACATATGAATAATCAAACAAATAGCAAAAATTATTATTGTTGTTGTTCGTTTGTTCCCTGTGTTCAGCTCCTCCATGTTAATTTCAATTTTTTACATGGAGATATTCGACGATCAAAAAGAACAAATTGCTATCTTTATTGGGAATGGAAGTGGCACTGTGGACAAGGCAATGGGTTTATTACATCTGTTGTTAGCTCGTCGACTTTGCTTTGCTCGCTGTATATGAAAATATTTTAGTACAATGGTTGCCATCCTCAGGAGCTCGTTAATGCTTACAGCACGTTCTGTTATTGTTGAAGAATAGGATCGCTCAGGGTATTAACATATCTAACTACAGCCCAAAGTCACTTTGCTCTAGACCGTCTGGAAATCCAAAAATGGCTGAAAATGGAGGCATATCGGTAGATGAATTCACTAGATTGCAGGTGAGGCATCCCTATTTTCTTCAAATTCATGCTGTTTCCCAAACAAGAGAAATTTTTAGGCCTACGTTTTTTAAATGTATTAATTCCATGTCCATCCCGGTTTAACTGCAATAAAAAAGTCAGGATAATGCCCTTCGTTGTAAAGATCAATTTGTACAATTTCGAAATCAGCTAAAGGAATATGTGCGTGGCAGAATGAAGGAAATGCGAGTTTTTTTTATTTTCACTACGCCTAGGCTTTCGATAGAATCCTGATCTTCACCAAAATTCAGTATTTCGTTTATAAGCAACAAGGAATTGAAATTTATGAAATGATTTTTACACCCTTGATACTTTCTTCTTATGTATTTAGAATCAATTGATTGAGCTAAGGACAGAGAACTATGACATTGCTGAAAGATACAGAAAAACGAAAGATGGTAAAATTGAAATTTTTATCTGACTTTTTTCCTTTTGGTTAGCTGCTTATTATAGAATTCTGCTGTAGCTGTAGCCTCCTGTGTAGCTTATTAGTCCTGCTCCTATTTAAAAAGGATCTCAATTTCGTCAGAGCACATGGGGCTGTTTACATCAAGAATCCACCATCAAACAAAAATAAGGCCCCCTGTTGGAATGATGAACATATTTGTCAGATAATTTTTGGCACCACCTTTTGCTGGAGACACTGAGAGTTACAGGTGCTAGACAGGTATCACCTTATGCTCTTTCAGGGTCCATACCTTGATGGTTTTTTTGTCCAGCTACCCCCCAGTGACCAGTCTGCAGAGTATGACAATTGCACGCGCGAGATCATTTTAGAATGCCTATCTTTGCATGCCAAAATTCAAAATTGCACGCAAAATTTAAAAATTTTCCTAGGAGGCATCCATGGCTTTTGCTTTACTTTATGGACAAAATTGATATAATTTAACATATTTAAAGACATTAAGCATTTCATGCAGATGATTAAATGTTATAAATTCAATTTCTTTATACCTGCCTCCGAAACCCTATTGTGATTTACTTTTATCAGTAAGTTTTAGAAGCTTTCTCATAGGTGAATATTCAAAGTAAGAATTCTATTACAAGGTTTTGATCGCTTGCTTGGTGTCGTTGATATATTTTTTGGCTTATTTAACATTAACAAATCTTGAGATTGGGACAATCTCTCTCAAGTTGAATAATAGGAACAAAGTCTTGATATTGTGATTAGTCAGAACTTTTGGAAGTTATGAATAAGAAAAGGGCTAATAATTTACATGAGGTTTTTGCCCACCATTACCCTTAGCTGCTATACATTTAATCATTTCTTAAAAAGCAAGGTACTTGGAGATCCTGAAATTGTTTGTAACTCAAAGCCCCATCAGGTAGGGCATGAAAAAAGAGAAACAAAAGGATTTGAAAAAAGGAATTCTTTACAAGTTCATAAGACTCACAATAAAAATTTTCAAAAATATCAAGGTAAAAAAACCCATGAGATCGTCCTAGGCATTGAAATGGGGCTGATACATTTTCCTGGAAAAGCTGCGATTGCACACCTGACAACTGGTAAACAGAACAAGGATGAAAAATGTTTGAGCGAATCAGACTGTTTGTTTACATTTTCAACCAGCCAATGGTATAGCGTCAAAGACAATAGAAATCTGAACAGAAAATAACATCAAATCAGACACAACAATAACACTCTCTTCTTCTATCAAAAGCTGTCGACAAAAACCGGCGCTACAAAAAGTTAACACTGAACGCGAAAATTGTCTTTATTGAAGTGCTTCATACAATTATGCATAGCAAAGGAATATATCTTAATCTTTGTCGTCCCCATTTTTAAAATTTGGTCGTTAACCAGAAATTCATCCATTTTTCATTTTTGTTGGTAAACAGAAGTTTTCATGTGATGCACGCGACCAAAATGACAGTGCATGCCAGGGTATTGACAAGAACTGCCATACTCTGCAGACTGGCCCAGTGGTTTACCCTCCAGTCATGATATGGCTGTGTAGTGTCAAGAAAGTGAAATTTATCAGCAAGACCTAATTGAGAACACTTTTGCTTCCATGTTACCTACTGTCAAGTCATTTTGTTTACCAACTAACAATTTTGCTGACCAAATGAAGATTTTACCAATGAACTCATGAAAAACTACTTTTTCACTGTTGGGTACACCTTTATATGTTCCAGCCCCCGTCTCAACTCTCTTATGGACCTGTAAACTTTTGATAACTTTTTACTACTACTTTTTTGTAACTTTGAATAACTTTTTACTACTATTTTTTTGTGACTTTGAATTGTGTTGTATTTTGTTTTTCAAACTCAGACATTATTCTTAGTTTGTTTGTCTATGCACAAATTAACCTACCAGTAAATGTGTTTGAATGTTCAATAATTTGGTTAAAAAAGCCTTATATCTCTGTGCCATATCCTTGTTTAGAGAACAGCTCATTGCATGAAAGAATTGAAAGCAAAGAAAAGGAACTGCAGAGATTTGGCAAGATAATGAAACTTCCTGGTCTTCAGGTAGAAATAATGGTATTCCTAATGCCATACAAAGTTCACTTAAGTACTGATCTTCTAAACTTTTCGAATGATATATAATATGATTTTGAGGGAAAGTTTAAACAATCTGTATTTTATATTATTTGCCTCGTTATTGATAGAATGATAATCTTTTGTGAAGAAAAGGTTTTTGAGAATGTAATCAGGAAATCATAATTAAGAAAGTCATTATTTCCAAGCCATTCAGTATATACTACTCCATGGCTGTATTCAATAAACTTTGGTTACAATTCCATTAGCTACTGAAAATGCAAAAATAATCCAGTTTGAGTCAAGCAACCTGTGGCTAGAGGTGATTTAAAGACCCCTTTGAATTGCCAAAAAGGTTTTTCTCATTGGGCAGTTTTCTGATGGCTTGCCTATTAGTCTAGCTTGCTGAGAAATCTTAAAATATTATAGTAAGGCTGTGTAAAAGTGTATTGAATCTACTTAGGCCTGTTTACATGGTTTATTTTAGTGTACATCGGAATGGCAATCAATGTAAGCACTAAATAAACCATCCCTCAACTAACATGCTGTTTCCAAACCCAGCGAGTCCTATTTAATGCATGGTGAACAAGGAGCCAGAGAAGAGATGATATGTCTATTGCATGTTTTGATTTTAACTGAACTAAAATTCCTTATAAATTTACATACTTAAATACAGAAAGGGACATCTAAAATTATGTGGTGATGTGAGAAAAACAATGCTCGGAAGGGTGAGTGAAGGTGATGAGTAAATTGAATAGGGTGGCAAAGTTTAAGTAAACAAAATAGATTAGTGAATGTGTGACACGAGAGTGATGTAGAGGATGCCTGTGCTGGGATATGAGAATCTGATGGAATGAATGAGAAGGGAAAATTAATGTAAACAAGCCTAAGTAGAGGCACTACAAAAGCGCCACCTTTAAATGGCAAAATTAAGATTAGAGTTGCATTGTTCAGTATCAAAGAGTGACAAAAAAATTCAAAAGCACTGAAAAAGTTTTTGACCAATCCACATTTGTTATCCAATTTTTAGCTTTCTTTGGCCAATGGTACAAGAAAACTTTATATCATCTGCCCTGTGTCTTTAAATTTGTCTTTAGTATTTAACCAAATTATTTTACATTGATGGTGGTAACTATGCTTCAAATAACACTATTGTTGAGATTTTTAGGCATATTGTGTTTGTTGAAGGCTCTATGTGCCAAAGTAAATGATAAAAGCTTATATATTTATTTCTTTAAAACAGGCATTTTCAAAGAATAGAGGAAAAAGGGTGAGTTTTAATTTTTTTGTCTTGATTATGGACTTGTTTGGCATTATTCAAACAATGTTTTTTTATGTTTTTAATCTTGCTTATCAAATGATACATAAATCTGAGTCTTTTTCATATGCTTCCCAAGTTGAGAAAATACAAATATTGATGTTTTTCTATGTTTAGCATTTGTAGGTCAAGAAGACGAGTTACAGGATAATTTAGTTGTGAAGAATTATTATCATAGTCAAGAAGAGTTACTATAAGTTATCTTGCTAGTTTTATAATTATATTAAATTAAATAATTTACAGCAAAGGTTAACAAAACTACAAAAATTGCATGATAAAAGTGACTTATTGAAATAAATTTAAGAAATAAATTCAGTGCTTCAAAAAATAATATAGTTTCTATTTCCATAATACGAATTATTTCATTGCCTTTCTTTTTTAGCCCTATGAAGAGGTTGTAGAGGAAAATGAGAGGCTCATGCATCAAATGCAGGTATAATTTATTCTATATAGAACTGAAGTAGAGCTACAAAAACGCAAGAAATTGCTTCCAAAAATGTTGGCAATATTCTCTAGATTTTTTAGCTTACACATCTTCCCTTATTCTCATAGCTTAGATTGTCTACCTGTTTTTACAAATAGGGAGTGTGGTATCTCTTATTTTTACTGGAAACAGTTGATTTTGAAAATGGTTTTGAATAGGGGATACAACGGACTTTTTGAAGGGGGTTTTGAAAAACCCATCTGATGATACTCAAGAGTCTGTTAGCTGGCAACTAGAACAAATTATTGATGAACAATTAACTAATTTGTTTTTACTTGCCTGACAGTGCAATTTCATGTTATTTGGTCTGTGAGGTTATGCCGTATATATACAATTTAGAATGAAAAAATCAAATTTGTTTATAAGAATAGTGTATGAAATTGGTCTTTCCCTCACATTGTTGTTGTGACAGATAAACTTTTCTTCTAGAGACACGAGGAAGATTTCAAATTGCAGAACAAAACCCTTCTGGAAGAAGTATCAAGGGTATGATGTTATTTTTCTTTTGTTTTCTTGAGGCAAAGCAGTACTTTTGTCGTTGAAAATGCTGATTAACAGAATTAATGAACTTGCTTGCTTGCTTGATTTAAACTCAAGTTAAAAGAGGTCTATTGATGTGAAATAGAAATCTAAAATTGTTATGTACTCATATGTACAAATTGTAATTGTTATGTTATGTTATGTACAAATCGTAATTGTTATGGGGAAAGGAAGGGAAGGAAAAAAGAAGGGAAGGAAAAAAGGGGAAATTAAATAACGGGAAGGAAAGAAGTTTTAGTATGAGAAAAAGATAGGGAACCAGAAAAGCACGCTGAATGCAAAAGGGAGGCCGAAGAATGGAAGAGGCGAAATAAGAAAATGGCTGAAAATGAAAATGAAATTTAGGATTGGTGATATAAAGTTGTAGAAAAGAGGGTAATTCTTTCTCCTCTGTCTTCTAAGGGTTTTAAATTATCTTTTCTATCAGAAGCTGTAAGAGATTTTGTTTCTTAGCTTTCCGTGGAAAGGGACGATTTGGAGAATGAATTAAAAAAGGTGAGGGATACCCGGAGCCGCGAGTTGGATGAAAATGATGAAATGCGACGGATCAAGGCAGAAAATACGGTACTCCACAAGAAGCTGCAAGGTAAGAAAAGCTCGTCACAACAAAAAAGATTTATTTTTTTATTTTTATCTGCATTAACATTCATGGAGTGTGAGTTAAAATTGTAGTCATCCCTTCGAAAACAAAGAAAAAAGCCAGGGTTTTGGCACTTGAGTGTATGACGTCATGTCTTCTGGTTTCTGATTCTTACAATATTAGAAAGCATAATGTAATGACCACCAGCCCGACTACATTTATTTGTAGCTCACAACAGACATGAATTTTTTTACCAAACATTAGCAAAACCGTAAACTCTCGATAATTCGAACTCTCGCAAACTCGAGTATTCGCTAAGTCGAACTGGTATTTCATCACCCTTGCCCAATACATTCATATAAGAAAGATCCTGACAACTCGAGCATTCGCTAAGTCGAACTGATATTTCATCACCCTTGCCCAATACATTCATATAAGAAAGATCCTGACAACTCGAGCATTCGCTAAGTCGAACTGATATTACATCACCCTTGCCCAATACATTCATATAAGAAAGATCCTGACAACTCGAGCATTCGCTAAGTCGAACTGATATTTCATCACCCTTGCCCAATACATTCTTATAAGAAAGCTTCTGACAACTCGAGCATTTGCTAAGTCGAACTGATATTTCATCACCCTTGCCCAATACATTCTTATAAGAAAGCACCTGATAGCTCGAACATTCGCTTTCTCGGACCATTGAAGGTTCCAGTTATTGGGTTTTTACTGTATGAATAATGATGAGAAATCGCATGTTACTCAAAACATATTCAAGTCTTCTTTAAAGCCTTTTTTGTTTAATGATGCAGTGGATAGAAGTGAAACTAACGACCTTGACATAAACAAATGCATTTTTACGATCTTTTCATTTTCCAATTTTAGATTATGATGGTAGGCCCCAAGTCAGTGAGGACAATGACCAATGTACTTTAGAAAATATACCTAAAGACAACAGTGAAGATGGGGCTGTTTCAAAGGATTTCGAAGATGGCGAACTTAGTAATCGAAAACTCATTGAGGATGCATTGAAAGGTTTTTTAAAAGAAGCAGTTGGAGCTGTTGGAGGTGATACGACAAATGAAGAGTTAAATGAGAGAGAGAAAAAACTGATAGAGGGCCTCGTGACGGAGCTTGAATCTCTGTCCTCAAAGGTATAGGGTTACAACGTTATTGACGAATTTATTTAACGAAGCAGATTTTTGAGATATTGTTTTTTAAAGGCCAGTGCCGTCGGAAAAAAATTCATGATGGGGGGGGGGGGGTAACTTCTTTCCTTTCAGTACACTGTTATAAAGGAAATATAGTACAGCTTCACAATTTTTAGGGCGTCACAGCCCCTGGCCTCCCTCCATGCTTCCGACGGCCCTGAACACCTGAAGTTTGCTTGCATGGGTTCAAAAGAGCTGTCTTGACAAAGAAAATGTTGCCTGCAATTAAAGCTTTAATATCTGTCTCTGAACTTTGAAGGGCTCATGACGTCAGTCATTTCTCGGTAAAGCAGCACGGCCTCTAGTTTTAATGCATAGGAAACGACGATTAACACCTGTTTAACCTATCTGCTGCTGCTCTGCTTTGTAAAGGGAAACCTGTTGACAAAAGACAATCCTAATACGAAACTTTCTTTTAAGTCTTAATATATTTTTAAAAATGCTTGCATAAGTTTGCATACATTTGCATACACTAATTCAACCAGCTATCTCTGTAGAATCTTTCCTCTCTCTCGTCATTATTTCATTATTTTATCGTTATTATCACTGAAAAGCATCATCCTTGTGACAAACTTTCTTTTTTTTTCTTTTTGCTATTTTTTAAAGTTCACCTTTTTTCTGCAATTAGGAATGGGTTTTTTTCAAAATTGGAAGGAAAAGCAGAAACATTGCATATTATAAAATTTTGTCTGACGCTTTTCATTGTATCAAATATCTGATAATAATGAATAAATGCACAGGGCAATAATGATTGGCAATTTACCAACAAGACCATCCATTATGAATTGTCACTATCGCACTGATGCTTTGTTGCTCTTTTGTGTTTTTTTACCATATATACTAAGCTCATTCACCCGTTCATCTTTGTATTGAATATTCCTTGTATCATTCTAGCAGCCTAACTTCATTTCTTACTGCTATGTTTTTTCTAAATAAGCAATCAAATGCATTACATGCATTGAAATTTGAAATGTGACTGTTATCTGTTAAATTTGAAACATGCTTCGGTCGTTAAATTTGAAATATGCCTGTTATTCGTTTCAGAATAAAAGCCCCAGAGAATCAAGTCAAAAGACAAATGGTATTGCCAATTTTTAACCTATATTATTATCACCTTGGATATCTCTTTTGTTATCACGAACATCATGTACTAATGATTACCCAAAAAGCTGTTATCATTTGCTGTTATAATGATTGCCTGCTATCATTTCAATTCATTTAAAAAAGAATATCTTTTTAAACTTCAAAAATCTTCATTGGAACTGTTGGAGCTTGTTACAAGGTCGTGGCAAATCGTAGATTTCCATCGGGAATTTGTATTCTTTTTCAAAGAAAAGACCCTCCATAAAGAATTAAGGCTCCTCTTCCAATTTTTGTTAGGAGCTTTGGATACTAAGGTAGAAACCGTCACAGAAGAAACTCGTTGAATTTCTTATAAAAACGAGTTTCTTTTAAGATGAAGAAAATAGCAGGACAAGCCTCGAAATTAATTACAATTATACATTTTGACAGAATGACTTTTTACAGAGCAGTTCAATTCACCATGTTAAAGGACAGTTTGTTTCTGGAAAACTGCTTCTGATATTCGTTTTATTTGCTTTTGTTCAAACAAGTTCTTATAAAATGCTGAGATTCAAGCTCAACTGTTTCTTATATTTGGATACATAACATTGAAAAAGTCACCCAGTAGCTTCATATGATTGAGTTTCTTATAAGGGGTCTTTTTAATGTATTTTTCAATATCAGCCTTTGCTATCATCAACTTCGTTAAACATGTCAGTTGTTTCTGGTAATGCTATTACTTTTATACTATGAATGAAGATTACTTCTGTAATCAGGAGCAACTCTTAGAGTCACCTGGTTTTGCTATACGCTAGGCTTTCCTTTCAATGTGTTCGTTAAAGGTCCTTTGTATGCAGAGGTTTGACTATAAGTTCTATGAAATAAGACCTTTGAATGCACTTTTCAGATATGAAGGTTAAATTGGAAACTGAGGAGGCTGAAAATCAACTTCTGCGGGACCAGATCAAGGAGGAGCGAGTAAGTGGCTTTTAAAAGTATTTTTTTCTGGCATTTCAAAGAGTAACAGAACTGCAGTGTTTGTAGCGAAACATTTTAGATTTTAGTAATGTAATCAAAGAGGATAGGAGAAGATTGAACCTTGTTTCAGGATGCTTAGGGCTTCGCAACTCGTTATGAGGATGCTTACCTTTAATTCATGCCTTCATTTTTCAGTTCAGTTTCAGTTTTTTATTTTAAATTTTTCTGTATTCATTCATTTGCTGCCAGTTCACATTAATCCATATTTAGAAAGTACTAACAATTTAAAAAAGGAAGTTGAATGAAATAAACATAAAAAAACACATACATAGAAGAAAAACAAGCTAGTTTGGGAATTGTTTAAAAGAAGAATCTCTCTCAGTAGTTTATAAACTATTAGAGGAGAAAGCGTCCCCTATTAAGTAAGATGCGTTTTGCTTAATTTGTAGTGCCAAAAGTAAGAAATTTTCTGTATGTTGTGTTGAATCATCCACAGAAAAATTATAGTCATAATACTCATTAGCAGGACTGTGGGTATTATGATAATGATCACGAGTTTTCCTGGAGCTGGCCTGTGTTTCTTATGTAGGTCTCTTCCCCGCTGGCAGTTTGAAAATTGCTAAAATGATTCATTTTTCTTAGGATAAGGGTAACTTGGAATCGGCGAACAGACCTGATTAGCGTTATCCCCTACCAATCACCTAATGAGCTATTAACCTTCCCCATTTCTAACGATTAGGTGTAACGATAATTAATTGTTTTGCCATATTATAGATACAGCAAAAATTTTCTTATCATTTCTCTCCTGTTATTGTCCTTGTGTCTCAATGAGTCTTGAATTAATCCTGATTCAGGAGAAGACAAGAACTGAAATTGAGAATTTGAAATTAGAAGTTGCAAAGCTAACAGAGAAAATGAAAAGAAAACAAGAGAGGTAAGTGTAATTGTCGATTATATTTAATATCGTAAAAGTGAAGATAGTATGTTTTATATATAGCAAACAAATTCGAAATTTATCTTGCTATTGTAGAGCAGACTTGTTTATAATATTGAAAATTAATAATTTCAAGATTAGAATTCTAAGCTTAAATTTGATGATTGTATGTCAAATGTACAGAGCTCCTTATCTCATAATATTTGTTTATCTTAGGGCACAGAAATATGATAGATTATCTAAAAAGGTATTGGTTCATTGAAACTATTCCACAGGTCACATTAGAAATGGCTCATTATTCCAAAGAATGGCAATAAAACCCAAACCTACATAGTATCACACGAATATACTTTATGTTTTATGTAGCGTACTTGTGTAAGTTATCTGTAAGTTGTGTTTTTGTTAATAGTTATATACACTTGCAAGAAGAAAAGGAGTTGCTCCATAAAGAGAAAAGGTATTCTTGAATATTCTGATTATAGATGAAGATGTGTATTAGAAATTTCTTTGCATTAATAATAACCCTTGGCATCATGAGTACGTGATGATTTAATCTACTTGCTGTAAACCTTTTCTGCCTCTGAACAAATTGCATTCTATGATGCTACGTTTCTATACGCTGTCAACCTTTTGCAGAGACTCTAACGTTTTAATTTATCTATCCTGTGATGAGGTTGCTTCGTAATTCTTTGCTTGTTTCATTATCAACCTCCGTTAAAGGAATTAGAAGAGGGCTGATGTCTATGCATTGACCTGTAATTTTTTAATCTTCTTGAACAGTCGCTTGGAAGAAGAGTGGATTAAAACCAAGGAACTACTTGTACAGGTTTGGAGTTTCATTATTTTTACGTAATTAGTTTATGTAAATAAGCTTTGTTTGTAGAGTACTGGAAATCTTAAAAGTTCATCGAAAATAGAGGACCACATGGTTTGTAAGTTGATCAAAGGAAGTTTTTTTCATTGTTGATCAGGGGCGGACACTTGATCAAATATTGGGGGGGGGCAAGCCTATTGTTTTAATAAGATGACGTCACATTTCCCATTGTTTTAAAACAAAAATCCATTGTCCTCTAAAGTATTGGGGGGGGGCGGTCGCCCCCCCTCGCCCCCCCCCAAGTGTCCGCCACTGTTGTTGATCGCGGTAGGACAGTGTACCTTTCGCTGTTACTAAAACGCTGAACTTTTTTTTACTCGAATGTATTTAATAAATTTTCACCATTTTCAAATTGAAAGCGTGATAATACGGGCAACAGTAAAAAAAAGCTTGCATCGCTAAACGGTAAACACACGATAGAATAACGACTCGGATTATCAAATCTTAGTTTTATGTGAAGAGAAGCTCAGGTTCAACTTGGTGAGACAGTGTAAGATATGATACCAGCGTCAGGAAGGTTTAACCAATGGATAGAGGACACTGCATTAGAAAAAAACAACCAGCATATTCTTAAACAGGGTTTGACGCCGAATTTCAGTGCTTTGCAAATGTACATTGAGCTGTTCTCTAGTTCACAGTTGTAGCGAAACCTTGATATAAAACCGCGAGTTTATGCAGTCCATAATGGAAATTCTGCTTTGGAAACTCATCAATTGGATCTTTTCAGTTTCAGGATACATCTGCAGAACTTGAAGAACAGGTTCAGCAACTGAAGTATGCCATTTTTATCATCTCGCTTTAGACGGCAGACGAAACATATTGTGAGCCATTTGTCCTGAAATGAATTGAATTGAATGTTAAAAGAATTGAATTTTGGATAGGGTGACATCCAACCTGCTTGCTTAAAAGGTTTTTGTTTTGAGAAGGAATTTTCAGGGCAGATTGAAGTTCTAAATGAACTTTTTTGCAAACTAACTTGTATCAAGAGCCACATTTTTCCACATCATCAGCATAGACAAAAAAGATTATAGCAAAAATTATAAATTCACAGTCAAGGTTGAAATCATTCGTGAAGTTTACGTTGAGGAGCAATTTGAGTTTTAGGAGAACATTAAAAAATGTTGTACATTTTGGGCTAAAGGGAGTTGGGCAAATTCAAGAAATGAAGACACCTTATAAAACAGTTAGTGCTAATACTACCAACGAGCAGATAGCCTCCCATGGTATCCGGTCTCTGTTGAATGATATTTTATGGCTATTATTTTGCCGTACTTTGCTCAATGAAATTGTATTGTTTTGCGGAGAGTTTTTTATTTTGCAAGCGCAGTTGATAAATTTCAAACCCATCTACAAAGCAATGTTCTTTGTATAGGCAGTGAACAGGCCATTAATTTAGCGTGGCAAAAGTGCGACGATTAATTAGTGTTATAGACGCGAGAATATGTAGCCTTACAAAGCTAAGCCTCACTTGAGGCTTAGCTTTGTTTTTGGCCACTTGCCACTAGATTACTCCAATCACTACTGAAAGATTTAGAAATCTGAATGCTTCTAAATGGAAACCTGAATCCACTTGGTCATGCCTTAAGGGATAAAGTGGGATTATTTTATCGCAGTGTGACAAGAACAGGTTTGAACTTGACACCACTATGAGAACAAATGTGAACTCAATATTTATTAGATTTAGTGTATTTAGGCCTGCAAAGTATTTTCGTACAACAGATACTACGATTTTTGCACGATCAATTGTCAATATATTTTATGTCTTTTTCAAAGGATAGAAAATGAGAATTTTAAATCTGAAGTGGCTGGACTACAAGAGGTAAGACGTCATATCTTGTTAATTTTTTTAAAGTTCCAAATCATTCATCGTCTCAGTACGAGGGGTGAAGGGGGGGGGGATTGCTCTTTCCTCCGATTTGATATGACCCTGGATATTGATCTCTAAATTCGAATTTTTTTGCATAGGCAATAGAAAGGAAAGGACTGATCGAACAAAACATTCGGAAACTTCATTGCAGTTACCAGTTGCTTTTCAATTATATATTTGGATACTAGCGTTTAGTTTAAATTACAGTTTAGTCTAGTTTAGTTTAGTTTTATTTGATTCGAATTCCAGGTAAAGATTTATAAAAAAGGAAATATTCATGATCAATGAAGAATTTATAGAAATGTATATTTTGACCTCTTTTAATTAATTAGTTTGGTTTTTTTCTAGACACTTGAACAATGTTCTCCGGAGAAAGTTTCAGAGTTGGAACACACCCTTAAGACTAAGAATGAAGAATTAACATCGTTAAAAACCCAGTTCGAAGTTAGTTAACTTTGATAACATATACTTGCATTTTTCTTTATTCAAATTGTTCTTAAACGTCTGTGAATTCCTAGTCGCCGAAATTCTTAGCAGCCAGTTGTAAATCGTGGTAGGAAAAAATATATTTACGACTTATGTCTGAAATCTAAATCATTTTCTACTTATTTCTAAAATCTAATTCTAAAATCATTTTGACGTGCTTTCAGGACAGCTCGTCTTTGAATCAAGATTTGATGTCCGAAGTCCAAAAACTGTCCGAGGAAAAAAACAAGGTCGACACAGAAGCAGGACAGAACTTAGAGGTATGTAGCGAGCACCTTGTACCTATCATGGTATTTCCAGTGTTACCTAGAGACAGCCTAGTGATCTACATATCTTTCACTAGTGAACCACTAGCATTGGTGCAAAGTTTTTCTAAGACATATATAGCTGTTATGAGGGGGAGGGGGAAGGGGGCAAAATGGCAATGGTCTAAAGTTTGCAAAAATCTCTCTTCTTAGTTCAGCATGTTGATAAAAGTACCAAATTGATACTATCTTAATCACGCTTGATAATCCAGTTATTGTGTTTAAGTGCAATCCTACTAGCTCCTATACTTTCTGTCGCTTTGCCAGTCTGGTTATAACAGAGATGGTGGTTTTAAAAATGAGCCCCGTCGATTTGTATTGGGTTTACAGCAAGAGCTGAAGAAGAAAATTCTGTTTTGTATTTAGCCTGACTGACACATAATATTACGAAACAAAATTTTAATAATATTAATATCATGTACTGGAAATAAACAATTACTTATACTTGACATTGAGGCTACATCAATCCTTTTACAAAATTTAGGGACATCACCCTCATGACTTACAGAAGCTTAGCCTGTTTCAAAGGTTGTAAAAGGGGGACTCCTGAAAGGGATGTCTACAGTTTGCAGGGACCCCTGTTGTTAGGTCTTTTTTGTTTTAAATAATGAAGATCAGCTTTGCTAATAATTTTAGGGTTTTTTGCTTGAACCACGTTTCAGTTAATGACATTGTATTTTTATTTAATGAATTATAGCTAGCTAACAAGAGAAAGAAACTTCTTGATGAACTATCAGTTGAAAGGCAACACGAACTGGAAAACCACAAGAAGAAACTAGAGGAAATAAAAAATGACAATGAGGCACGTATTTGCTTGTATTATTTTATTAATATTTATGTTTGTAATTGATCCAAATAATCAGCAAGCTTTCATGTTTCTCCTGCTCTTATTAATTTATAAGACTTTCTTCTATTACGGCACAATGCTTAAGCCGTAAGATTTTAATTGTGGATTTATTATGAATTATGAAAATATATGCCAAGGCCTTGAGACTTTATAGTTGGTAAATAATCTCAATGCACTTCTTAATCTCATTGGCACAAGTTGAACTATCTTGTCATATAAGAATATGCTATAGCTCAAGATTTGTGTGAAGGGGTGTTGGGGGGGGGGGTTGCGTAGTGTTGCGTTGGTCTTTACATGATCAACTCACAAAGCATAATCGGACTAAAGACAAATTCCAAATTGAGCTCACAATTAGAGTTTAGCAGTTAGCAGTAGTTAAGGGTGACTTTCTCTGCAATATGATTTGGTTTTTTGGAGGGGGGGGGACTGTTACAATTGCTTTTTGGAGGGGTGTTGTGCTCCCTACCTTGCCATAATTTATATCCCTGGCTCTAAAGCAGACTGTCACTTGAGGTTTAATAGAATATACATCTTTTAAAGTATTTAAAAGGTCGAGGTCTAGGCACAGCCCAGTTGAACTTCCTATTTTTATATTCTTACTTGTTCTTTAGGAAAATAAGAAACATTTGGAGACGACACTGTCAGATCTAGAGGTAAGGAATGTATTTGAATGCCATCTATATTTGTTTTGATTCTCGAACGACAAGCTAATCGTATTACTAAAGTGAATGAACTGGGCCAAATGAATTTCGATTCAGGAATGTACGCTTGAGCCTTAATGTGCCACATTTAACCCCATTCAAGTGCCACTTCAAGTAAAGCTTAAGTAAAGTTAAGTAAAGCGGATCTATCAGGCCGGCTAAAGATATTAGTTTATGAGTGCAAAAAGACACCCTGTTTCGGACAGAAAATATGAATTTATGTACACAGTGCTTAAGAGGCCTCGAAGAATTTGATAAAATGTAAGCACAGTTTGGGCGAACTGCAAAGTGCCTTCACCCTATTGCGAGTATGGTCTTAGAATACTAAGTGTGTGGTCAAAACTGTTCCTGAAATAATTAGTCTCTTTAAAATTTCATTATGCTGTACATTTATAAGAAAATATTTGCTCGTATTATCTGCATTTTTGTAGAAAGCAAAACGGGAGGTTACATTGGCCAACGATAGACATTCAGAGCTCTTGAATAGGTTCACCTCCATCGAGAAGAAATCAGGCTGGCTTGAAAGAACTCTCAAAGAGACAGAGGTAAGGCTGCATTTTAAGAAAACACAGAACAGCAGAAGCAAAGCGCAGTACAGTACCGGAAAATCGTGATAAAACATCAGATGATCAAATAATGTAAGAAAAAATTTATGTCCCGGTAAGATGGAAAGTAACGTGAGAGGCAAAATGATGCGTTTGATTGGTCAATTGGCCATAATGGTTACATGAGTGGTTTATCATTAGAGTTTTGTTGTTATCTGATGTTTTTATCCCTGAGTAGTGAGTAGTTTCCCTGAGTAGAGAAGTATTTTGATATGTTTCTGCTTTTCCTTGCTTTTTTTAATTCATGCTGTACTTTTTTTATAGAATCTGTTATTTTGGTAATTGTTAATAGTTTAACAGAAAGCCAAAACGTATAAAACATGAATTTTTTGAAAGATCAATGTACGTAATATTCTAGAATCTAGATCATAGGTATAAGATCAAGCCGTTATTGACAGGTCCAACGAACTGGCCATGTAGCAAGGCTCTGTTAACTTGTAGGAACAACAGGAGACTGAACGAAAGACTCACCAAGATTTAATTGATAAAAAGGAAGAGGAGTTCCAGGAAAAACTTGCGGAAGTCGAAAGCAAGCATCATGACGAAATTGAAGTGAGTATAATCTAAAATTAGAGTTTTCAATTTGTTTTTATTTATTTTCCAACTTTAATATCTGAAGGACTCTGGTTATTAATGATTAATTCCCCCAGCTCATTGTGTTTTTTTGTGCTCTTGCAAGGGAAGTATTTCTGTAGTTGAACGGGGAACTCAATCGTAGTTGTATTTTTGAAATCTTCGATTCCTTAAGGGAAATGAAACAACGTATTGTTTTCATCATTTTTAACAAATCTCTGAGTCGTTTCAGTTTGTGGAAATATTTTCGACCTGCTATTTTTTATTACCGTATGCTAGAATGGGTGCCCAGATCACTCATTTTGACATCGGATGGCACGGAAAGTAGAGATATTTCATCATTCTTTATATAAGGACACGCCAACTTATAGCTTCAAATAGCAGCTCAGCAAAGAGATTATAAACCTAGAAATTTGTTTGAATAAATCAGTCAGAAAAGCAGCAAAACACTGTCTTGAAGCACGACAATAAAGAAAATAGGCGCGAAGGGGAAAAGTCAGTGAAATTTATACTGGGAAAATCATAGACCCCATCAGTCATTGCTTTCTCGAACAAGCACCTCTTTTGTAGTCCAGATCGCTCTTAAGGAAAAGGGACTAATTTTACTTCCTTCTTTCTGGTCGGTTGAGACGGCCTTCTTTCAAGAGGGACGCTCATTTAAAAAAAATCAGTAATTTATTATTCTTAAACAGCAACCGATAGAATATTAATTTGGCAATTTTTACCTTTTCGGTAAAATGTTGATTATATCGCGAATAGAAACAGTTTGAATGCTGGAAAGATCATTTTTGTCATCATGAAAGAGTCGATGTTTGACTACAGAAGTTTTTAGGAAATTTAATTTTACCATGAATCGCTAACTTACTGTTTTTGTTTTTAAGGCGTTGAATGAAAGTAAAGCAGAAGTAGAAAGGGAAAGAGATGAGAAAATATCAGTTATCGAGAAAATGAACCAGAAACTAAAAGACAAAGAAGTCGAATTTCGAATCAGTGTAAAGAAGAACGACCAGCTAGTAATTTCTATCCATCTTTCTTATAATTGTAGAAGGGTTGTTCTGCACCCCTTCTTTTTCTTATTTTTAACCTTTTTTGTTTAGGTTTTCATTTTGTGTTTATACGAGAAAAGACGTAAATGTTGTTTTTAACAAGATCAGTATTTTATCAAAATTTTCGATCTTTCGAATTATTTGTTCCTTCTTATATTGAAATAATTTTTGATTTTTTTCTTCAAACATGAAATTGTTTAAAGTTCATTTTGAAGAAAAGAACATGTTTCAAATCTTGAAATCTAATTTCATCTCATTTTTTATTCAAAAACACAACAGATTGTTTCATCCTAAGACATAGCAACCATGCAAGTCATTCATTTCCTAAGCAGTATCATCCTTTGGCTGCTATTTTATATTTCTAAAATACTCTCTAAAGATCACTGAAGATAATACATGTTAAAATATGCACACATATGAAATTATTCTTTACAGTTGAAAGACTTAAAGCGACAACTCAAGTCTGAGAGAAAGCGAGCTGATCAGATCCAACAGAGGCTCCAGGAATTTTTGTCAGAAACAAAAACGAGGCAAAGTAGGCCATACTTAAGATGTTGTCAAACTTTCAAATGCTAAGAAATTGTATAATTTGATCAATTTATTGCCTTCCTATGTTTGTCTTTTTTTATGAAGATACAGTATATTTAAACAAGTTACTTTTATTCCAAGTGACATGTCAATATAATTTGTTACAAACTGCGCTAATTGAACATGCTCAGTTAATAACGATTTTATCGAATTGTTTCTGAAAAACTCGCTTACTCGTAGCTCAGTATATTCAAATTTATTCATTACTTCGAATTTATCGAAAACACATAATCCCACGCCTTTAGTTCCCCTGTCATCCATCAAACAATAAGGGAGTGACATTTCAGAGTGATTTTATGACTTTGATTAAAAATTCTAGATTTTAGCATTTTAAATGCCTTTTTCTTTCTGAATATGATGTCCAGCTTCAGTTTTAGTTTTTGCAGCCTTTTGCCAACTTTGCTGAAATTGAATAATTGATATTTGAAATGCAAGTACTAGACACCCATCGTGGCTTGAGCTATGGCTAATCGTTAATAACTCATTCATTGCAAAGATTTATTTTGTCAGTATCTGTAACCCTTTTGATTTAATAATTTTCTTCCTTTTTTCTAGCCTTTGATGAAATATTCAAACACGATTCATCGTTCAGTAAGGGACACCGACGTCAAGATAGTGGGTACGTCATAATCAGATCTTATTTTCTTGTGAAAAGATGAGCGACTGGTTTTATGTTGACATTGGACTATGCAATACCGTTGGACTGGTTTCCATAACTTCATTTACAGGCACAATGTTCCGACACATTTCGCTGGCTATTTGAATTTCCCATTGGTTGGACTACACAATAGACCTATTGTTACGTATCCAATTAGTAACGTGAGGCCCATTCTCAAGGTTTCCCTGATCCTAAAAACGCGCTGCAAAGACTATTGTTAACTCTAAATGGTTGACTAGCGGGGCAAAGTGCCTTTAAAGAGTGGCATGAAATAAGAATCAAAGTTTTGCTGGACATTTCGAAACTCGAATCTCAATTATTATAATTTAATCAGAATTTGATAAATCAATAGATTATAAGATTATTGAAAAATAGAATATCAAATAATCAGTTATTTAGTAGTTTAAGTGGAAATTAAAAAGACTGCGTCCATTCAGGTTAAAGTTACTTGCACAAACACTGGCGCAGTGTACGATTACAGTTTCTTAAAGCAAAGTATTCAAAGAGGCACTAACGCAAAAAAATTTAATCATAAATGCTTGGTCTATGTAGAGATTATGTGCTTGGTGGGGGCAAATTTTTTGTGTTAAGCGAAACGGGGCAGAAATATGGGGGTATGATTTCGGTGAAAGCCATGGTGCGAGAAATGGTGCCAATGTGCGAAGGTGTTGCAACACAGGAACAAGATTTGCTCGTTAATACCGAAGACGACAAACACCGAAGATATTTCTTTTACTTCCACCTCCACTACAACGGTCCATTGCGTCTTCCATCTACCTTTAAAAGCGAAAGAAAAGAAACGCCCAAACCGAGAACTGCTAGATGACTTCAAACCCATTGTTTCCACGTAGCAGACCAGAAAAGAAGTGGGATATCAAAAATGTATATACCATTTTTCAATGTCTCGAAACTTTACTTTCCCAGCGAGTACAGACAAACAAAATATATTTTCGGGTACCATGAGTCCTCAATCTGTGGCTCATGAATTATCGTTGAAATCTACGGACGCAAAAATTCGCGGCAGTGCCTATAGCCTCCAGTCTTCCCATTCCAGATGTGGGTGGCTCTAAGGGTCATCCTGTATTATAGGGGATGACCACGTATTTTTGCTGATGTTATCATGGTATCGAATGGGAGTTGTGTATTAGAGTAAGTTGTAGCTGAGATTGCCCCCATTGTAGTTCAAAAATCACACCTAAAGTTTTTTGTAGCTCTTAACGCTATAACCGATGACTATTCTTCTATCAGCAAAAGCCTCTTCGCCTATTTTAGGAATTTTGCAAGTAGGGATCGGTGTGACAACTTTTCGTTTTTCAGGAGTCATTTGTCGACTGTTTCATCAGGAAGTGGCTTGGAGATGAGTGTTGACGCTGACGCGAACAAAGTTAGTTTTTAGTTTATTTTTTCATCTATTTATTCAGATTGCAACAATTTGATAGATCTGGTCATTTCAATTTCCAGCGAATGCATCTCAAGACACTTATTTTTTGGCTTTCTCCCGACACGAATTGAGATTGTCAATATTCCATGCAATTATTGATCTTGATGTTGTAAAGTTTCATCTTTCAATTGGAAAATTTTTATAGCAATTCTTCGTTTATGCAGATCCCTTAGTTGTACGGGGCCCCATGCCCATGCCCATTGCCCCCAGCCAGTTTCTCCCTTGCCCTTTTCCCTTTTGACCCTTCCCCCTTGCCCTTTGTCTCTCGACCCCTTTTAGTGAGACGGTTGAAGGGGTACTTACTTGAGTTTTGATTCTAAATTATAAACTGCCTGAACAAGAACACGAATTGCTATATTAACTTTATTGCAAAAAAGTATTATCTATTCCTAAAACTGTTGGTTTTTTATCGAAAATGTAGATTTCGCTTGTTTCTGTGGTTTTGAAGACGAGTTTTTAGTGATTTAAAGTGATTATCTCTGACGCTTCTTCAATTTTTGTAGACTTTTATATCAGGGAAGTGGCTTTTAACTGTATAGAAATTTTATTTGTATAACTTAACATGTGTGTTTGAATTGCATGTAGTCATTCTAAAAACGTCCTGGCATCAGCTTGGTCAATTCAGATTTCTCTGCTGCAACAATTATCTGTATGCAACAAGCCCTGCTCCACCTATCTCTCTGCACGCATGCTTGTCGCTGCCTAGAACCCAGTCTTTTTAAATTTCAGACAAGCACTCCGTTGTCCGGGACACCATTAAGCAGTGGCAGCGGAGGAGATGGGGTCAAACTGACGAATGAAACCGTTGAGTTGATATCGAAAGTAGCAGATCTCCAACTCGAGAAGAACATTTTAGAAGAGAAGGTTTGCAATGCCTTGCTATTTGCTTAGTGGCTTAATGAAAACGCCAATAATTATTTGCATGGAAAATGTAATTTTGTTATGTATTGTATTATCTGAAATTTTAAAAGCCTTCTCTCATAGTAAGAATTTGTGTTACGCTAGGTAATTTCTTCCGTTTACCGTCCTTTAAAGGCTTTTGCCAATTGTCAATAGTTTCTTCTCTTCTTCCCGAAGCAATCCATCTTATTTTGAGAGTGTCGGTCTTCTCTAATTAATTCCTTATCTTTATGAATGGTTGGTGTGTGGGCTCTGTCTAGCGGGTAAAGTTCTTTTTGGAAAAAAGAACGTCCCAATATTTTTAGAAACAGCGATAATTGTATAGTATTAGGAACATCGAATTTCGAAACACTCGATGAGTTTGTGGTACATTTTTTCTTCAGCGTTTGTTTCTCTCCTTTTCAAGCTTTTCCTTGAAGCTTTTTGCTTAGCAATTTTTATCTATTTTATACATTAATTCACTGTCATCATGCTGTCATGACGAGGGGGCAGTCATAATGTTTTTAACATAAAAATTGCTAAAACCTAGGAAGCCCGTACAAATTTTGAGGTGTTCATATTTTCTCTTTTCTATAGGTGCGTTTCTTGGAAGAAAATTCCTCGGTGATGGTTGACGATATAATGAGAAAAACAGAGATTATTCAAAATTATGTGAGGGAAACAAAACCAGGTACTGATTAAAATTGTTTTGTGATTCTCTTTGTCTGTGTACATGCTGAACACTGAAAGTCTTTAATTCCAGTCCACAGGATTACGTCACTTTGTTTTCAAGAATGTTTTATAGCAATTAAAGACCGGGTGTTTATATTTGGACCGGGGGGGGGGGGGTTGCGGGGAGGTAGCCGTAGTTTCCATGCTCTTTTGATAATTATCTTAGACTTGTTTCGTAATCTTTCATCTGGGCCATTCAAATGAATTCCAGTATTCAAGAGGAGTATTGTTCTGTCGTTTTTTATTGTAGAACAGGACACCCCTAAGCTGCAACTCCAAGTTTCAGGCTTAATGCGATCATCAGAAAACTGTTCTGCATGTACAGCCTGGCTACACTGCATCAAACACTATATCTACGCACAGAAATTTCCACAAATATGTTGTCATATACAATCTATTTGCATGAAACCAAGTTTATATAGAGACTCATCACTGCCCTTGATTATCTAATAGACAGATGATATTATTTTGTTTTTAAGAAATGCACGCTGATTCAAATAGAAGAAGAAGCATGACACTCAAGGAGAAAATGAAGGACTCTTTAAGTATTGGTAAACATGGTAAATCGGAAGATATGCTTAAAGAAATGAACGCAAAAATGCAACGATTGTTGGAAGAGACACTCGAAAGAAACATCCAACTGCAAAAGGTACTTTAAATGAATAAAAGCTACGCAGTTGGTTCCGGTAGAGCTACACTGATATAGTCCTACCAAACGATTACATAGCTTGTTGGCCGGACCTTAGATGTAGAGCTCTAAGATGAGGGGGATCCAGATCCCAAATGCTGACAATTGGCTGAGCAAACTGTTATTTGCCGACAAGTTTGAAAATTCGCCAATGCGGCGCCCCTAGCTGGTAGAACAATCTTCCTTTTTGAAAGGGATTATTTTTTGAAGGAGGGTGTCATACGCCCTGCAAATATGACCCTGTTTATAAGTATTGGTATAGTTTGAAGTGAACATGCAAGCTGCGGTGTGACTATAACAGGATTCGGTTGTGTTTTTTAAGAGCCAGAAAATGGCTTTGAAAAAAGCAAACATTTAGTAAACTAGAGCTTTTCGTCTGACACTCTTCAGAGTTTAAAACGTCAGAACATAGATCGAAAACACGAGCACATGACTGTATAGGTTAACCAATCAGGACATGACTGTATAGAGGTAGAAAAGTGTTTCGATCACACAGAAGCGTAACATGAATGGAGTGCGTGGGTACGGACTCAGCCCAGGAACACTCAAATTGTAAATTGAATTCGCAGCCCTTAGCAAAAACTTTGGTTACTCTGGCTGTTAACGAGCTTTCAAAAGATTGAATCAACAAAAACTTTTATCCGTAATAAAGGAATCTATCCGGAAAACTTTTTCCCATAAACGTTTTCAAAATAAGTCCAGGAAAAAATTATTGTTTTATGCAGAGTTGGCAATTTTGAATGGAATTTTTATATGCTTGGTGTTCTGTTTGGTTTGTAAATATCTTGATTTGATGTCACTTTTTTTTGCAGGATGTTGACCACTTAACAAGAGAATTAGAGATGAAATCAGCAGCTGAGTCAGCATGACGTAAGAGTAAGTTACTGTACATTTGACTCTTTCTAGAGTCAATCAATCACACAGTCAAGCGGTTTGGAAACTAGAAAACGGTCATCTAGAAAACGGTGATGGTTGTAGTTTAGATTAGAGTATGGTTTCAATTTAATCAAAAGTGCCTCAAGAATAATTGAGATGGCGCTACGTCGTATATGTAAATACAAGATTTAAACTTTTAAATGATCCTTTCCATGATAATCAGGGGGCTTTTCCCTGATAATTGTTGTGACCATGTCCTTTGGATGCTAGAAAGCTTCCAATTTGGAAAAGTGATTTGAAATTTGTTCCCAGGTTGGAGGACAGGGTCGCGATGTTGTTTCTAACGGAAAAGGGGCACTTATGAGAAGGGGGCTTGTCCAGACGAATAAACTCCGACCATTCGGCAAGTGAGATTCGACAGCTTCTCACTAAATCTTGTTTGTCTCTAACAACGCTTCATCCAAGGGTGTAGTGCTAAGGGGGCTCAGGGGGCTGAAAAGTAGCCAATTTCTACTTTTGCTATTGTTTTCCACATTTTGTGCAAGTGCCCCCTTGTTATTTTGATGGCACTACACCCCTTGCTATCCTGATATCTAATCTTACTTCATACACTCAGGTAACTAAGAAAGAACAATCAAATATAAAATAGAATGTTTCAAATAGCATTATTCCTCACAATATCCGCATATATTCAGTAAAAATAAGAATCGTAGCAATTAACTTATATTGTAATTTTTTTCAGCAAAAATTGTGATCAATTTGTTGTCAGTAGGTTTGCTTCCAAAATTAATCGCCTTTCAATGTACAAATGGGAGTTTTAAATGACATCTTTTGACCAGAAAAACAAGGAAATTTAGTAGTCTTGCATAGCACATTTAGCCGTTCAATTTGTATGGCCAGGAGACATATATTAGTTTTATCCCACTCCAGACGTTAATGCCAGTATTATTATCCGGGCCAGTTTTATTCTCATTGGTCCTTGGATTTTGCCACAAAGCCCACGCATGAACCGCTACGACGCTGTGACGTCATCAGTTAATGATGCTTTATTTTCCATCCATCTTAGAATAGGAATAATTGTTTGAGTATTCGTGTATGTTAGACGCGTGCATTGTTTGTAGGCCCACAGACCAGCACAACCGAACCCATTTAACAGGGGCCAACGATTGTATCTTAAGGTAGTTCCTTTCAATTTGTAATTATGAGATTTTAATTTTGTGTCAGTATTGATTGAATTTGTAAATTTATCGCAGTATCTTGGAAATAGCAAAATTATCTGTTTTTGTTTAGAGGTAATTTTCTTTTTCTGATGACTTATCCTTGCTACTTAATAAATTGACTCAGTTTAACAGGTCTGTTGGGGAAATACTAAGTTTTAGCATAGCTTCATAATTATTCAATAAAAATCCATAGCTATGAGACATGCGGAAGGCTAAATGTTTGACGGCCATGAAAAAACGCAGCTAATAGGATGATGGAAACTAAGACCGGGAATTTCCAATGTTTCCAGTTTTCACTTCTGTTGACAGCAGTAGGGGTGTCTCTCTAAAACGAGATTCATCCTAAAAAAGGTTTCACGAAGTCCTGTCATAAAGAACATCTTTTCTGGTACGTACTCCTCCCAATTTGTTGTATCGGGCTTCCATCGTAGCAATAATAATGTAAGAGAGAATAAAAAGAAAATATATTCATTCCAATTTCGTTTGATTGCGAAACAATTATGAACAATTTTGTGGCTCGCACATTCCCTGAAATTTAGTGAGATCAAAATGGCCTTTTAGTGGAAATTTTCTGTGACACACACCCATGTATAAAAAGCTTTGAAAGTCTCGTCATGGTTCAGCCCCTAATGTTATGATTGATTGTTCATTTTGAATTTGCCTAAAATTGTTTCCATTGTTACAGCTTAGGGGGAGTAGGGTCATTCGTTTATTATAATAATAATGATAGTAAATAGAATGATAGTAATAATTATTTTAAACTAGTTGTCATTTCATTTTGCAACAACATATAACACTTACAAACCTCGCTACTACAAGGTAGTTTCTAGGTGGCACACTTAAATTGAACAGCTATCAAAATAGAAAAAGCAGTTGTACACAGCATACATACCAGCACGATGATGTCATCATGACGATGTTGATAATGCTGACGAGGATGATAAAAGTGGTGATGATGTTGATAATGTATGTTTTACGGGTTACAGTTAATACGAACTCTTATGATGAAAGCTAGATTTTGGATTATCAAAATCTCAAAATATCAGAGCTGAACTGGGCATGAATTTCAAAAAATTAACTAAGAACAAAGGAAAGATTTGATTGTTAAACATTTGGAATAATCGACAGTTCAATTATTAGAAATTATCTGATTTGTGTTGCCAAATCAAGGATTTGTGAACCGGAGCGAAGTTTGGAAACGAGGCCATTATCAAGACGATAGGCCAATAGGCTAGAACAGGGCGCCAAAACAAATAGATATGGAACGAAGGATGACACGAGAAACTAACTTTTAGAAGTGAAAGAGCAAGCTGTTTGTGTCGAGGAAAGATGTCTGATCAAGATGTCTTACTTGCAACTGCATCTGGCGAAAATGTCAAGTTTTGGAGCACCCCAAATATCGAGCTGCAAAGCGTTAGATTGTTCGGTGGAATGGTTAATTGCACTTGCTGGAGCTTGAACAGTATCCTTAATTTTCTTTTGGATAACTGAGGTATAACTAATCATTGGTTTCAATGTTGGTTTCCATCCCAGGAGCAGGCCTGGTCGTTTATATTTTTGCAGGTGAGCTGCGAATCGCTCGCCGCCTCAGTTGCTGAGGCGACCTATAAATCAAGGAAAATTTACTTCAAATGGTCTAAGTCAAGGAAATGCTAGAAACCAATAAACAAAGCTCTGATATATGAGTTCTAGCATCTGTTATTGGACTTAATGGCTGTTTCAGATTGATCTTTATCTATAAAGTTTATGTTTTCAACTTGCCCACCTTCCACCACAGGGCATATCGTATATTTTACTGGGTGGCTTCCTTTCAATCTCTGATCTTAAAATTTTTGTTTTGCACCCCTTCTTGAGATACATCTCAACTGAATGTGCCAAGATATCTTTTTTCTTTCTCCATCAAATTTTAACCATTATCCTTCTCTATAACAGAGTTTTCCCATGGTTTAATGGCTCATGCCTAGGCAACAGTCATAAAGCAGAAGGTTCAAGACACTGAATGCCCTTTCCACAGCAGAATTTGAGCCTGCAATAGTAATCATAAAATTGCACATTGCACAAATTTGTGTATTGGAGCCCTTTACAACTGACAAAATTTGAAGCCACAGAACATAACCTGTTAGTTGTCTTCTTGAAAAGGTCTGTCAATGGTTGTTGGGCAAAATTTTTAAATCTTTTCTATTTAACAAAAACATCTTCAGGTAAACAATTTAGCTTCCAAAAGTGGAAGTGAATCTTTCTTCAGTGATCTTTCGACTTTCTACAGCAAAGTCTTTATCATTATCCTAGTATTGTGGGTGATAAGTTTTTATAGTATTATAATGTTTGTTGTCTTCTTCAGGAAAACTTTCTTGAAAGCAAATTATTAAATTCGTTTTTAATGGCCTTCTTTGCTATTGCAACAACTTCTTGTGACTTTGTTGAGAACTCCATTGCTGGTATTATTTCCATAATACATTCTTTGTTCACTGGCTATGTTCTTTTATTTCCCTCTTTCAAGTACACCTCAACAATTTCACCGTTCTCTTCTACCTTGAACCATGCAACTTGACTGTCTAGGGTTTTTTCATCTTTCTTAGTGTTTTTCTCCAACTCATTTAGGTCTCATATAGTATAAACGCAGAAAATGCATCATTTTAAGCAAACTTTTGACTTTTGTATTTGTTACTGTTGCTCCTTAACTGTCTGCTAAGGTATTTTTTAAGTTAGTTATCATTTTTGGATACATGTCGGTATAGATAAATGCTTTTGATACTGGCACTAAAATGACGCTGAAATCGCTTTTACAAATATAAAACAATTAACACTTGTAACGTTGTCAAGATTCCGAGAGAATGAAAAGAGAAAAAGAATGAAAATTCAAGGGGAGTGGTTTTCCCCTTAACGTTTATTTTAGGAAGCAATTCACAGCTTGTCTTGGGTTCTGAGGTAAGCGAGAGATCACTCGCCTCAAACGGCCAGGCCTGCAGGAGTTACTGGAACTATCATTCAAACTACAAACTAAGGCATGAGGGTGCTGCAAACTAAGGCACGATGAGAGGTACATTAGTGCATTAGGGTCTGCAAACTGTGTCCCACACAATATTATTATATTTGGCTGATTATAAAGATTTGACAGATGGGGAAAGGATTCTAGCTACTCTTTTAAAAACAAGTTATTTTGGAATGATAAATAGAATGTTAAGTATTTGTTTGTATGACAGTAATACTAGTGTTGCTTTGACAACTCAATGCTTGTTTACCGTCCCATTGCCATTGCAGTCAAGTATCTAGGCCATTACTAATAAAAAAGAGACATTAAGAAGCTATTAATTGTGTATTTTTCAATAAGTCTCAAGATATTACAGTAAAATCACATTTTGACTTACTAGATAACTTGAAATTGTACTGGTCACAACTGAAATACTGTGAAAATATTCGAATTTGTTTTGCACAAATATTTCCATATATGCTACAGGCCTTGCTCTAAGTAAAATGAAGGTGCTCCATAAAAAGAGCCCCTTAGAAACTCTAGGCGCTCTATTTCGCACCTCTAAGTAAATTTCCTTGAGAGCATCCTTCGAGAGCTTTAGAAGATCGAGAGCTTCATATCAAAAGCTTCAGAAGAATGTTAAATATGAAATTCAACGGTGATACCAGAAAGCACCATAATATGAAATAACAAAACATGCAACAAACACTATGTTAATGTAAATATATAAATATAACAGAACAAAGTCGCAAAATTGTTCATGTTTTTCTAAATATGTAAGTTGCCATCATGCGGTGAGCTTTTATCAGTGTCAGTATCACTACTGTTATGTTCAGCTTCACATATTGCTTCATCAAAACGCATGGCTTTAAATCGAACATTTAACTTTGTTTCCTTTTTTCATATTACAAAGTCAGGGGTCGTGAGTTCGAGCCTCGCTCGGGTCGGTTATTTTCCCGCACTCTCTATTAATTAATTTTTTCATATTATCCATTCTATATGAAACGCTAGAACATCTACTACTCACAAAAGCAAATGAAAAGCAATGCGATAATTTGGACGGAAACGTGATCGCTGATTTGCACAGGCGATTTTAAGTTATTAAGAAAAACAGAAAATAATATTTACTTCGATAGAAGATTAACGCTTGCTCGAAAATCAAATAAATCTGCCGGAGAATACGCTTGATGGCCTGTATTCTTGATGGTTATTAGAGGGTTATTAGATTAAAAATGATATCGAAAACCCAACGTTGAATTAGCTGAATTTTTTCTCAAGGGGTAATCTTACGCAAATCATAATATTGCGGTCTGTTGGGAAGATTGTTTATGCTTGATCAAGTTGATTCAACAAATTCCAAAAATTTATTTTGCTCCGTGTTAATATTGTTTTTACGTTTTGAGGGGCTCTATAAATCGCTCTCCATGGCTTTTTTTGGGTGCGCTCTAGGCGCGCGCGCTCGATCGAGCGCCTTTCCGGGCAAGGCCTGATGCTACCTGATAATCCTCATATATCTAATGGTGACAACAGGTTTCATAAGGGTATAGAAGAATGGTGCTGGGATCCTTGACCCCAGTCATTTTATGAAAATAGGAGAAAAAAGTTACAATTAAAGGCTGTTGTGCAACTGTCACCCTTTGTGACTATAATTCCAACACCAGCCTAACAACATACTGCATGAAAATACAAAACACAGTCAATTCTCAAGACAACTGCCACTAAGCATGCTGGTTGGGCAAGAGCCTTTAACAGTCAGCATATTAATGATGGTTGGTCAGAAAATTCTAAAGGGCATTTTAAAATCACTGCTAATTCAGGCCTGGCCATAAGACTTTTAGCAGGGGAGCAGTTAAAAGCTCTTCTAGTAATCTGGAGGTGAGCAATTTCTAGATGAATAAGAATATAAACAAAGGAAAATTGATTTCAAGGAGAGCAATTTGCTTTAGAGCAATTTAGGAGAGCAATCTGTAGCTCTCCTCCAGCATCGAGGAGAGCCTGGAGGGGAGCAAGATCTATGGCTCGCCTCAGACAGCCAGGCCAGGCTAATTCTGTGGCTTTTATACAAACCTCAAATTATTTCTTCCTTAAATCAGAACAGATACACTGTTAGCAACTGCAGTAGAAGAAAATGTCATAAATGTTGCAAGTTTTAAAGGTGATTCAACAATAGATATTGCAACAGGGGTAAGTCAAATAGTTTTCCTATCTGTCAATCTATCAAAATGCTACTCATATGAAAACCCAGGATCCCAAGCCAAGGATGATGATTAAGCAAATCTATGGCCCAGACAAAAAGACGTACCCCTTCTCTGTAATGCTGGGACTTCACATCAGTATTTTTAAAGAAACTTAGCATCTGCCCTAAAACACATTTGTAATGTTGGGTAGAAGTAATGGAAAATAGTGTTCAATTAGGTCTGTTCTGAATTATGTGTGATTTGTAGCAATTTGTAGACATGAAATACTCGAGGAGTGTAATTTAAAGCATGACATTTGTTCTATTTCTATAAAGCAAGGAATATATTTGACAAAATGATAAGTTTTTGTATTATGTTAGAGAAATTAAAAAGGTATTCACTGAATAACTTGAATCCCTCTCTCTTTTGCCCTCAGAAGGAGCTACCCCAACCAACCAAAGAACAACATGTATGATATTTATGTTCTTTGGTTGGTTGCCCGTAGGCCTATATTTTAGCCCTGCCAATTCAACAAAGCATATCATTGCTGAATAGATCTTTTTCTATAAATGTCCTTTTTATTTTTTCATATACTTAATAGTCAAAAGGCTGTACAATATCAATAAATTACAACAACCTTTAAATAAGTACTTCTTCAAAGAATCAATCAAATCATACTTTATTTTATCTATTTGTGAAAATTTTTTGTTCAATGGTTTTGACAAATGCTGAATTTGCATTTGTAGGAAGAACAAGTCTGTCTATGCTTCAGCTCAAATTCAAGATACTTGCTCTCAGGAAGCAGAAATGGGGTTGCTCAGATTTGGGATTTGAAACATAAAACATCAAGAAAGTCATTTGTCAAGGTTGTATCTAAAGTTCATTTATTGTTTGTTGTGATATCATGTTTCTATCTGTCTCATTTTAAATGTTTTTTTATCAAAATATCTGTGTATGTCCAAACTATTTTTTGTCAAATATTTTTACTTTGTATAAGCTGCATCTATATAAGTTTAAAATTATTATCAATAAACCTTTTCATATATCCAGATCGAAATCGTCATGAATTGTTAATTTTGCACAAACATTTGACTCTTCCTGTAACTTTTTACTTCTGAGTGTCTTATCATTTACTGTCACGTTTTTATTTTTCAACTGCCTTACCAACAGTTAAGATACCAGAATTAAATTTCATTCAGTGAAGCATGAGGCACCATGTGTATTTGTAAATATGTTATCCTCAGACCGATGCATATTGTGAAAAAGCAGCTACAATCCTTGCCAAAAGCCTTTGAGTTGCCCTGTTGCTTTAAGGTTCTTTTGAAAACTTAGCTGGCTTCGATGGAAAGGGCTGACACTCTATCCCATCTCCCCTAAAACAATGCTGCTTGTTAAATTAAAACAATGCTGCTTGTTAAATTAAAACAATTATAAACAAAAATCTTTTTTCGTAGTGGGAATGCAATAGAAAATGTTTAAGAAGCTTGTGTACTGTTGTGTACCAAGTCTTTGTACGTTGCATAGGTTTTGGTGAAAATGACTGCGTTCTCGTAACCAACATATATAATTATTTTCATTTCTCTATCTTTTACAGGATCAGAGGTCTAGCATACTCTGTACAACGTTTAATTACAATGATACAACAATAGCATCTGGGTGCGCAGATGGCGATGTTCTTCTTCACAATGTTGTCAGCGGATCTGCTTCTGGGCCACTTAGAAGACCAAAAACACAGGTATTGTTTCACGATAATGTTATCGTAACAACATGATCTCTTTCTGATTTCTTTAGAAGCATGAAAGTGTAACCCGACCTGAGCTAAAATGATGTACGCTTTCTTTTGTTCCCAGGCAGTTCGCGGTATTCAATTTTCAAATTTCCAGAAAAACCTTTTGGCAACAGCTAGCGACGATTCTGCTATAAATCTCTGGGATGTCAGCACAAAGCAGTTAGTTGCGGAATTCAAGGATGAGCATAAGCTGCCATCAAACGGAGTATGCTTTTCACCTGCAAATGATATGCTGATGTGCAGTATTGGTATCGACAAAAAGATTGTTTTTTATGACGTTGTAGGCAAAAAGTAAGTATTCATCTTAAGTACTGGTATCGACAAAAAGATTGTTTTTAAAAGATTTTGTAGGCAAAAAGTAAGTATTCATCCTAAGTTCTGGTATCGACAAAAATATTGTTTTGTATGATGTTGTTGGCAAAAAGTAAGTATTCATCTTAAGTTCTGGTATCGACAAAAATATTGTTTTTAAGATGTCGTAGGCAAAAAGTAAGTATTCATCTTAAGTTCTGGTATCGACAAAAATATTGTTTTTAAGATGTCGTAGGCAAAAAGTAAGTATTCATCTTAAGTTCTGGTATCGACAAAAAGATTGTTTTTAAAGATTTTGTAGGCAAAAAGTAAGTATTCATCTTAAGTTCTGGTATCGACAAAAAAATTTTCTTCTAATGATGTTGTAGGCAAAAAGTAAGTATTCATCTTAAGTTCTGGTATCGACAAAAAGATTGTTTTTAAGATTTTGTAGGCAAAAAGTAAATATTCATCTTAAGTTCTGGTATCGACAAAAATTTTTTCTTCTAATGATGTTGTAGGGAAAAAGTAAATATTCATCCTAAGTTCTGGTATCGACAAAATATTGTTTTGTATGATGTTGTTGGCAAATAGTAAATATTCATCTTAAGTATTGGTATCGACAAAAAGAATAACGCTGAATAACGCTGTTGCCCCTCGCTACATTGGGTAGACACGTACCGGATTTAGCTTCATCTAAACGTATCTAGCACATCACATGCAGCTGAAATCAGGTTAGGGAAATGAAAGGCCCAAGACCATGAAACAAAAAAGCATACCAACACAATCCAAAGAAATTTTACGAAACTGGGTGATATCTAGTTAACCTCTCTGTATCATTATCCTTTTTTCATTTTGCTCCTTGATATAAGATTGATTATATTGCAACCTGATGCCAGATCCCCGAAATTCCTATCTTTTAAATACAATTTTATCTTTTTAGAACCATTAAATCTATCAATACGGATGCACCATTGACGAGTGTAGATTTCTTCCATAATGGATCAAGTTTGATTGTTGGCACCGCCACAGGTTGGAATCATTAAAAAATCATCGATTTTCTGCCATTTTTCTAACCAAACATTTTCACATTTATATAGCAAGTAGAATCACTTATGTTCCAATTCTTACTAATGTGCTAAAGGGGTTTTCAGGTCCCATTTGCTGACAATGCGGCTGGGCAATCCTTTATTTGACGTCCAGAGTAAATTTTTTATAAAAAGGTCGTCACACGCCTCACGGCCCCCATCCCCAATAGCGACGGCCTCGGCCATTGATCACTTTTACTTACCTGGAAAACTAGTGACTCTTCCATCGGACAACACCTTTTAGACAACCCAGATTGTGCAAAACTCTACAATTACGACAGGTTTAAGATAATTGGCAGAGCCCGTTCGTCTTTTCATATGGCAGTTTGGGAATCGATCTACATACAAACAAAAAATCCGCCATTGTTTAGACAGAAGGAGTTCGTTTTCTCTCTTGGACTCAGTGGCAACTTTTCTTTGGGCATGCGGCACTGATTGGACAACTATATTGGTCTTGTGCTTGCGTTTTTCAGATTGGCCTTTTTCGATCCACAGCTGAGTATATATCTTCCATCATGTTCTTTCGCACTTTTATTCTGACGTTTTATACTCTGAGGGGTGTCAGACGAAAAAGCTTTTAGTATGTTGTGAAATGTTTGTGTTTTTCAAAGCCATACTTTAAAATTGCTTGAAAGGTGGCAATATTGCGCGTAATATTCTATAACTTCAGTTTAGACGTTTGAAAACGCCCAAAAAGCAGATTTGAATTCAGATACGGATCGAAAATAACATGATTTGGAGATGGTTTAATTGTTTATTGTTTCAACCAATCAACAAACGATAACCCTTCACATAATGGAAATTGAATCCAATTTAACTGGTATCTATACTTATTGAATTATATTTATACTGTATCACTTCTTAGTGGTGTTAGTTTATATTGTTGTATATTGCAGGAAAATTGCAGTTGTATGACCTGAGATCTGGATCTGTACCTATCAAATCAGCAGTTGCCGATAAAGTCGCCATCAAAACAGTGTCTTTTCAAAAAGCTCTAATTCGGACTTCCTCAAAGGTACCTTATTCAGTGGCGTAACGGAGGCATCTGGGGCCTTTGGGGAAAAAATGAGACGGGAACCCTATTTATGGGACGGGACCCCTATTTACGTACAGCCAAAAGGTTCCGTCGCATGGTGTAGAGCATGTCAAACACAATAGCAAGATGCAAACTGACAATTTTTCACTTTAACGAGGAGAATTTGAGATCCTCGAATTAGCCCCCTGGGGGCTTATTTATTTTTGATATTTTTGGATGGGGACTTATTCGGGGGGGCTTATACGAGGGGGGGCTTATAAAATTATTGTAGACATTAAGAAGACATTATTAAAAGACTTCGTTTATTTTAGTAGGAATTTCTTTATGAGCATTTAATTAATTACTACCAAAAATATGAATTTGTTGTGGTAATTCAATAAAATGCCATAGGCAACCTCAGGTGGCAAAAATCATCAAATTGAGGGTTCCAATTCGAGAATTTACGGTAGCAGTAGGGGCTTATTCGAGGGGGGAGGGGCTTTTTCGAGGGGTGGGGCCAATTCGAGGACTTACGGTATATGCTTTAAAACATGGGTACAGTTTGGGCCCTTTTTGGTCGGTGATACTTGATTATCGGACCAGAGTGCACTAAACTGCGTTACACCACTGACATTATTCCTATTTGATTTAGCATCGCTATACTTTTGGCGTCAGCTTAAACTCTTGAATTTTCATGTCGCACGTGCAACCCTTGTACTTTTTGCATATATGAATTCATTGGCATTATAAATAATCGTTCGCTAAAGCGCATATTACCTTAGCGTGACAAGAAAGTACTGTTTTAAATATGGAAAAGTTAGATTTCAATTTTTTTTGCGTTTAAGCCAAATGATTTGAAGTAATCAAACCGGCCCGATCGGTTCAATTTCCCGTCATTCGTTTTCAAACCGGGCAGTTTTGAAAGCTTTGCAACTAGCGAATTGTTTGGTGTTTCATTTTGCCCACACCTAACTTCATGAAATAAAAGCAAACATACTAAAACAGTACGACCGTGTTTAACATTGTTAATTTTCTGATTCGGAACAGAAGAGTCTGGTTTTATCATTAAATGAGATACCCATTGATCAACATAACCTGATACCGTTTGTTATCCACAGGACCTTACAAGGAAAGGTAGCAATTCATCGATCAGTTCAACGTCATCAACCAAATCACGAGAAAGTACCAACGATATAAAAGAGCCCAAGACAGTGCCCAGTGAGGAAAAGAAGAAAACTTGGGTTGATGGGATTGCTAGCGAGTCAGAAACTGCCAAGCAGCCAGTCTCATTGTTCTCACCGCTACGAGGAGGTATGATAAGAAATGAAAGAAATTGTTTTAAATGTTTTTTAGGCAATGCTTCTGTTCTCTAACGGATCCTTGTTGATAGCAGTAAATCTTTTCTAAAAGGTTATCCTGTATAAATATGGTATTTTATTTTTTATTGTTATTATTATTATTATTATTATTATTATTTTTAAGCAATCATATTGTCTTATAATGGAAAGGCTGATACCGTTCTTGTTTCAACTGTTCGAAACGACAAACACCCTGGAGAGGACGTTGTTGATTTGCTTATACTTTTCACACTAGTTCAGTTTGTTCTTCATCTAGAAGTTAACGAACAGAATGAGACTTGCGGGCTCTGGGGGCAGTGTCATCGGGCGCAAGCCTCCATTTATATGGAAATACTTTTGTTTTTGTCATAAGCATATATCTATATAAATTTTTGGTAGATTTAACACCTGCGGTTGATGCAAGAAATGAAGACTCAGACATCGTGCCGATGGAAATAATGCGGAAGGAGCTTCTTAAGAAGAGCTCGCTTTTGTCGTCTCTACATGCAGAGGTACGTGGTCATTTGTGCAAATTTTTCAAGATTTAGTATTGTTTTATGTTGGCACCAGAAAAGAATTCAAAAGCCCATCCTAGAAAGTGTCTGGGTTTGCTTTGAAAAATCTTATTAGTCAATTCTAGTTATTTTTATAATTGTAGGGCCAGAAAGTCAGTGACACACCCAAACCAACTCGCAGCGAATTATCTGATCAAAGCTTACCCCGGAATGCGTTGGAAAAGGAGGGGAAAACCGAAACGAGGCCTGAAAAAACCAAAACGAGAATAATGTTATCGAAAACACCGAGCGATTCTCAACTTTTACATCGAACTGAATCTTCTCCTGAAAGAAGAAGTGTGGAGTCATCAAAATCATTAGTCAATGGACAAAACGAAACGTCGCCATCTCTCGGAGCTACAAGTTCGGATGAGAAACCACCAAATGGGCTGCATGAGTTCCAAATTGAATTCATCAGGAATATGATTGAAGACGCGATTGAAGATACAAGGTAAAAATCATAAAGCATTTAAGGCAGGCGTGAAAAAATTACCCCCTCCTGGGGGTCTAACCCTCTCCTGGGGTATAACACCCTCTGTTCAATACAGGCAGAGGCTTGATGTTAATGTCTAGCAGACCTCATAAATCTGCCGCCCGAGCGGCGCTCGCAGACAAAAAAGCTCATTCTCAGGAATTTCTGCAGGCACATTTCTAAATTTATTTTCATTAACCTTTGTTGTATTAGAGTCATGCTTTTTCACACACCTTTCTTGGTATTGAAATTGAACGGTCAAATAGAATATAAAAGGTAGTAGTTGCAAGTCTTTATTACCAAAATGACAGAAGGTCCTTACTCTAAAGGTGCCATTTGATTCTCAAAATCAAGTTGGCTGTTTGTCTCTTTTCCTCTATTATCTCTTGGTGGAAGAGATCATTTGCAATTATTGTTTCATTTTTTTCAGAGAAACGCTCGCAGGCGCAAAATTATTAATGAGCCCTGGTGTCTAGATGTAAAATGTGAAAAATATCTATGTGGTATAATGTGGTTACTTTCAATGTTGAGAAAGGCCTTAGGTGGACATCTCAAATGTTAAAAAATCCCCAAGGTGGATGCCTCTAACGTTAACAATTTCTGAAGGGGAATTATTCATGAATTACCATTTTAGCAGCCATTAGTTTTTGAAGAAAATGTTTGTCAGCGATTTATTTAGTCAAAGTTGTTGTTACCAGTCAAAGGAACACAGATGTTGCTAGTCGAAGGAGCGGCTAACAGATCCAAATATTGTACTTTTTCATTGATATGAAAAAATATTTAGGCTCAATACTAAAACAATCCAATACAATCAAAATTGCTGTGTAACTGGCAAGGATATGCCAGCACCGTTTCAAGTACACACGAGATTTGGCGAAAAATGTCCGGTTGTTACTCGGCGGTTTTCTAAGTTACTTTGTACATACTGCGCATGTCAGCTCTCTGCCACTTACATATGGCCCACAAGGAATCGAACCACAGGTTGATTGTATGACATACCAGAGGTTTCCGTTCTCATCTTGTTCAGATCCAACCAAACCTTCAGCATCATTGTCAACACAGACTGCAGACGCACGGCCCTGGTTTGAGTAATATTCTGACATTAGGTAGCCTTTGTATTCTAGTGTCCACCCTTTCGGACAGTCATCTCTTCCCGGTATCATTAGCTGTGTACCACGTGCCACTACCTCACAAACAGCACAAGGTGCGTCTTGATTTTGCAAAGCTGCTAAGTGACTGAAAGGTCCTGTTTCATATTCCACTCTATAAATGTATTGTGACGTATCTGCAGAAGAGTGTTTGGCAAAGATTGGCTTCGAATGTAGACAAACAGTATTCGACATCCCTCCTGTGTACTGGTAATAGTTGCCAGCAGCAAAACCTTAAAAAATACAAAGGAATAAGTGGAAATGTGTATAAAGCTTGTGATAACGCATGATGAACATCAGACAAAGAAGTTCCCTAATGATAGCGTTAAGAGCGAAACTCGGACTTAGAACCTAGAATAGTCCAGTTCTATACACAAAGAATAATGATAACTAAAGATGCCAAGTGCATTAAAAGTTCTCTTAATATTTTTATCCTTTGTATACTTACAAACTTTCGTAATGCCATTTTGCTTAAGCATCGCCTATATATTGCTTTTTAAGAACCCTTCTTACAGAACCTTGAGGCCAGGCAGATTCACTAAGCATTTCCCTTTGTTACATACCATCTTAAAGACTCATGGCTAACAATGAGCCTTTGCGCCCATGGAAAATCGTCCAGGCCACGATACAAACAATGGCGGTCTGAAAATGCATTATGGGAGGCCTACGCAGCGCAATGGCTCTTTCTTAGCAATGAGTCTTGAAATAGTCTTCTGAAAATTCCTTATTTTCGTCAATTGCATAGGCCTATATATAAGCGGGGCTAAGATTTTTATGTCATATATTCTTTGAAAAGTCGAATAAAAGATTGAAGTATTTATATTTAAATTTTCACTTCATGCCTAGCAGACGAAGGTTTAAGAAGGTTTTCGTAAACATTTTACAAAACAACACTAATGAGAAGGAAATTCTTCTTGAAATAACAAACCTTTATATAAAAGTTTCGTTCCTGCAACACCTGGGCAAGTTTCTCGCCCCCAACGTGTGTAAACGCTGTTTCCAGTTCCATTTATATAATGGTGGTAGTCCTCCCCTTTAGTACCACGCGGGCCTTTTTTCCCTGGAAGGCCAGGTATACCTGCAAATGAATACACATTACATTAATTTTGCGCTTAAGGCGACAGTCCCGCGTTAGGAAACATTAATACTCTGAAGGCCTAAATAAACATGGCGGTCAAACGGTCAACGACATATGTGAGACTGAGAAGGCGAATGAAGACAAAAGAAACTTAAGTGTGCCACCTAAACCCTAACTTGTTTCATTGTTTCTATGAGTGTTACTTTAAATCACTCTGTATCCAACCCATTTCTACTCATTCCAACGCCCCTTTATTCCAGCCCCCCCCCTCACTGCCTATTAGCGATTTCCAGCGTAGCTGTTAACCAAAGTAAGGTCTTTATTAGGCAAAAAACCTGCACCTCGTGAAATTTAACCTTGATGGGCTGCGTATTCTCAGTCGTTTTTCTGAGCTTGTGAAAAGATACTTTCAAGAACTTTTCTGTTTTGAAGTGGGTGGTATCCTTATCTTTCCCACAAGGAATTTTACATTTAAGTTGCAAGAGGCCATCTGCTTTGTTACAATACTGTTCGCACATACAGTCAAGATTTAGAATGCCTTGGCATTGATGCAGCCAACTTGCAGCTGTAATGTTCGTAGCTAGCAACATATTACTTTTTATTTCTTGTGAGTATTTTATTTAGACATTCGATTTACATCAAATTCTAGTAGAAGCTAAAATTAAATTGAATTAGAAACAGATCACAGACAATTTAAGAAACAAACAAACTAGACAAGCTAACAAGCTAACAAACAAATGTAGGCATGTATTTGAAAACAGGTTAGTTTGAAAAAGGATGTTTTGATAAACGCCTAACCCGAAAGTGGATCAGTTTTCAATGCAACTGGTCACACGTCCAGGTAGAAATGAATTTGTGTCCGGCCCCCTCCCCCGGTCTCTCTCAGCAGACAAAGCAAAGGTCTCTCTCATTTAAGGCCGATTTCCATTTGACATTTTTTGTGCGCGCAGGCGTAGCGCCCAAATCTGAGCATGCGTAGTTAAGATCAAGTGGTCTCAATTTTGCGTCCGCTGTGAGCGCTAGAAAGTTGATAGGGATCAACTTTTATATGCGCTCGGCCACTTGACAGCAGCACTAACTACGCATGCTCAGATTTGGGCGCTACGCTCGCGCGCACAAAAAATGTCAAATGGAAATCGGCCTTTACACTATCTATAGCTATAGTTTTTCTGATTTGCCAGATTGTAATTCCAAAAGAAGTTGAAAACACATAAGTACCTTTTTCTCCTGTTTCTCCTTTAGCTCCCGGTAATCCTGGGAGACCAACAGGCCCTCTGAGATGCGCCAATAACAGGGCCAGATTAATATTTGGAATGGACGTTAACGCTTCGGATTTCTTTATTCTGAAAAAGTGTTAAATATTTTCATATAAAGTGGAAAACTTCTTTGATGCTAGCGTGCGAAGCCCCTGGAAAGCGACGGGGTTTGGGAGTGTAGCCTCCTTAGATATTTACCATTATTTGATTGTAATTGAATCAAGCATCTCATTGTTTATATTGCAATAAAACATCTTTTAATGAGGTTAAAATGTAGCGGATCGGCCTGCCCTACACCCTTCCCCAGGTCTTTGCGATTTTGGGCAAATTCTCGATGGAAATGTTTCGCAAGGGGGGGGGGGTACTGTCCCATTCCCCCTCGCATACGCATGTGTTTCATAGAATTTCGGGGGGTCGTTATCCTGCTTTGTCGAGCGAGTTTTACATGGATAATTAAGATATGATCAAGTGAAATCTATGTACCTATGTAAGAGGGTGGCATTTGAAAAAGCAAATGTAAAAGGGTCTGGTCAGGTCAATTGGTGTAGTACATAGAAGGAACCGACAGCATAGCCTCTCTCTGCAGGAGATTCACAGTTCAAAATGCACGTATTCAACATCCTTGGCCAAGGGGCAATTCACTCTTGCAAATAGCGTATGAGATTTTCCCGAAAAACAAAAGGATTTCCAGGGATTTTTAGATAAAACAATTGGATTTTCACAAAAAGTGTACGAGATTTTCTTGGAGTGATTTCCCCCTCGTCTTTGGCATCCCGGTTGCATGAAAGAATGTTAATTCTACCTCTAGAAACAGTAGATCGTCATAATTACTGTTATTATTATCATCAGACCATACCTGGTCTCAAGCAAGTCTGCCCTTCGTTGTAACTTTTGGAGCTCATACTCTGCTGGAGTAATTACACCTTTAGAAACATCGCGCTTGCTTCTAATCCCGAGCTGTTCTCCACTAGCGCTGGCTTTATGAAGAAGGTTTCTTGCTTCGTCTTGTAGTAATTTCTCTGTTTCTGCGATTTTTGCATACCTGCTCCTCAGATCTGTGAATGCTATTGCAAGAAACAACATGTAGGAGATGTAGGCACCGTAATAAACACAGTCAACTGCTTTGCTTGCCATGTTTGAACCTTTGTCATCACAGTGTTGGAACGCACTGATATGCTTGCAGTTCAAGTCTGGGCATGTTTCTGATCGAAACTTCCTAAAGCGGTTCGAGTTCCTCGTCTTTTGTTTTCTTGGTTTCTCGTGGTTAAAGTGGTTATATATATATATATATTTATACTAGAAATAGCTCTTGCTAGTACTGCCCGCAAACAATAAGTTCCTTGATAATGATTGTTTTGAAGATTTAGGACAGGACATTCGAAGAAGACACCATCTTGGGTTGTCACAATTTTATAAAAACAGCTGCTCTAGTCGATGCTAAACTGTTTTTTTATCAAGAATTTTTGGTGTTCAGTTTGCTTTTGATTTAAGTCCAACGCCCTTTTGGGGAGGTCGTTAACCACCACCTTTTTACTTCACCTTTTCGTGAAGTAAACAAAGACGTATGAAAATGGACACGTGATAGAACGGGTACAGCTAAAATCGAGCATAATAACCATGAGCGCCTATTTCAAACAATGAGTTTGATTTCTTAGTACTTATCAGGGTCGATCAAAATTTTGACCAATCAGGGTCGAGCCAGAGCTCAAACACAAAGGATTCGTACAGCGATGTACTGGCGATAATCATAACAATCATAACTTTTGCTCGTACGGTCTCGAGTTTTTTGGCTATCGCGCGCGAGTTGCGGGCAATGACGAAACTTGCAAGACAACATTGCGGTAATACTTCATAGAAAAATTATATACTTCCAAGACAACATTGACCAACTGTCTGAACGAAGAACAGTCTAAAAACAGTTAGTGAAGAAAGTTGTACCTAATCAACACGGTTCCCCTCAGTAAAAAGTATATTTTTGACTGAATATTTTTTGTCCTAGGGAATCGATCCATCGAGGCTTTGTCCATATTCAAGGTGAAATGCTACGTCAATTCCATATGCAGCAGGTAATACTAGCTGTTTATCAAATAATTGCGGCAGATATTCTATTGAACGTGTCTGGACGCACCCTGCTTGTCTTCACTTCTGATCTTTGTAGAGATTACAGATTCCTAAATTAGTAGTTCGTAGTTCGGTTTTTCCAGGGATGTCCCCAAGTACGAGTACGAGTCCCGAAGTTTTAAAGAAAATGCCCCTACAGACAGTGGCGGTGCCAAGGGGTGGTATGGGGGGTAATTACCTCCCCACTTTTCTCAAAATATGGTCTATATATTTCTTCTAAAAATGGATTAAAAAGCGCTGGGTAGGGGTAGATCAAATTTCCCAAGGAAAGGGGACGAATCACTGGAACGAGGCAAAAGGGGCGTGGTCACACTGGCCACGCCCATTACCCTTCCACTCTGTGACAGCTGGTGCCGCCACTGCCTACAGAACAAGGTAGCCTCTTTATTTCTTCTGGAAAAGGGTATTTCATAATGCTTCCGCCGTCCTTAAGTTTTTCCCCAAACCAAACGTATATTTTCGACTGCACAGGGCAAAATAAAAAGGATCTCCATTTTTTGGCTGTCGAAGGAAGTCGAGTTGAATTTCCTTAAACGGCTGGCTGAAACTTAGGTCCATAAACGATTGACTGAAACTTAATCATCTTCATTTTGTGATCATATCTACTTATTGCGGCTTCTTCCTAAATGAACAGCCTTCAGTTAGCTTGCTCTATTTAATTATTTTAAGGAGGGTTGCCCTTTAACAGAAGCTCATTTTCAAGGGGCCCTCTAATAAAAAACATCAACTACGATCTAACAAAATAAATTAAAAAGCTATTGCAATATCGGACTATAAAACTTATAGCTCAAGTCTCAGAATTTGTTTATTATTCTTCTAGCAGTGTGCTGATAAATTGCAACACACAAAGATCGTACAAAGAGCAATCACTCCTTTTTTTAATTTTTTTTCAACCAGCTATTTGCTAATTTTTAACCGGACGAGGAAGACGGAAGAGGCACTGAAAGTGCCCAGTACTTAAAGGGCTGTATTTTCGTAAAGACAAATGTAATCCTGCTAATTCTTTGCAAAAAATTAATTATGACTGGAGTTTAGTGTTTAGAAAATTTGAAATTTATGACGGGTGTGCAATATGACAAAAATTTGCATGAAATCTTGACAATCTGTAGCTATGACAGCAACCTCGCCTTATTAATTAGTAAATTAATTAATTAGTTAATTACTGAGTCTGGGTGTGTCTGACAGATTTAAGCTATTTTTGAATTCCTGATTCTTGGATTAGCCAAATCATACAATTATTACACAAAAATGCTAAATGTAGGTAGTTTTTAAGTACATTAAAACTCATGATTAAATTCAAAATGGCGGACATTAGGAAAACTGCTGAGAATCAGCAAAAATTCAAATTGCTCTATTTTTAGAACAACTAAATATTTTGAAGTAAAATTTTTAATGTGTGTTTATCTCATGATTATCCACTTTTTCACAAAAACTGAGTGAATTCTGAGACTTTGGGTTACAAAATTAAGAACGTTGCCCCATTTTGAAATGGGATGAACCTTTTGGAAGAAAGGACTTGTAGTAAGGAAAAATTGCTCAGGACCCGTGACCAAATTGCCGGGACTTTTTCGTTTCAATATCAACTTTTTTTGAGGTCCCGCTTGAAAATGCCAGGAACACCTCCGCATCGGTGCAAATAGATGGTTGCGGCTCCAAAAGCGGCAAATGCTCATTTTGAAGCTATTTCAACAAATAGTGGGGTAAATCATATAATTTACGCTGTGATTGATGTCAGGGATTCAAATGGCGTTATAGCGACCCTTTTAGTTTCAAGCTCCACTTGCATGTTTCAAAAATCATATTGGCATGCTTGAAAAATCAAACTTCTCAGAAACTGTCTTTATCTGTTCTTTCCAATCTAGAGAGCAGTCAATTTGCAAACCGACATATTGTGTTTTTTAACCACCTCCAGGTTGTTATTGTGTATTATCGGTTTCAAACCTTCGTGATCTGATGGAATCCTGTCAAAGAGTATTTGATGCAAGTAAAAGTCGTGTGTCTTGATAGTTGATTGGAGAAGGGTACCAAACTGTTAAGGCAAAGGTTTGCCGAGAGAGGGCCTGAACTATTTATTTTCTGCTGTCTTATGAGCATGAATAGCTAAAAGCAAGAGTTTGTTATAGATTCGAAACGTACAGTTAACCTTAATTCGTTAACTAAGGGCCCCCTAATCTAAAGGCGCCCAAAAGGATTCATATTTGAAAGACATCGCTCAAGACAATTCTAAGAAAGTTTGAAAGCTCTTTAACGGAAGCAAGTGACTCACCTTACCCTAATTAACGACAACATTTTCATAAGTTCATCTTGCAATGGTGTTTGATATGCTCTACCCCTTCGATTGGACTTGCTTGCCGTCCATAAATTGGGCCCCTTCTCAGTTTTTTCTTAGGGCCCTAGCTACTTCCGTTACTACATTACCTATCAAAATTATTATATGCCCCTGGTCAAAGTTGTTTCTAGACCAGGTTAGTCAGTTTAATAGACATCTTTTAAAGTTAAGCTTAAAGGGTTTTTACTAAATTACCAATAACGGCTGGTATCACTCTACAACTATCAGGGCCTCCGACGAAGGGGAGGCCGGGGGGCCTTGGCCCCCCACTTTTTTGCAAAACAATAGAGTTTTTTTCAAAATCTTTTGTTATGGGTATTAAATTTTTCCGTGGCCCCCCCCCTTTTCAACCTTTGTCGGAGCCCATGACTATTGGTTTCACAAGTAATTTTATTTTGTATGTTGATATAAAGAAGTTTACATGTTTGTGCTGATCTTTGAAATAAGTGTCAATAATCTGATTGTCTTTGGTTATTGAATGTTATTAGCTTTAAGGCTGATTTCCACTAGGCGAATTCTTTCGCGCGAATCGAATTTTTGCCAATGTGAGCATGCGTGGTGTCATGTTCTCAGATTTCGCAGCGAAAAAATTCGATTCGCAGAAAGTAGATCACGGTCCTACTCTATCGCTACGAGAATTTATTCGATTCGCGCGAAAGAATTCACCTAGTGGAAATCGGCCTTTACATACACGCCTGCTATTGGGTTTCAAAGGACTTTCGCGTACTTTTTGCTGCTTTGGATCATTCAAATTCAGTGCTTCGTGTGTTTTTTCTTAGGATGAAATACGGAGGCTGGTTGAACAACTTTCCCCGAATCAACAACTAATTGAAGAAAATGCAAGGTTGAAAGAGGAAATCAGACGACTAAAGACAAACTTTTGAACTCCTGGTTAGTTTAATGGTGATCTGTGCTTAGAAATGTCTCACAATTAGAAAATATAGTAAGGGCATGGACAACGTAAGCGTTTCAAAGTTGGAGGGGCACTTTCAAAGTTGGAGGGGCACTTTCAAAGTTGGAGGGGCACTTTCAAAGTTGGAGGGGCACTTTCAAAGTTGGAGGGGCACAGGTAGGAAGGGGCATTGTCTCAGGAAATGTAGCACTATTCTCAAAGTTAAAAGGAAGGACTTCTAAAAAAGGGTCTTTTTAAACAAATGGGGTGGGGACACGTATCCCTGATGCCCGCAGTCCTAAAGTCCTTGAAAAGGAATGTTTCAAATGAAAAGATGCTACTATCAACACGCAGATGAAGTGACAAAATAACTGGATATACTATTTGCTTAGATTTCGCACACGTTTCGCAGGGGTAGAATGTTTCACTACAAACAACATCAGCCAGCTACACCAATAAAGACAGTTAAATATATTTTCCGATTGAGAGTAAATTGTATTTTCTAACTATTTTTCTGAGTTTGAGAATTATGGAAATGTTGTTGTAATGACGTTTCTAATCATGTAGAAGATATCAAATAATTGATTATGTCCAGATATGTAGTTACGAGGCTGTTGGACCTTACGGGGTGTGACATCCCTGCGAAAAGAGTCTCGTTTCAAAAGCGACGTGTTTTTTGCCATATTGGTGTGCTAAGTGGTCGAATTGTAAGTAAAAAGGGATGGCTTACCCACCGTGTTTAGAAGTTGGACCGGGACATCCTCTTTAGAAAAATCGCAGGCGACGGCCTTAACTGTCACACATGACATACAGTCTAAACACAATAGAGAATCTTTATCACAAATGCAAGTTTATTTGGTGTCACCATGGGCATGGTCTTAGGTTTCGCTTCTACTAGTTGCCTACGGGACAGCCCCCTCCTAACATTTTAGAACGGCCGGGGCGAAATATTAGTTCTACATTTAACTTATTTCAAAATTTGATTTTACAACGTATTGGAATCTCGTTGTCGTGTTGCTTTGTTCCTGACTATTTCCTTTATATTATTACTCATTGCAAGATTTACAGCATCTGACGGACAGCCTATCCTGCGTTTCTTCCTTCTTCTAAAATCATTGTCCGGGTTAGGCTGCCTTATTGATCTCAGCTCATGTTGAGACTAGGTAAGAAGTAATGTCATAAACATTGCATCAGTCTTTTTCTAGGAATTTTTGTTGTTTGACTTGGGATTAGGCACAGTGAAAATTCATGGTTGTTTAATTAACCGTTTCTTAGTTCAACTTGTAAAATTATTTATGAAGGATAGATTGGTGTTTAACCGCATGTTTATAAGTTTTGCAAATAAACAGATGGTCGTCTTTGTCCTGTTATTTTCCTGATGGATAAAATTCACTCTTCCCTTAAAATTTCATTCTAGAAGTTCCCTACAGCACAGCCCCCTTTCCTAACTTTTTAGGACGGCACCCCTGTGCTCAGTTCAGTTCAGTTCATATATTTTAAAATTCCTCTACATACAATATCTTAATAAAAGCACTACTTACATACAATGACTACAAATTACATAAACATACTAAGAATAATACACAAAAAATAACAATTTACATAAGATGTTGCATGCAGGGGGATTTCTTTAGGAGGAGCTCTCTCAATAGATAAACTAATCGAGGAGAGAGCACCCCCCTTTTTAAGATGTTTCTGACAGAACAATATTTATCACTTTAGGATCAACTTTGATTATATTTCATAAATAAAAAGGCTCGAAGCTTTTGTTTTGGTTTTGCTTGTGCTTTGGGGCACCAGTGCCCCGTTGCTTTGAGCGCCCTTTTCTGGTCACAGCGCATGCTCAATGCTATTTGGCGCCATGAATTGAATTTTCTGGTTTCAAAATGGCGGATGACAGTGTAGCATCGAATAAGTCTATTGGGTCTCCTTTGCCTCCGGTTAACGAGCGGCTTGCACAGCTAAGGCCATCAAAAGAGCTTCTCGAATATTATAGAAGAAAAATTGCTGAGTTTGACAATGAACATCAAGAAATGGTTGCAAAACTTGAAAAATATCGATGCACTTACGAGGAGCAGGTAAAGAATCATCCTCTCTCTCTGGGAAAGAAGCTAACCTCTTTGCAAGGATTATCAATGGCGGAAATTGTGGGGGGGGGGCACATAGCATAGCTGTTAAAATATTAGCCAGTACTAAATAATCAAACAAACAATATATGACAAAAATCGAAACTGCTTGTGAATTGTATATTTAGTTTCAATTCCGTGCGTAAAGATTAGCAGAAATTTCCATTGAATTCTTCCAAATAAAATCACTTTCAAGCGTATTTCCCACTGAAGAAAGCAAGATCAAATGCAGAAAATTGATATTACAATTACAATCATGTTGTTATCATGAACGACTTGTAAATCTGTCGACCTCTTGTATCATCAATTGTCTTAGGTGAGATATCGATCTTGATATCAAAATTCATAAATGGATTGTTCTTCTTGCTGCTTAATTATGGCGTGGTCAGCAAAGATTTCTAAGTGGGCCCGCCAAAAATTACCTATTTTCATCAAAATGTGCAGTTTCCTTAAAATTAGAAATGATCCAAGATGATATCTTGTCAGAAAATCGTAGGCCTGGCCCCCCCCCCAAATGAAAGCCTGAATTTCCGCCACTGAGGATTATTGTACTTTAATGCACATAATCTCTTGCTTTATCTAGTTAGTTTTATTGTCTTTGTCTATCTTTGCTCCTCCACTCGATATTGCTTAAAAATTGGTAGATCTACTGAGAAATTGATGGTGGCTATCGATATATCCCTACACAATGACAAAACCTAAATGTATCTGTTTTACAGTTTGTGTATGGTGCATAAAATATCATATTGGTACCAATGGTTTCCTGGTTTAACAAAGGTTTTAGGGATATATATATATCAAGGAATGTTATCAGTTGTCCCTGTCTACAGAATGTGGCTTGTACACACACAAGATTTTTTCAGAGGCTTGTCTAACGCACATAAAAATGTAGGGCCGCACACAAATTTTTCAGGGTACTGGAAAAATTTTAAGGACCACCCTCTTTGTGTACGGAGAATTGAGTACACTATGTAGTGGGTCGCAGGGGAACACATGCGTATACCTATATATATATATAAAAATTTAAATAGATGATCAGTAAAAAAACAACTTGATTAACGTTTTGCAATATGCTTCTTCAGAATAACCTTAACTTACATTTGGAGCGTAAAATAAGGAATAAAAAACAATAGTACAAAAGAACACATTTTACAAGCATTTTACACATTTGGCTGATTATACGACACAAGTAAACTTTCTAGGCCCAGCTGAAGGTGAGAAAAGCGGAAAAAATATAATAGATAAAAGAACAAAAGAGAAGCGTGAAGGCAGATGGTAAACTACCCAGGAATGCACAAAAATGAGAAAGGGTGAATGCTGTCTGTCCCTACCATGAAGACTAGAAAATAATATTGTGTAGAAATAATAAATAGCTGTGAAAAGAAGAAAATAATCCAAGAGATTGGAAATAAAAATAAAACTATGTTTCAACTAACCTAATATTAAGGCCCCGGGGCACGAAAGTTTCTAACTTATACTGCCAGAAACTTTCACATATCCTACCATTCCCATTAAGTCTATCTATAATAGTTACTTTAATATCTTCAAGAAACCCATGATGATCCTTCCCTGCAAAATGTCGAAAAAAATCAGCCTGAGGTATACCCAAAGAGCCCCCGATAAACTTACGATTGCACGCCTTGTAGTTATTAAACCTAAGCCTAAACGGCGTGCAAGTGCTACCCACATACTGTACACCACATACTTTACATTCCATAAGAAACAACAACAAACAGCTAAATTTCGCAGCACTGCGTTTCTGCCTTCAGGTCCCTAGGTGCTGTAGGTGAAAGGTTCCAAGATCATCGCATCAGTCAATATTGAAAACTTTATAACGGTTTCAATTCCAAAAAGCAACTCGAGTATGAAGTAAAACTAACCATGGACGTAGCGGATGCTATGAAACTACCTACAAAGCATCAAAAGAGTACTGGCATTCTTCGTACACAGCCACAGGATACCTATGTTTGAAACTTTGGAAGACCTTGCACACATTGTACCAAAACTGAATAGTATGCACTCAATGCACCTTTTGTCAGTACTTGTGGTACTTGTGGACACATGTACACATTTATATTTGGTCTTGCACACACAAGATTTTATCAAGAACTGCAATGCTCTGCAGACTAAAGTCTCACAAATCATTTGAATTTGTTTTTTCTGAAGTCTTGAGCAAGTTTCTACTCAAGTATAAACTAGGCTTTTTTAATATACCAGCAAAAAACGGCACTACAAGTACAGAAAAATGTTTGCCATGTCACAAATAGTTTTCACCAGCTTCAATAATGAATCCTCAACAGAGTCATCAAGGGCTTGGCATTCGATTGTAATGGCTGTTTTGGCATGTAAACCCGTGCCCCCAAGGGCCCATGGTCAACAAGCATGACAGCTATTTTGTGTACCTCACTGGCCAGATGTCGATAATCCATAAAGATAATGCATAAAAGATAATGTTGGGCCACTTTTCATTAAATTAAATGCTGCCAAAATCTAGATTCAAAGCATGGCAAAGTCTAAAAAGAGGGCTGTAGGGGGGTGGGGGTAGCAAAATTAGAAAGAATCCAAAGGGCCAGACATTTTTTTGTCACACTGGAAAATTAGATATATCTGGGTTTCATAAAATCGGGATTCGACTGTTGATTAGTCCTATGATTATTTTAAAAAAATTAATCCACACTCCTGAAAAGGTGTTAACCCTTTTTACAATGCTATAGAGTAATAGTACCAAAGAAAGATAAACATTTAAACCCGTCTCAAAAACAAAAAAAAACAATCATTAATAAAGAATTTTGCTCTCGAAATAAAAGAAAGCATGTGATATTTTGCACTCCTTGAAAGCAAAAGGTGTGTGCCAGGGCATGGGCATGGGATTGCATGCCTTTAAGACAAAAGCCCAAGCCTGGGGAGCTCAGGGGCAGTAGCCCCCTCACGTTTTTGCTGAAGTATGATATTAATATTGTGGCATCAAGGTAATGGTTGAAAAACTATACCATAAAAGTTTGGCAATTTGTCTAGATCCCTCCCACCCCAAAATTTGCCCCAATGTCTCTCTTGATGCCAGATAGACAGAGCTGTACATGCTTCCAGTATATCAATATTGTGGTGTCAAGGTAATGGTTGAAAAACTATACCATAAAAGTTTGGCAATTTGTCTAGAGCCCTCCCACCCCAAAATTTGCCCTGGTGTCTCTGTTGATGCCAGATAGACAGAGCTGTAAATGCTTCCAGCATATAGAAAAGGATGGCTCTGAGTTTAATTTTTCTTGATTCAGTCTTAAGTTAGTTATAGGCTAGGTTTCATGTATGACAGGCTATGGCAAAAAGTTTTTGCTTTAAATTTTAACAATGAATTCAAATTTTAATCCTATATATAATGAAAATCTTTAACAATCAAAAAATTATATGATCATATATTTAGCATTTAGATTTTAGCAATAATTGTTTATGTTTTGGGGTTTTAGCAGCTTTTTGTTCACCCAATTACTTTGCTGAATGTAAGTAAAACTGTGCTTTTTTTCGAACAGTCAAAAATATACATAATTATTGGTTTATTGCCATTTATCTTTTTGCATACCTTCCAGCATAAATTACAATGGGAACAGAGACAACGAGAAGAAGAAATAGCAGAGCTTCAAAAAGCTTTAAGTGATATGCAAGTGTATTTATTCCAAGAGAGAGAAAATGTATTAAGGCTGTTTGCAGAAAATGATAGGTTAAAGATAAGAGAGCTAGAGGACAGGAAAAAGATCCAGCATTTGCTTTCACTAACCAAGCCAACAGACACTGAAGTAACATATTTCATAAAAAGCCACCCTCCTAAAGGCAGAGCCGGAGTAAAGGTGAATAAACAAGAAGAAGATGACAGAACCTTTGGCAGAGGCCCTGGAGGACACAAGCCAAATAGTATGCAGTTGTTTAATTCCTCTGAAATTTTTATGTTTTATAGACGGGGTTTACCTATTAGAATCCGGAGCTTCCATTTTAAAATCTTATATGACTATGTCATCTTGAAAATTGCTCGTTTATGTTGTCCCCATCATATTGTATATCTGAGAATGTAGTTTATATGAACTTGAACTTATTTTGTTTCAAAGTTATGAAACTGGTATTATCTTTATTTCAGATATTAAAAGTTCAAATCAAGTTGGTAAACAAAATAATGATAAAAAGCAAATAAAAACTGGAGGAGCGAATGAAAAATCAAGTGATACACAGCTTTTAGTGTTGCAAGTTGAGTCATTGCAAGCGCAATTAGAAGATCACGCAAAACTGGCAAAGCAACAGGAGGAGTCTTTATTAGAAGATAGAAGAGTGAGGATTGAGGAACAGGCTGCGCAACGTCAACGAGATGGTGACAAAATAAAAGCACTAACTGAGCATTTGCACAAGACTCAAACGCTGCTATATGAAAGCACAAAGGATTTCCTTGAACTGAAATATGAAGGCAGGAGAAAAGAAAGAAGGTGGATGATGGAGAGGGACAAAATCATGCAGGAACTTGATTACATAAAAGAACAGATGGAAATGAGCAAAGGAGACGACACCCAGGTAATGCAACCAGATTTAGAGACAGTTACAAACGGTATCATCAATTTTCTATGCTTTACTTTTTCTAAACTTTTATGATATAACTGATCACGTAAACACAATAAACAAGTTCTGTTATTTGTTTTTGCTCGAGGTATTGCTGAAAAAGTAGAGCTTCTGTTTTAAACCTAGTCGGTCAAATAAATAACATCAGAGCACTAAATCCTTATTTTCATTCTTAAGAAATTATTGAATTTTCTTGATTGGGTACCAAAACACAATGCAGGTGAGATACAGGTGTAACATTAGACAATCTACTATACCGAATTATTTTTATTGAGGTGTTACGCAAAAGATCATTTGAATCCTTGCGATTTTATCAACGTCTAGGATGCTATTCGAAGTAATGCTTAGCGGTCTAGGGAGTCTTTGAACCCCCGAACAAGAACATAGAGTACAACGTAACTCTTTGAACTTCAAAATGTGTTTTTTATCAATGAAGTCCTAAAAACATCCACGTGTAGAGAGACGGGTACATTCAGTCGCTCAATTTGAAATTGCTGTACATGTCTGTACATCTAACACGGAGCATACTCAACATGCTCCAACAAATCTTTTGCAAGAGCTTTTGTGAATTTGAGCAGTCCTCTCAAACCGAATGGTTTTCCTTCTAGTTGCATCACTCTATTCAGTATGTGGATGCGGCAACAGCACCTGACCCTTTACCCCCGGAAATGAGACCAACAAATAGCATGATAATAACCTCGTTAAAATCGAGCCTCGTACAGGCACAGCGACTTGCTGAAATGTATCGTGAACAAGTCATAGGCCTCGAGGATGAATTGGCGAGAATACGCGAAGAAAATGATGTAGGGAAAGATATTTTCCAAGATCGTACCGAGAAGATGACACAGCGTCTCCAGTTGATGAACCAAAGATACGAAGCGTTGGAGAAACGAAGGGGTTTGGAGGTGGAAGGGTTTAAGAATGATATCAAGATGTTAAGATCAAAGTTAAAAGAAGTGGAAAAGCAGTTATTTAAGGTATGGATCATACGACATCTTAACGTCTATTTCCTATACATTTGCATCCACATTAAGTAAGAAGTGTAATAGTTGATTTAGGATTCATGAGGCATGTGCTTTACTTCGTCTTATAAAGCATGCAGAAAGTACCCTTTCAAGTCAACACGTGCCTCTGTTTTTTAGAAAAAGACCAATTTCTCTTTTTCTAGACTATTTTGGTAAACACTTCTTCATTGTAGGTTGTGATACTATTGTAGTCAAATTAATTATCTTTGGTTAATCGTCAATTGATGAGACCTTTGATAAGGATATCTGATCACACCTGTTTTAAAGGGGCGTTGTCATATTTAATCCTTTTTGAAAATTTGCTTGATCGATTCATTTCAATTTAAAACAGGTGTGATCAGATATCCTTAGTATGCTTTCGCCATACAATTTTAAAATACTGCCTACCTCACTGCTTTGCCCCCATAAATAAAAATATTTAGTCAAGAAATGAATGTACTTGATCAGCCTAGTCTGTACTGGAAGTGAGCTTATCAATACAAAGCTAAGATCAACTTTTTGAAATTGTAGGCAGTGTTAGCTTTTTTCGTCTTCATTTGTCTAAGGAATTCTCGAAAGCTGAAACAAACCAGTTTGTCTCTATCTGTGTCCACTCAGTCAACTTATCTCTTAAGCATTTAGCATTTAGCTCGCAAGCTTTTATTTTGATAGATCTTAGCCAAAATTTTTCGTCTTTAGCCAATCTACAGACCAAAGTTGAAAGAAAATATTTAAACACGGCAGCGAAACAGTACTTTGGTTATTTCGCTTGTTGCAAGCAACGTACTGGGTAGTTTCGGGTACGGGTCGATTAAATTACTTATTTACTTGCTCTGTCTTTCTGAAAAATATTCGTACTTCGTTACAGGTGACTGTTAACCTTGGCGATGATTTCGACTTTGAAATCTTGCAGCAGACAAAAAGAACTTCAAACAGATCAAAGAAAATCGTAGATGAACTTCGCAGCCTAAAAGGAAAGATTTATTCTTTAGAAAATGACATGAAAAATTTGTAAGTCATTCTATTCTATCTAAACCTGGCATAATGTGCCTAGACTTCGCCTTGTTATCACCTTGTGTAACATTGTTAATGCCAATTTCTTCATCGTAAATTTTGTGAATATCATGTAAATACTTCAGATGTTTTGATTGCTTGTGAAATTGGCCATCTTTTTTTCAATTGGAAATTTTTACCTTCTTCAAGTAGTTAAGAGAAACTGGTTTATAAAATTCATGTAAAAATGGGACCATACAGCTCGTTGTTATGTTATGTTAAGGAATACCTTCTAATATGTCTACCGAGTTTTCGACGAACCTCAAAACAAGCCTCTTTCTATACCCCACCGTGTTTTTCCAGCTTTTCTCGATACTCTCTTCCCTGCCTACAACAATACCTCAGACCTAAATTTCACCTTTTCATTTTTTTTATGATATGATATTTAAACATTTAACATGCTTCGGTACTTGTGCTGTTTTTCAATCCGACGTGTTAAAAGCAAAATTAACAGAAAAAAAATTACAATTGTACTTAATAAAAGTTTTTAGTTAAACAAAATAATAGTGAAAACTCCAAAACCGTTGCCCCGCAACTTTCTCCTATTGCTCTTCTAGCTTTCCATTTGAAACCTCTATTTGGCGCGTATCTCTGAATTTTAATCCCCCAGGTTGTTAACTTGCATCGACCTTTGCCATCAACTTATGTCTGGCCCACTTGATCATAACCATTGACCCTTCTTGCTATAGCGTCACAGCAGTCATAACAAAATCACAGATTTGCACAAATGCAACGCTAATCAATTCCCAGCGCAAGGTGGACAGTCTGTGTAGTCGTTGGACTTCTAGCAAAGAGCAATGCACTATAGATTCAGTAGTTACTACTTACTTTTAGTTATTGTGTCATCAATCTATATTTTCTTTTACGTGGCAGTCACGAAAAGACAGTTTCTAAGTTTTATGCTTGTATACACGCGAAAACGCACGAATTATGCAGATTGCTATTCTTCGCTAGCGATTTCGACCGACTACGGACAATCAAATGTTAGTTTTGTGTCACAGAAACTTTTGCGTGAAAATAAGCAGAACACCGTTTCGGACACAAACGGAAGCTTGTCAGTTATTGCAGCTGGAGCTGTTAAAAGAAAGATCGCGTGCAAGATTCCGCAGATCGACCCGTTTCACAATCTTGCACTCAAAGAGCTAAAAGACGTCGGCAAAATCACTTGCTCCAAAAAGAGATTAGCATCTGTCCAAAACGGTACTTTGGTTTTAGGGGTAAGCAGTATTCGGTACGCCCACTATCAGTTTATCCAAAGACCCAAAGACAACGATCTAGAGTACATGCTTTCCGATCCTGTACAACTGGTGGAGCCTGTTGTGGTTTTCGTTACCCCAGGTAAGCCCTTCTTCACATTGAGATTTCAAATGAGAGCTCATGCGTAAAGTTATTCCACGCATGTCTTGTCAGATTTTTGGTAAAGCAAGGGTTACACTATTTGAAATGTATAACAGATCAACAGGTACCGTCTCAAGAAGATCTGTTTACAGCTTTGCCTACATTTCATCCACTTTGCCTAACAAGAATTTTAGAAAAATACTTCCCTTAAGATGTAAAAGATAGGTTTAAAACGCCTCATCTAGGGGCTTAGCCAAAGGGATAGCCAAGCACAGGTATTAGCATATGGCTAAAGATCTTATTTTTGCTATTTAAGCTATTGTCACAGCGACCTGATTCAAGTCTAATTTTCTCATTTATGTTACTGCAGGAAGCACTGGTTGTCTTGTCACAAAAGACAACAAAGTCATATTATTTGAAGGAGGTGAGCACATCTCTGTATCCAGCAACTGCACACCTGAAGGGTTCCTCGATGTTGGCCATGATGGTAGAATTCGTGATCTCAATGGGAACTTTCTCACTGCCCGGCGTAAGTTTAAATCAATGGTGGGTACCCGGAGGACGAACGGGGGCTGCCTTCACTATTTTAGCGGACAATGGTCTTTTGCTCTAAACAATGTAAAAATGTGACGCCATCTTATCAAAACAATAGGCTTGCCCACCCCCAATATTTGACCGCCTGTCCGCCCCTGGCTGAGATTTCTCAAGAGAATTCTCTCTTTCAATCTACAACCCCGGACAAAAATATTGAGACAAAATGCAATTTTTGTAATTTTCTACTTCAATTTGCCCCTGTAAATTCGAACCCCCCCCCCCCCACGAAGCAATGTTTGATTTGTAGTTCTATCATTTTTGCTTCAAAATCATGTATTCAACATTGAATTGGGGGAGGGGGACAAGCTATTTTTCAAAGGAAAGAGAGAACATAAAGTTTTTTTTAAAAGTCTCAACTACTTTTGTCCGGGATTGTAGCCTCCTACCTTAAGTCTCGTTAGCCTTATTACAGAGTCATCCATCTTGAAGCTTAATAAACTAAACAGAAATAGCGAGTTGATGGTTTCTTGTGTGATATCTAGACGATTTTCTCGCATACAGCCATTCATTAGCTTTTCCTCATTTTTCTAAAATTTCTTGACAAAAGTAACTGGTTGGAGACGGGTGGTTTTCCAGTCTTTTAGATTATCTTCATTTTCAAATCAGAAAATGAGCTTTAGTTTTAAGCGAAACCGGCACAATCGAGGGCAGGCCATTAATTTTATCGTTGACAAATTTCTGTCTACCTCATCGTAATTGTTCTTCAGAGAATCCGACAAGAGAACCTTTGGGTCCTTTTTTAAACACTTTCGTTTTTGTAATTTAGGTTGTGACCAGGAAAGATGCCTGTCTGAGTTTACGCGTGAACCCCCTTCAATGCCTTTCGAATTTCGCGAAGACGGTGTCATTGTCTTGTCTGGTACATCTATGTGTCTCAGTCTGGTGAATGATGTCTTTGGGGACTATGACGAACTTGTCTTTGAAAAAAACTGCAGTGTGCAAGCAACCAAGTGGCTAATGCACCACTTTCCAGAAAAGGGTAAGTCTGTTACGCTTTGGTTAATGGGGAAAGCGGGGCATCGACGACAAGGCATTTCGAAACATCGGCACCTACAACATATGGCGGCTAGCTTGCTTATGTAATTTCGACTTTTTATCTTAATTAAGAAATTGGGGCGTAAGCGTTTCGTCCGCACAGAGATAACAGTAAATCTCGAGATGAGATACAAAAACAAGGGCTGTACGTAGAGTATAAACTTGTAAAAAAGGGACAGAGTGTTTTTTTTATAAATGATGGTTGAAAAAGGGGAATTAGAAATACATCGGAGATTTAGCAGAGGAAAATTAGGAAAATACCTCTAATTATAATTCTGCATGCAAGTGATCTCATATCGTACTGTCTATGCAAATACCCCGGCTCCATGAAATTTTATCTGCTTTTAGATAAGGTTAGGGGTCTAAGCCGGGGTTTTTTTTCGGCCTCTAAAACAAGTTTTGTGTGGTATCTTCTCCTATGGTCTTTGAGCAAACAAATTTCCAAAAACCTAGAATATTTAAAGATTAAAACGGCTTTTTCTGTTACTTGTTTAAAGAAAAGAGTGAATTTTTCTAGTAATTAATTGCAATTCATCTTATGCTACTTTTTTTATAGATATTATTGCCACAGCAGACTTAAAAGAGGATTTTTTGAAGCTAGTTGTCATTCAGCAGAAGGTGGTTCATACAGAATACCATGCAAATGTTATTCCAAAGTCAAATGAACCAGAAAGCCACCAGAGCAGTGACATGTTAATGCATGAATATAACGTGGCTTTAATAATGCTTGAATCACAATCAGCTGCCAATGTACAACGAAAAATGCCGAAAACTTTCAAGTATCTACAGGGGACTGACAATGCTTTTATTTTCAATAGTCACACGATCGTAGGAGATGGCACGACTGATCAGCTTTGTGCCATGCTCATTGGGAAGCTGGAACTGAATCTTCCCAGTGCCTTGAAGAATCTGCGAAATGCTGTGACCGTTGATAAATGGCCATTTATATTCGCTGATTTTCATGACAAAAACTATACAACTTTCTATAGTGAAGATGACATTCTCTTTTCAGCGTTTAATTACAGGCTGATCGGCTTCAAACGCGCTCCAGCTGATCACTACGCACGTGTTTTCTGGCTTTCTACCGCAGCAGCTAACGACGATTGGCAATGCGTAGGCGATTCACCGGTGCATAAAGTCAACCTCGCCTATACTGAAAGTTTTTTTGATGCATATCCTAAAAAACCCAAGTTTTCAGTTACTGTCATGTCAGCAATTTCCCACAATAACCTAAATAATATTCAGTTTGTTGACGAGGACCTTTTCAACTTCATTAAGAGTATGAAAGTGAAAGGTCACCTCAAAGATACCTTTTTGTTTATTGTCGGAGACCATGGCCTAAGGGCTTCGAGTTTTAGAGCCTCATTTGCAGGATGGCTTGAAGAGAGGCTACCCTTTTTCGCGCTCTTGGTCCCCGATTCATTTCTTAGCAAAAGCCCACTAAAACGGTGGAAAATTCGCAAAAATACCGGCGTTTTAACATCGCATTTTGATATTTACTCAACATTTCATGAAATTCTGTGGCCAAATCAACAGCAAAACAACACAATTGGAAAAAGTTTACTCTCTAAAATTGATCGCGAATCGCGGACATGTGAAATGGCGGGAGTTGGTCATCACTGGTGTCCTTGCAATAATCTGAAGCCTCTTGAATACATTAGTGAAAGACATATAAAAGTCGCAGAAGCTGTTGTGCAGATTATTAACGCTAAGAAAAACAGTGTCCCGGCAGGTAAGGCGAAATGTGCCGAGCTCCAGTTGGACCAAGTCAAGAGGATATCTTACAAAGACATGGATGAAGAGTTGGTTGAGAAAGATTTCAACCAAACAGAGTACGTAGTTGTTTTTATGGCAAAACCAAGCGGTGCAATCTATGAAGCAAGCGTTCTACGTAGATACCCTGATAAATTCATTGTCAGTCCAGACATAAGTAGACTGGATTTGTACGGCGAGCAACCGAAATGTATAGTTAATAAGTATCCAAATTTGAGGAAGTTTTGCTATTGCATAGAAAGCACTAACATGTAATTAATGTCTGAGGGTGCGTTTACTAGTACATGCTCGATGATGAACTTTTATCAAATTTTCATGGCTGTTCTCGTTAAAAACGTCTTATTTGCATTATGGGTTCAAAGCCTGAAGCGATAAAACAACTAAAAAGATAAGTAACAACGTTTTAGAACTGGAGCAAATTTTCCCTCAGTTTTTCCTTTCATTTTTCTTTTAAAAAAGGATTATAATTATCTTATGGCCTTTTTTCCGTGTTGTGTGTTGGCTTTTATAATTTAATGATGACGTCATCTATTTGGTGATGATGTCATCTATTTGGGGCTCATTCTCAGACGGTTCGCTTACTCAGTTATGTTAAGTGTATTTACGGCCATAAGAAAAACTTTAGCTACGGGGAGACAAATCTTTAAAAGCGGCAATATCTAGAACACGAAAGGGAGTTTTCAAAGATCAGCCTTTAGTGATCTCCAAAGAACACTAAAGAGAAAACTTTGAAAATTTCAAGGAATCAGGGTACTATTTTCTTCACAGCTAACAAGAACCTTCAGACAAAAAAATGTATAAGGATGAAGTTTCTTATCGTTATTTATGTTTAACCCTTTCTTCTATGGCACCATAAAGGGGTACTCTGTTTCAAATTGACGGTTTCGGGAGTTATCAGCGTGGAAAGACCTCTTCAAAAATGGAGAAAGGAACATGAATATATTGCCAAAAGAAAGGCAAGAAAGAGAAGCCGGTATCCCATCGGGGCTGTGACAAAAAACGGTAGCGAAGCTATTAAACATACCAGGCCAGGAAACCCCGTAGCTTCGAAGGGGTAGCATGCTAGCCATTTGGGGGGGGGCGAGGATGGTGCCTCTTCAATGAATCGTCGCCAAATGATTTCAAGGAAGCGACCCCTGAAACATAAGGCTGAAATAAGTTTGTAAATAAGTTCCCTAATGCAAGAGCGTGTACCAACTGAGAACCGTCCAGTTGTATGCAACTTCTCAACAGACAAAAGCGTTTCATCATCGTTAGAACGCAAGAGTCTAACTCAATTCTTACTGAGGGCAGCGAAAATTCTAAGAAAAATTTTTGATCGTGTGTTTGTATATTTTAATTATGGTTTATAAATGTAAAAAGTTACATAAGTAAAATTTGTCATACATCACACGGGATCTCTTAAAATCCTTGACCAAAAAAGCCAGTGACCGAAAACATAACAAATTTTTGTTTTGAGCCTTAATATATTCTTAACGTATTGTTGATCTTTTAAAATCTGATATTTCTTCGCGGGAACATAGTTATAAAAAAATCAAAGGTTTTAAAGGAATATCCGCCCTGGAATAGATATCGCATTTTTTGAAAAAACGAAATATTTCAGTCAGGCACTAATCAGTCGCAACTGCTAAAAAATGAGACACAAATATGCGAGCTGGGACTGAGCTATATACTTAAAATATTCTCAAAAATGGATGATTCTGAGCATGAATATTCTTATAAGAGAAGAGTGTAGCCGATATCGGAAATTAAGTTTCTTTCAAAGAGAAAACTGCCGAAAAAACGTTCTTGTTTCTACGCGGCAAAGGCTAGCCTGTGCCCCAGTCCACAAATGATGCCATATAGATGCTACCACGGTGAACTGGGGCGAAGGCTACCAAATTCACACTACCTTATTTTTTTTGGTAGTTTGATGCATTCTTTGTCGGCAGTTTCGTTGAATGTAAATGTTGGCATCTTGAATGTTTGTCTCTAGCGCCACCCCAGCACATAAATTCAACAGTGGATATAGAAGATAAGCGTGGAGAAGCAGATTCTCACAAAGACGCTCCTCCGTTTCTCCACTCCAATCTTCTATTTCCGCTTACGAATTTATGCTTTTTCTCAGAAAGACGCTCCTCCACTCCCATCTTCTATTGTCCCTGCGAATTTATGTGTCTGTTGTACCCAGGGTAGGTAATCGAGCACCCGGCAGTAGATCGGATAACATTATTGTTTATTAAATGTGTTGTGATTGAATATTATATTGCTGAAATTGTTAAACCACCTGTTAAAATGATAAACACCCCGATGGACAACATTAAATAAAATTTGTTTAAGAATTATTATGCAGTGGAAAAGTCTCACTTCAAAAACATACTGATGTTTGTAGTTATAAGCTCAATATCATAATTCAAATAAAATAATTTAAAACATCACAATGCAACATTAATTCTATAAATAAATTCGATTTACACGTATTTCGAGTCAACACAGATTTCCAAAAATTAGCAGATGAATTAGAAACCACCATAAAATTCCAATTTGATAACGTCACAAATCTATTTTTAGAATTGCTCAATTTTGGCTACACAACCTGAACAGCATAACAGAGCATCGTGAAATGCTATACATATGCAAAATCAGTTGAATAGGTTACGGATTGGCTTAGATATGATCACATGTGTACAGTTCCTTTCCTTATCAAATCGACTGTAATTTTAGCAAACTTGAAAATTCCATTGGCCATATGGTGTTTAATATATTTAACTGATTTTGCACAATGATTCCAAGTGGTTTGGTCAAAACTGAAATATTCTGAAAACATATTTTTGATGATGACACACACGCACCCCATTGGCCTTTACAGCTAAGAGGTGATTGTTCTTGGGGACTTAGGATAATAGGCAAATACTTTTGGGTCCCATTTTTTACCAAGTGTTATGGCCTCTCAACAGAAAAAGGAGTTCATTGAATGTAAAAATTCTCCACGTAGTTTATCACTAGCTTAGTTAAAGATTTTACAATAAAAAGCATTAAGAAAGCACCTTCTTGATTTGCCAATTTTCTAACTTAACTCTCACTCCAAGAACAAGTGAATGGCTAAAATGTTACTATAACGTAACTAATTCCATAGAGGCACCTTATGTTTGAGGCAATATGCATCTTCAGTTTGGAGCATCTACTTTCCTTTTACACTAAGTTGAAACTTGTCACATTGCAAAATACAAAAACAATCATAAATTCACAGTCTTTACCACCCAACCCCAACCCAACCAACCCTACTCTATCCCAAATCACATCCCATCCCATCCAATCCAATTGATTCACAATCACAATGATTAATGGCTACCTCTAGATTAATGTTCAGCACAAAAGCTTGTCTGGAAATAAATCAGATCAATGTATTGACAAATTTTCACAAACTTCACACATTGTAAACAAGATTTTCAAGCCATATATATCAATCATCAATCAAGCTTTTTTTCTTTACGTTTTTTAATTGTTTCATCTGAACATTTGTTTGGAGATCAGATAGGGATTTACTATTGTGTGATTCTAATTCCCATGACATTGAATGAATGAAGCTGGAAAAATTTTAAAGGATTTTGATTTAGGGTGAAAATTTTACCCTCAGTTGCTATTTCTGGTCAAATTCCTTCAGATACAAAATTTATAAATTGTTATCATCATAAATAAATATTACAAGTGCAAGCATCATGAAAACTTAAATGTAGACTAAAATTCTAATCAACCAAAATTTGAAGTCAAAAATATTTTTCAAAGCAAGGCTCTTAGTTGAATTGGTGTATTAACAAAACTATTGCCTGCATTTGTGGGGAATTGAAATGTTAAGATCAAGTAAATCAGCCACTGAATCTAGAAGCACATATTTTAGAGGACATGGTGGGTGGGGGATATTCTGGCAGACAGAGTAGATGGGGGTTGTTATGTGGACCTAATGGGCATGAGAAAATTTTTGTGGGCATATTAGATGGGGTACATGTTGGTAGACCCAGTGGGTAGGGGATAAGCTGGGGAACATAGTGGGTAGGGGACGTGTTTGTGGACCTTGTAGATGGGGGGTATGGAAGTGGACCCAGTTGGTGGGGGATGTGCTTGTAGATTTAGTAGGTGGGAGGGGGTATGTAATAGGATCTACTGGCTAGGGGAATGTATTTTTGTGGAGCTAGTGGAAGGGGTGGTGGAGAGTGCAAGAGCCTTAGTGTCTACGGGGTTTGTTAATTTGCTTGCCTTTGTTAGAATTACTTCAACTCAGCTGCTATCAAAAATCAATAACTAATCAACCATTCAGAAGCAACAGTCTCAAACCTCTCAACTCCAGTCACTCTAGTCATTCATAATGACAACAGACCAATTATGAACAGCAACCCCACCGGCCAACACTTCTAGATCCTAAAATGACTTTATTTTCATTTGGATAATCTGATAAAGAGCTCTGTTCATAATTATTCTTAAGAAGTTCTGCAGTGCGAATGAAAGCCTCTTCCACATTTGTACTGTCCTGTCAATGAAACAAATTGTTGTCTGTAAGCAATAAGTTCAGTATAAGAAATGTCGCTTTATGTCAGTATACTAACAAAAGGTTGATTTATGCTAATCAAACTAGCATGTTAAAGTCCCATTTAAATATTCCAAAAAAAAGAAAGTTTGAAGATGTGAAATGAAGAATGACTGCTCATTTCTTAAAATCTTACTTGGCACTAAACCATTGTAAGAAACTCCTGGACTCTTACATTTACAAATTATTTACCAGATTACATCTATTTTTCTACCCTGCTGTAACTTTATTCAATAAGCCCACCAAGAACCTTAAAGTAAAAGGGAAAAACCACCTTAGATAGGCTGTGATAGATATAAGAAATAAGCTTAAAGAAGGTTTAAGAAAAGAGCTGCAAGTGAGAAATGTCAGGAGCAAAGTTATTGAGAACACACAACAGTTTTATGGACATGGGCAAAAACCAAGAAGTGATCATCTGGCAACAGAGTAATGGACATCAATTTATGAGGACAAAAAGACAAACAGAAAATGAGACGCACAAATAATGTGAAGAGAGATCTGCAAATGACCTAGCTGAGGACAGAAAAAGTTGGAGGAAGTGAGAAGCCCACCATACCAAGTATAGGAAACACCATCAGAGAAGGAAGAAGAAAATGACAAAGAGGGTTATCAACTTACTTTTGCTGATGTTTCTAAAACTTGATTTATTGAATAATTCTTTGCAAAAAGTTCTTCTTCTTCTCTTGTAACCTCCCTTTCTTCTTCCAAGTCAACTTTATTTCCAACAAGCACTTGGATCCTGCATTCACTAGCATACTTCTCAATGTCTTTTAACCACCTTGCAATATTCTTGAAAGTGTCTGATTTTGTTATATCAAATACAACCATTACTGCATGTGCTGCACGGTAGTAGCTTTGTGTGATTGTCCGAAATCTTTCTTGACCAGCTGTGTCCCATATTTGAAGCTATATGTATAAAATATCAATGAAGCAACTCTAAAAAATAAAGGGAAAATAATGGGATAGGCTTTCTCTATACTGCATTTCAACTTTTTCAAGTTCATTATCCTGTCATGACTCTGACTGATTATATGTGCAATGTGATTCCCCACCAGTGCCCTCCCTCAGTCCAGGGTGCATTCCATGTACTTAGGCCTGAAAATCTTCAGCAATCTTCATCTCAGGTTTAGTTGGCTTTCAGCATAAGTGCAAACCAATAAAAATGTTTTGGCATACGTAAAAAAAGCCACATACATAGTCTACAGGAAAAAGAATAAAATAAAGCCTCAAACACCACAGTTTTTATATTAATAAGATTTCTTTGTATGGCATACAATTTTTACAGCCTTACAAACTGCTCATATTTTTGGCTTACCTAAAAAGATGCCCAGTAGACTTTTGGTGTACAGTTGACATGAATTGCACCCTGGTTTTCAGTGTCCCTGAATGTCATTATACAAGTTAAACCTCAGACAGAATTGCCTAATCCTATATATTCCTCTGCTGCCTAATGTTGTATCGATTTACCTATAATTACATTGTATGTATCGAAAAACAAACTTCTAGGAAATATAAACAGCATATAAGCATGTTTGAAATGAAATGTTTTGCTTCACAAGCTTTCTAAGGCAAAAAAATTTCTTCCTCCCATTCATTAATTTTCTTCTTGAAAGCTGATCATTACCCAAACCTACTTACGGTCTTGAATGAGTGACCACGTACCAGATTGCAAAGTTCCCCTTGCAACAATTTTTTCTTCAAATCCCGCTGGTGCATTTTTGCAAATTTAGATTAATCCATGCATGCAGTTGCAGCACGGACTCTTCACCACGAACCTTACAAATGCTATTTATAAATAAAACCCCGCAGCTTTTAACATGCTTTTTTGCTATGATTGGTTTATTTTGATATTACCTAAGAAACTTTGAAAGTACTTACCTTAACCTTTTTGCCTCCGATGATTAGAGACTTGATTACAAAGTCGACACCAATGGTACTAGCGAGTCGATCAACGTATGTATTGTACTTAAAACGGTGCACCAGTGCAGATTTTCCAACACCAGGATCACCAATAAGAACTATTTTAAACAGATAGTCAAAATCGTTCTCAGAATCAAGCTCTGAATCTCTTCTCATGCCTGGAAAATTGTAACATTGAACTATAGTTTGTGTGTGCGTATTTAGGCAAATGAACCATCGACGCCATTTACATATAGCCTCCTTCTCGGACTGAATACATATTTGGCCGTCGCCGTGGGGCAGTCGATGATTGCCTAATTACCACCTGACAAGACAATAATTCAATCTTCCGCAACTGTTTGACAAAGTTTGCAAATTTGGAATGACTAGGAAGCTTGAAATATAGAGAGTCTACCAGACGTTTAATTACTTACCTCTCACTGTAATAATATAATGCACAGGACATAATAAAGCTCCGAGTTATTAATTTCGGTGTGAGCAACCACGTGTATTTTACAGATGTCTATAATATTTAATGAGCACATAGGTGGATGGGTGTCCAATAAATTAACTGTTTGGCGTCTAAATACGTAGCTTTGGGGTCTAGCAGCGAAAGATAAATTTTGCCCTCGTAGCTACGCCTCGAGAAATCGTATTCCAGACAATTTTATTTTTAAAACTAGGATCAATCTAGTAGGATCTAGGGTCAGATATGGGGTTAATATTTTGTTAAACATATGATTAGAAGTTATGCGCACAGCTTAATTGCAAAAAAGATATTTGCACGAAGATTGGGTATCATTTTGAACGTGCCCTGTTGAATTGATGGATACGGGGCTAATTTGAGTGGGCTGATGGGTGAAGAATTAACGTGCCACATATATTTTAATATGAAAATATTTTGAAAAATAGACTGTGATTTGTTTTTTTGGAAAATGATCAGCCTGGTGATCAAAGAAGTTTTAAAACGAAAATTAAGGATTAGCATAAAATTCGACTCGATGAAATATTATTAAAATGTACAAAAAATTATTCTATATATGCAAAGTAAAGTTTCCATTTTTTAGTCATGGCCCTCAGGCAAAATTAGGCATGGCTTTTCATTTGTTCGCCTATATTTTTAACAGTACTTATAACTAGAAAACTGAACTGAATAACCCTTAGAGCGCCCGGCTACTTCGGCTCTGTCACTGGGCAATAGTCTCCGACTTGATTCATAATGATTTGATTTTATTATTATTGATTTGATTTACTAACGCTTTTAAGATCGCTAAGAGATTATTAACAACGTCTTCTCGAGCAGCATCTACTCTGTAAGGTTTCTCGAGGTCCTATCATTATTATCATTCTTTTTATTAAATTTTAAATTCTAAAAAGTCTCTGTGCACACATTCAGCTTCGCATCATTCAATCAAGAGATTAGCACATCATAAATTTGAGGAAAAAGCAAAAAGGAGCAAAGCGCGGACCCTGAGGAACAGCGCGTATGGATTTATGTGAGCCTTATTGAAAATCGAAGTCTGGTCAAGCGGAATAAGGTTACAGGTTTAATTTTGTTTTAAATTTCCATTTCATGTTTGTTTGAAACTTTTCTAATCATGTTAGAAATTTTTTCTGCAAGTGTTTCTTCCTTTTTTATGCAACTTCATTTCATATCTTAAATATGTGATGTTTAAAAAAATGAAATGCAGAGCCGACACCAGCATTGATATATAGAGGGGCGGAGATCATAATATTTCTGACGACATATCCACTTCAGTGACAAATTTAATACTACGCATGCGTCTCATTTGCCATTTCCCATTTGCTAGGTATAGGTCTAGTAGCCCAACCCAATTTGCTATGTTTTAGATGCAGATATATTTTTTCAAGATGTAGTTGCCTTCATGGTGAAGTGACTAGTCAAGGCAAAGGACCACCAAATTATTCCATATGGACCAACTTTGGCTTCTTTTCAGTCAATGCAACATAAAATAATCGATCAAAAGTAAAATTACTAATAATAGAATATGGAAAGCTATGAAGAATATCATCAACCAGTCGTTGGAATGTGGCTTGTGACTGGGGAGAATCCAAAAATTTTCCGACAAACAGCTTTATAGGGGGGTGACGCGCCCTCCCGTGCACCCCATTGACATCGGCTTTGATGAAATGGAAAATTAACATACGCGTTAGCAAAAAAACGTTCTTTAAGAATTCAAACAGTTTTAGCAATGAAAGAAAATTTGAATAAAGCACCTAGACCTCTTCGTTTGATTGTTTCAAAAAAAATCAAACCGGCAACAGGAGTGATCGAGGGGTATATCACATTTTGCGTTCATCGTACAACATCATATCAATAGATTTTTAGTGATTTTTAGAGGATTTTTCTTGAAAACAAATTTGAAAGCAAGAGGCTTTTTGTCGGTGTCGTATGAGATTCACATGGAGTTTTTTGCCCCTCTGGAAGGGTGAATATTTTCTGCCCTCTGATTATATTGATAAGCATTGATCTAAACTATCTTTATATCAAGTCCCAAAGCTTTTCAGCATCCAAGTGTGTATGGAAGTCCATTGGCAATGCAACCAATTTCACAGGAAAAAACAGATTCTTTTCAAGTTATTTCTTAGAAATAGGCTTTTGGTATGAGAATCAACTCAACAGTTTTGTTGCAGCAGCATATGCACGTTTCCAACTGTGCTATAGAAGAATCGAAATACACACGAAGAACAGTACAATTCGACTTCAAACACGCCTAAGGAATTCGAGCAATTTTCCTGGAGTATCTTTGATCGGAGGAAGACGAATTGCGTCTGGAATGTTGCCCTTAATGCCTCTTCTGAATGCTCGTATCTTCCTTTCTGGCCAGCAGTCAATAATGATTGAATGTACGATAAATACAGAATAATAGATTCAGGAAGGATGGGCCCGCCCATTCGGAGATATTTCATCGCCTATTTCTTGGCCCCCTTGTTATTTCAATTCATAATGGTTAAAACAAGGGATGATAGTTGACATCTTGGCCGAGAAGTGGGAGGCGACGATGCATTATCAATCAATGCTCTAGGGTCATTTACCTGCCTATGTGACAGCTTCAGAAAAATGTGAATTATAGTGACACATAAAAATACTAACGAACAATTAGCGACTATAAATTGCTACGTTCCAACATAACACTAATTAGACCCAGCACCTAACGTGTGGAATAGACAATCACAACGCACACATATTGTCATTACTGCTGCAATCAAACCACAAGTAGCTGTCTTTTGCAACGCTGCACTGCAGAAAACACCATTTCAAGTAGATTAACAATACAGAAAAGTGTGTCGAAAATTCATCCAACACGATGACAACTGGAATCTATCTGTTACAAGTTGCACTTTTTCTCACGTGGAAGATTTTGCCGGGTACAGGACTCGTGGCGAACCGGTGGGTTTCCTTATTTGCCTCTTGTTCTTAACAGTATCGAGATGATAACATGTTTACAAGTTGTTTTAAATTTGTAATGCTGTACTCCATCTACGAAAGTAACATTTCCCAGATTGGATTTCTCTAAATAAAACTTCGTTGCTATATTGCTCAGAAGCGTCTTGAGGGACAAAGTAGAAATTGTTAGAAACTGAGACATAGATGGAAGTAGGAATCAAGACAGAAGCTTTTGCTCGATTTTTGCATGATGTTCTAATTTCAAGAGTTTCTATGAGAGTATGGAGCGAAAGGAGGTATAATGAGTTTTTTCAAACACTAACTACTAATTTTCATAAAAATAAATTTTACAAGAACAGATCTTTGAATTATACGTTCCAAAAGACGAAAATTACCTGTCTTACTTGTTGTTTTATGAGTTATTTAAACGAATGAATATTTTGATAGTTTTGATAATATTATACTGAAAGTTTTATCTTTCGTAAAACATCTTTAATGCTGAAATTATTTAGAAGTTTCTTGTAGTCGGTGCACATAAGACTTCTCTACGTTAGTTTCCAGTGCGCCTAAGATTTTTTACTTTCGGAAACTCAATGCCATGTGCTACTGCCAGAAGACAAATATTTTAATAGTCATTTTGAAGTCCAATAGTAATTATAGAAATGCATAAATCAGATCTATCGAGACTTTTTAGCTTTGTCTTCAAATGAAAAAGGATCGAACCTTTCTGGCAAATTTTCTTACTCTACTAACGTTTATCCGTTATCAATCGAAAATGTGATTGTTGTTTGCCAATTCGAAAATAATTTTCTCAAGCGTCTCTAAAATAGCCTCATTTTTTACTGAATTTTCAACTGAAAATCACACATAACCCTTAAAAAAGAATGATCAAAACACTTCAAAGAGCCTCATTCCTTCAAGCCCTAAAATGTTCTAGAGTTAAGCAGTGTCTCAACTTGAACTTCAAAATTGAGGCAGTAATTGAAACCTAGGGGGGAGGGGGTTGTATAAAGTAAGATAATTGAGTGTTTCAATTGCATTTCAAAGTTGGTGGGCCACCAGTAGGAAGGGATACCGTGTCAAAAAAATAGAAAATTGTATCTAAAAATTGTCGAAGAAATAGAGAATTGTTCTAAAATCTAGCAGGCACTTTTCTAAGGGGGAACCTCCAAGAAAAGTTTTTTAGAAAAGCTGAGGGTGCATGCTTCTGGTTCCCGGGCTCCGATGTCCATGAAGTGTATAGGCGTGAAAACCAAACATGCCATCAATCAACCTACATCACCTCAGCTCTGGCTAGAACCACTCTCGTACTAGCCATTGTACCAGTGCTTTCGTATTCGTAATCAAGTTGAAAATTGGAAGTGCCACTGCTTAATATTATGCACTGATTATCATGCACTTTAAATTACACGATTAATTGCTTGTGTTCAATTGCAATTGAGGTGTGCTCCACCTCTAAATGGTCTAGCACGCCTTCTGGATAATTTTCCCAACAACCCCTATTAATGTTTCAATATCATTAGCCATTTACCAAGACCCTCAGCTGGCAAGCAAGAAGTTGCGAAATTATTTGTGGAGGTGTTTGAAGTGGCAGTTTATTGATCTTATTAGCATTTAAGCCAATTTATGAAGCTCGTTAGTATCTTCAGTGGCTTCTAGCAGTTTATACAATCATATAAGACAAATAAAGCGTTTTTGCCTGAGCCCCTAGAGTTCAGGATAATTAAAGTCGATTCGCTAGACAATGTTATGAAAAAGCAGCATTTAACGCTAGTACCTTGTTCGACCATTTTATATAAAGCCCCTTATCTTTTGCTTCTAAGCTTACAGCTTCTAGTAGACCTTAGTTGGCGTCTGCAGATTTTAACGAGGGCACTTTTTATATGAAGACTGAGGCTCCTTTCGCCAAAAAATAAAAACAGCCTTCGATGAAAATATGAGAGAATTAGAAGAAAATACGATGTCTTTTTTGAAAATTTCATCTCTTTTTAACAAAGCAGAGGAGTTTTTATCAAAAATCAACCGTGCACTAAAAATGTCGTGAAAAATTGCTAGTAAGTGGTCATAACAACAATTGATAGTATGTAGAACGATCAATGTTGAAATAAGGACAACATTAAGAGCACTCGAGCCTCGTATTATAAGGACGACATTAAGAGCACTCGAGCCTCGTATTATCAAGAAAAATAGCAAATCGAGCCTTGCCAAAAGTATCTGGGGTTTATAAAAAAACCTTCTTAGATCAAAGATTGTCAAAGAAACCCACTTTTAAACATCTAGAAAAACATAGGAATTTTCACGGGAGAGGATAACAGATTGGAGACGCCACGGAAGTTTACAACCTTCCTAAACTAAAACAATAAGAAACAGGCGTTTTCGTTGCCATGACCTCCTGGTTATCGTCAGCCGTCCAACGTCAGCCATTTTACTGGATTCTGAAAAGTTTATCAATGTTACTGCATATTTGGAATTTCGAGAGAATCAAAGCTTCGTGATTCACAGATATGACGTAAAAGAGATGTAAGGAATCCCATAATACAAAGCGATAACCGTGAGAAATATAAGGATAAATGTTAACTATCCAGTGTTGACGCCTCTTTGCGCAAGAGAATGTGGGTATTGGGCGCTCAAGTTCATTGGAGCACCATGGAATACAATTTTCCCATTCTTTATTCTTTTATTACGCTACATTACCGATAATGAAAATGATTCCTTGTCTCTTAATTTGGCTATGATTAGGCCACTAATTGACGAGTAATGGAAGTTATAGATCGTTCATTGATATAGGAAAGGGTGCTTCTGTCTCCGAAGACGATAGCCGTCTGTGAAGAGTCGCCTGGTTTTCACGTATCATCCATTTAAAAATATTTTAACATCCTTGACAAGGTACAGGATATATTTGTTATGGATAGCCTTCCAAAGAGATGTTCATCTAGGTTTTTGTCTTGAAGCAATGCATTGAAGTTACAAGAGGTATTGGTTTCTGCCGCCAAACATCATCACCACCCACTTATAATGCATCTTAAAATACATCACGCACATTTTGACAGTGCATCAGAACGGTGGCTTTAGCATGTAGACTACTTCATAATTCAGTTTATCCCTGGAAAGAAGAACTAAAAACTTACAGGTTGTTTTTCATTGATTAATCTATGAAAGCACCTAGCCCTTAGCAATCTTTTTTGCCTTACAGATAACCGGAGTCTCATTTTAAAGTTGAATGTTCCTTGAACCGCTTTTGCAACAAACCGTTGCTTTTTTCAGGCATCTTTGACCAAGTAAACCTTTTTTAAAGCATTTTGTCTGAATCTCATGCATGCCCGGTTAAAGGGAAAGGGCCAGACTCTTGAAAAAGTTAGTTCTTCTTTGTAGGGATTATTGTAAAACCTTCAGAGTCAAAAAGCGAAAACTAGAACATCTTCAAGCAACTTCTTGACACTGTCTAGCAATAGCCAAAGCGATATGTAATTGATCCACTCGCATGCCGAAAGCATGATTATGCATCAATACATTTTCTACGTGAGATTATTGGAAAAGTGGTTGAGGGGGGGGAGGAAGGAATCGGTGAATCGGTGAATCGGTGAATCGGTGAATCGGTGAATCGATGAATCGGTGAATCGGTGAATCGGTGAATCGGTGGGACAGACAAACATTGTTAAGAACAGAATAGGCCTAGTGTTTTGCAGTCCATCTTTTTCCTTGCTACCTCACCTTCCTATCGCATCATATCTACCTTCAATATTTTCAGATGATTACCCGAAGCATTTCAAGCCTCAATTCATGTTGGAACAACTCACTTTTCAGAAAGAGAGAGGCCTAGTAAACTGCAAGATCTCTTCAGACCGACTCTTCTCGCAATTGCATTGCTTGTGTTTAATGCATAAAAAGGACCAGCAGATTGCACACAGGAGAATCAAGTATCTGTGCTAAATCTTTGGTAATATTTAACACGATCTTTCGATTTATTTTAGACAAGCCCGGCTTTTCAGCAGCAACAGTTTCGATGTCAAGGATGCAACATCGTATTGTAGAGGCCTATCCAAGTTGAATCGTCGTCAAGCTGTTTTCTGCGTTCAGAAACCCAGTGTCGTCAAAGTATTGGAGAAAGGTTTTAAAGAGGGAATCAGTGCCTGTGTGGAGAAGTTTAAGAACAACTCGTACACGAGGTGGAATTGTACGAATACCGCAAAGCAGAGCAAGAGCAATGTGTTGTTTGGGATTCCCATGGCTGTTGGTATGAGACTAGATCTTTGATTATTTCGATCTAAATTTTAAAGTAAAATAATATAAAGCAATATATATAATCAAATTTGCTGCTTAAGATAGAAGTCAAAAGAGCAGCTTTTGAGTCAAGTGCTCTAAGCTTAACCAAGTGTTACAAACTTCAACTGCAAAAAAGAAATTTCAAAGATATTTTTCAGCAGATACAAGAGAAAAACTGTGTCTCTGTCGATGCAGGAAATGACGGGAAGTATAGCAGGCACCGCGGAGCAGGGGGGGGGGGGCTTTAGTCCTCCCACTTTTTGCAAAAATTGCCAAATATTAAGTATCAAACTACCAGAAAAGCCTCTTTTTATACGGTTTTAGCCCCCCCACTTTTTAGACCCCCTACTTTTCTCAACGCTCCACGGTGCCTGTATAGGGGTTACAAGGGCAACTGCCGGCCCCCACCCTCCATTTCAATATGACACGGAAAATTTGCTTCAAAAATAGGATGTCTCGGCATAAGGAATAGAAGACTGAGACAAGTAGTTCGGATAATTTACGGTACTCGGTCAGTTATCATTCAGTCAGTGAATTCAACAATCATCAACCATCATTCAGCAACGTCATCAGTATCATAATTTTTAGAATATTTAAGCCTTTTTTAATGTTGCTTGCTTTAGTTTAAATACAAGCCCTAATCTTTGACGTTTAAATCTTCACGTGTGATTAATTTTGTTTATGCCATAATGTTGTTGATGTCCATTTTGACATAATAGCAACATCAAGGATCTGACACCATACTATACTCTTGATACTTTTGCTGGGACTAATATAGCAACCTCCTTTAACCAGGAACGAAAGAAGCAGCTGTAATGCAAGCCTTTGGTGCTGTTGGGATGTTCTTGACTCTAACACAAGAGTGTATCCGAGGGAACATACCTGATTGCCCAAGCGGACAAATGTACCGAATGTGTCAAGGTAACGGAAGAGGAAAATCATGCTCCGTCATAAACTGGGAGATACCAAAGAAGCTGTTTTTTTCTTTCATGCTATCTGGTAATGGAGGTAAATACTGGAGAAGCCCAAACAGGTTCATGGCAAGATTCAACACGGCAATAGGAGTAGTTGTGAGTAATCTTTAATGAATAAACCCAAAAATGATTCCACTTGATTGATTCATGATCGATGAGGAAATATAAGATCGTTTGACTTTAAATCGAGCAATGAAATCATCTTTTTATATTGTATGTTGGATAGGTTTAACAAGGAGGAGTTCTCTCCACTGAATAGTTAATTGAGAGACCTCTCCCACAAAGCACAAAGGCCTAGAACAATATAGAAAGAATCCAAATACCAGATTGACATGAATTAATTATTTCATGCTCTCAGAATCCCTTATATTTGCACTTTAAACAGAACTCCAAAAGGAATGAACTGTTTTCATATACACTTTTATGATAAATAGACGGTCTTGTGTGAATAATGTCAAAAGAATCGTTTTTGAATTTTGCGTTACACGTATTTGCATTTTGTCACACGCACTTACAAATTTACCTCTTCTCTATACTAGGCTGTAATGGAAAGTACGATCAAGGCTTGTGACTGCTCACGACACGGGGCTATAACATCGCCTTGCTTGGCCAGCTCAACTTGTGCAGAACAGTTGCCGGTTTTAGAAGACATATCAACATACCTGGTTGATAAATATTTGAAATCAAAATCTTTCAGCCCAGTAAAGCCAAGAAGTGCCATAATTAGGGCGACATATCCTCCTGAGATATCTGGAGGCAAAACTGTTTTTATACCAGAACCCAAGATTCCGCCGGAGGTCAATGGGAAAGAGCTGGTATACTACATGGCAAGTCCATTGCACTGCGAACCGCAGAAAGCATACCACTGGGGAGGAATCGGAGGACGGCCGTGTCGACCAGATGCAAAAGCGTTTGACAGTTGCAATATACTTTGCTGCGGGTTTGGATACATGATAATACCAGAAATCGATAAAAAGAACTGCAAAATCACACTTATGCCCAGGTTGTCTATCAAGTGTGAGACGCGTGAAATCTACAAGTACTACTGTAAATACGTTTGGATGGTGCGACGAAGACAAAAAAGAGGGAAATTTGCCGTACCATTGTCATCACTGCGAGATAAAAATTCTCATTTGCTCGATCAGCTGACGTCACACCAAAAACCGTGAACATCCTCGAATAGACGAGTTTGGCCGAAGAGTTGAGAAACCATTTAAGGCATTGGTAGTCCTTAACGGCTGCTGCTGAGGACCCCATTTCAAATCTGTAGGCGGTACATTTGCTAAAGTCTCGCAAAATTAATGGGAGTCTTGGTTATGTGCAGGTTCCATGTAAGGAAAATACTGTAAAATCCGTTGGACTGCCTCCATTAATAGCTTATAGATGCAATACGGTCGTTGTTAAGCGCAAACATGCAGCTAATAGTCGAATTAAAAGGCTATATTGAAGTTGTTGTGCTGTATGTAATAGTTCTAAGTTATCATTTTTGTGGAACCAAAGGGGATAAGGCGATAGGGGTGAAACGCTAAGGGCCTTACAATCCAACGAAATTTTCACTCTAACCTCAACAGTGGGTTATGGTACAATTTTTGAACTTGAAATGTGAGCCAAAGAATTAAGAATAGAAAGCATATGAAATTGATAGTTAAAACGTAATAACATTTGTGATCGCACCATTTGCGAAGCCCACGAAAAAACTCAGTTGGCTAAAGAATTTGTGAGTTGAGTGCTAAAAAGGGAATGTGACTGAGGTTGGATACCTCGAAAACCAAGCTGAAACATCTACTGGTGAGAGTGAAAAAAATTTTAATCTCGTAGATTTTATTCTCAGCTTTAAAGCTTCCTTCACCATCCGAGCAATGGGCTTAACGAAAATATGTAAGATCCAGGCCCGAGAAGTGGCCAGAATGATATTTTGCTAATAACTAATAGCAAAAACATAAGACCCTTTTTGGCGAATGCTTTGTATCACCCAAAGGCTAGGTTTAGAAGGACTATTATGCAATTTAAATGCTTTAGCCGAGGGACGTAGTTATAGCAACGTCATATTGTCAAAAGCGTAAGGTAGAACATTGCAAATATGTATTTTTAGTCGATATTACGTCACTGTAAATAGCACATGCCTCAGAATGTTAAACTGTAAGTAATTTAGTATTGCCTGAATAATTAATTTATAGACATTTATCTATTGATGTTTTTAAGTAAATATCACTTTTGTCTCAAAATCTCGGAAATGATCTTAGCATGTAAATTACACTTATTTATCTTATAAAAACCAAACATCAATAGTGAGTTTCTTGTGAATGCTTCCTAGTCAAGCTCGAATCAGTGCTCGGGAAAAAAGTCAACGTACAGACAAATTCGTTTTGAACGAAAAAAATTATAGTGTGTCGTTTCAAAAATGAGTTTTGGGACCACGAAGCTATCCTTGTTAATATTTTATCCTGGAGTCTTTGTTTCACGAAATTTGTTATGCTAAAGTGAACACAAAGTCTAAACTTCAACGTGCCTGCAAAAAAATGTATTTTGTACCGCCAAAAATGGCAAACCTCAATGTGTGTGACGTTTTATTATGGAAAGAATTATCTCCATTTTTGGGCCTAAAGAGAAAGCGTTTATATGACGGAGAGGTTTATTTGAGAAAAACGGTTGTAGGCTTCCAAGGTGGCACAAATAACTCGACGCACTTTGTATACGGGTTAACAGGAGTTTCTAGTAGCAGAACTTTATATACGATACGAAACATTGGAAAAATTAAGATTGAATAAGGTCATTTCAAACAAAAATGCATTTTTACTATTTGAGAATTTAGCAACGTTAGCCCAGTATAAACATCGCCATATTCAAGTCATCATAGGGCCATCTGAGTAAAGCTTACATTAGAGGAATGTGTTGTCTAGGCCTCACTACTGCTGAAAATTGCTAAATTGTTTGGTTTTCACAACTATTATTCCCTGCCCAGCCTTGATTAATTGTTCTTGATGAAATATGCCGTGTAGGATACATCGTTATAAAATCGTTTAAGTAAACTAACTTCTACATTTTTAGCCCGTTTACTTTTGCTCTGATGAAGCCCCGTATGCCGGTGCAAAATATTAGCCATACTTGTGTTTGTTGTTGTTTATTCTCGGTACGTTGTGGTGTTCCTTATTCACTACATTTTAAAACTAACTTGGTTGCCTGGTCAAGCAAAAATAAATCAAACCAGAAATGTATCTTTAGTTCTGTGTCAGTCAGATGCACTTGAGAAAATTTTTAGCAACAAGCCCATCACCTAATAAGAAATATGTTGCATATTAGAAAGTTTATACATGGTTTGTTCCTTAGTTGTAAATTTTTGGAGAAAACCTCTCATTTCCTGAAAAAGATGTTGTTTGAAATATTGTGTCTTGGAGGAAATGTGCCTCAGGTTAAGAGAGAAGGGGCCACATGATGAATCTAGAAAAGGCGTATTACATAACCACCTTTCCTTGTTAGGTGTGTTCCAAATAGAATTAGATTTTGAACGACTACATTAAGAAAAGTGTATTGAGTTTCATTGAAAAATTATATTATTTCTCACGATTAAAAAGAAATAATAAAGAGATGATTATAAAACGATTAAAAAACTGATTAAAGCTGTATGAGACTTTCTGAACACCTGGTTTTGTATGTCGGCAGGGCGCGCATCACTGATCCTGAACTGGTGGGGGCAGCAATGCAAAGAAAGTTTCCTCTCACAATCTCTTGCTCCAATTGTGGAAAAAATTTTGCTGGCGTCATTTTATTTATGGGACTTTGGTTCAATGTATTCGTTGTAGTCTACAGATTTATCCATTTAAATTAATTTGAGCTGATTTTAATCTCTTATTTCACAAAAAAGTGGGGAGGCCATGGTCTCCTGGCCCTCCTGGGGCGCGGGCCCTGGTCTGAAGCATTTCAAAATGCCAACATTCTAACGAATTTTAACAGTTTCTTCGAGTAAGCAAGTCAATCTTTGTATAAAGTCGAAAATGAAAAGAGCGAGTAGGCTAGTTTTTATTTCCTTACGTTAATTTTCTCTAGTTTTTTTGGCTTCTATTGCCACATAACTTCCACATTAATGGGCAATAGCTAATTTTTCTATCTTTCACTTATTTGTCTTGCTACCCTTTTAGGATTTTAACTATTTTTTACAGATCTGATCGACATGATCCTCGAATTTTAATTATCATTAATCTGAATTGCAAGCCTGATGATAAGTTGGTTGATGACAATACTGTATCAAGCCAAAAATTTGTCTTGACACGTAAACCGACCGGGAACACACATCGCATATCGCATGTTCTTCCCCATTCTGAAACAGAGGCTCACACTTGTTTCTTCTCAGAAATGGCGGAAGAGATGAGAGAGTTTGTACCTGAAGAACATGGCTTGAAAAGTGATTTCAGATTGACTAATTACACAAAGCTTAAAGGATGAGGTTGCAAAGTCCCCCAAGAGCAGTTGAAAAAGCTACTCGAGGGACTTGGATCCGACCATACGACAGAAAATGGGCTAAATGCTGGACTGACCGGGCCTAAGAAACCCAAACTGGATGTCGTTTTGGGCATTGGTCTTGATAGCTGTATGGTGGCAACCCGTCACAAAGGCATACATCTCGTACAAACAACAGATTTTTTCTATCCACTTGTCGATGATCCATATGTTCAAGGGAAGATTGCGTGTGCGAATGTTTTAAGTGACTTATATGCAATGGGTGTTTCAGAATGTGATAACATGTTGATGCTTCTCGGTGTATGCACAGATTTAACAGCAAAGGAAAGAGAAGTGGTAACCAAACTGATTATACAAGGCTTCAGTGACCTAGCTAGAGAAGCAGGCACAACAGTTAATGGTGGACAGACTGTGTTAAACCCATGGTATATCATTGGTGGAGTGGCTAGCAGCGTTGTAACGGAAAATGAAGTTATTTTGTAAGTTGAAAATATTGTTTCAGATTTAAGGCTACTGAGCCCCAAATTTTGCTTTAGATTCTTTGTGCCCTTATTCAAGTTCCATCAAACTCATTTCTATGCTTCAAAGAGGGTGAAATTTTGAAATGTTACAGCATACTCTGTCCTGAATTGGAAACTTTGATATTTGCACAGAAAAAACCAGTTAGTGAATTTTTGTGCAGTTGTAGCAAAAAATAACAGTAATTTGTGCTAAGATGTATATATTAATATATAGCAGGCCTTCCTGGGAATAAATTAGCACAAGTGTGGCATTTTACACCCCTAGGCTGTTTTAGGTGTGTGATGGAGTGCTATTGGTGTTTTGTCTTATTTCCACAAATGTTTAATTACATAGTACATAGAGCCTTCAAAAATCCCCATTCTTAAGTCATTTCTTCAGTTTTCACACAACTTTAGCAATAAATATTTCTGGTGGCAAAACTATAAAGGGAGGGTAAGGATATTGCCAGAGATCTTTACTAAATTTGACGCTGGAAGTATTTTAGATGCAGTTACCAGCAATCCCTCTTACCACCAACCATGGTGACAGTCTTCATGAAACCCTTGAAGGAAATTAAAGTTTTGGCCCCAACTTTCAATTATATATGTCTCATCAAAAGGTATATGAAAACAGCTTTGAAAATGGCACAAAACATATCAGTGCAAACGCTTAAAACAGAACAATTCTATTGCAGATGTCTCCAGGTGTAGTAATAATATAAAAATAATAATACCTTTTTTACTTTCAGTTTGACAATAGTGTGAACACTAATAAACACTAACATGAAGCAATTTAAGAAATTGCATTATGGAAGTCATTGACTGCAAGCGCTACAGGCGCATTGGTTTTCGAAATAAAAATCTTTTATAGCTAAGAACTTTCAATTGCCTTGCATTTTTGGATGATTTTATTTCATTTGGACGAGAATTCCAAATCTTTGGACCCAAAAGCTCTTGAAAATTTCATGCCTTTGTCACAACCTGCCGTTTTCCAAATGTTTCTGCTTTCATATGAAAACGATACAGCTATGAATAATTTTTGGGAGAATGGGATATAATCGTTGGACAATTATGCCATAGTGCGCAAGCCCTTCTGGGGAGTGTTGTTTAGCGTTGCGTCACGCTTCGTTTATTTTGAACCCAGCAGGCGGTTACTGAAATCACTCGCGTATAAGAATAGCGTACAGAAAGCGAGCTTTCAAGCAAGGGGCCATTGGCAAAGGCTTTCAAAAAAACAGCAGCTCCTTAGAATGATGGATGAGTGACAATCTGATACACACAACTTACTCCAAATCTTTGTTGCATTTTGCTTATTGTCATGGACCCCTTTACATTTCTTGCTGAAGTTATATTACTTTACATTACATTTCAAATTTAAGAGTATAGAGCAGAAGGAATACGGCACAAATCTTTTGCTTGAAAATTCAACTTAATTTGCCAATTGAAAAAGGTATTTTTAAATCATGTGCATGCTAACACAAGTCTATAATGAAAATGTGAGTTAGTTTTTACAAGCACTGGGCTAAAAGATGATTGCAAATTGCCGTATAATCATGGTTTCTGCAGCCTTAGATGTAAGAATGAAATTTACTGGACCACTACTAGCCCCGATACTATGGTGATTTGGTCCGTGTTTAGTTGCATTAAAGTGTCGTCACAACAGCTCTTCAAAATGATTTCGATGACCCAGGACAGTGGACAGGACCGGCGAAACACATCAAAATTAAAAACATAAAACAATTTCTTGTTTTTTTTTGTCACCTAATTAGTTTCCAGCGCTTTGGTTAAAAAACGAATGAATGATTACAAAAATAGGTGTGCGGTTAAACACACTCCTTGGTATGGGGAGGCATGTACCAGCATGTGCAAGTGCGAACACACACCTTTCCGGGGAAGGCCTGTATAGCAAACACAAAACTAGGCAAAAAATTGAATTACACAACAGCAGCAAATTATAATTTCTTGTTCAAATCTGTAGAATACACTCAAAATTATAAGGGAAATATCTGGTATGTACAGAGCAAGTTTTCCTGTCTAGGCACTGTCTAGAAAATTTGGTGTTTTACTGGCAAAAATGCTATATTCACAAGAGAAATTCCATTCTGTTTTCAATTGAACACTCAGAATTGATACTCAAATTCTTCTTGTTACCCTACACCTGTGTTTTGACTTTAAAATGACTTTAGAGTGTTAGTGTGCAGAGGAAGAATTGCTTTCCAGTGCAAATTTTTCAGGGCACAGCACCTCACGCCTACCATGTAGCTGTAGATGTTGGCTAGGGTGGGCAAACTGTAGCAAGAACCTTACCTGAGGGGGGCAGGCCTTGAAACAAGAAAACAGATATATAACAAACAGATATTTGGACTAACTCAAGCTCACAGAAATATAATTATGCCAAATTTTCATAATCTAATTCGGAAAAACTGTAGCTAGAGGGGTCAAGTTGTTGTCAAATTTTCATTTAGGGGGCACAGCCCCCGTGCCTTCCTGCAGCTACATGGCTGCCTCACTCATGCCGCTTATCAATGACTTCAGTCCCTAAGATTTCTGCCTCGAGGCTAACAAGGCATGCATGGTGTTATCCAATATTATGACAGGGGGAGAGCTTATCAAAATTACAAATAGTTTAAAATTCATCTGTTAATCATTTTTTTCAAAAGAGAAGAACACATTTTTCTCTCTTCAGATTCATATGCTTTCTTCACAGACAAAACTTGAAATTAATTGCTACCTTGCTTGAAGAACAGTCACTGTGTTGTATCTTGCCAATCTTCATTTTGGAGCAGTTACTATATAGCACAAACACAGAATTGCCAGGAAAGATGTCATATGCAGTATAGTACAACAGGCTAATTTTCACTTAGGTTTGGAAAAGGTCAACCAATCCCTCAATTCTATCAGGCCCAGGACCGTCGAGAAGGGGGGGTAACCAGGGTAGTTACCAGGGGGCCCGGGGCCTTGAGGGGCCCGTAGAAAATAAGGTATGTATTTTTGGCTATGAGTTTTCAATTAGCAGCATTGGCAGGGCGGGCCCATGACCCGATTGATATTCGAGATTTAATCTTTCGACACGGAATCAACAAGCTGATCTATGATGAGGGCCTTTTTTTTGTTATGGTTTATAATTAAAACATTGACGATACGATCATAATATACTTCTCCGGAAGCCGAAAAATTCGATTGCACTTACATATATCTACTTTTAGGTCAAATGTTTTAGTTATTCCTTGTGTGGACTTCCTATAAACGTAGAACTAAATCTTCCATTCACGGCGTACACCAGAGAAAAAGCACATGCGAAGAGCCAAGACAAATCCAAACGCTATAAAAGTCTTTATCAAAATCACTAAGCGGGATCACGATCCAACCAACCCCTGCGATGTCATCTTACAGGCACAAGTCTGGTGCTCAGAAAGGGCAGGAAAAAAGATGCGAGAAAAAAAAGCAAAGAAAGCCTCTCGCACTTTGTTTGAGGTAGGTGCTTACAAAAGAGACAAGGAAGGTGATTCAGGTGATTTAAATAAACCTGGTGAAAACTCTGTTCAAAGCACTGCTGAAAAAGAAGAAGACACAAACGGCTTGGCTGCTTCGGTAGACCATGACACCACAGAAAGTAGAGAAATCACTACTGATTCATCATTAAATCAAGATACTGTTCATAGTGGACCATCTAGTTTTGATGTCGGCACATTGACCGGATTTCCAACGATAAAGGAGTTAGAAAAGGCTGTTAAAACTGGTCATTTGCCCCATCCTTCAGAGTTTCCCAAAGATTGCGACGGCCACAAATTTCCAACAACGGTCCTGAATGTGAAGCAGCAAAATGGGGAGGTAGTAAGACGAAGCTGGCTTGTTTTCAGTCCTACAAAGGCTGCACTCTATTGTTTGCCATGCAGGCTGTTTGGGCACACTAATAATAATGGTTCAAAAGCAAAATTGGCTTCTCCTTATGGTTGGGGAGCGAACGACAGCTGGAAAAGATTGTGGGAAAAGAATAAAGATTTCGCCATGAGGAAAGCAAGAAAAGCAGTTTTTCAAACATTAAATTAACTCTGATTTTTAAACTGATTTCTTTTAATGATTTGTTTTATATAGTCACTAATTACATGTTCTGTTAAAGACCTTAAAATACAAATTCAAGTGTTTCAGGGGCGTTGATTTCAAAATTCATGCCTTTTACAGTCCATCTAACTGCATTGCTAAGGGCGTAACCCAAAAAAGGTTTTTGCAGCCTTCGACTGTGGGGCCCCATGACAGTCCCAGCCCTGGGGCCCGGCCTGTCTCTCGACGGCCCTGATCAGGCCTTTTGCCTTGCTTTTTAGAATTTGTTCCATTCCTGGAAGGTGTCTTTTGAATTCTTTGCATTGCCATAAATGTTCTAAGTTTTCTTCCTGTAATCCACACCTTCTGCAACTTGTATTATCATATTTTCCTTTGTAATTAGCTTTTAAATCGGCCATGTTTAGTTTCAATTTTAGTAACGTTGGTCCCTTTTAATGTTTTATATATTCTTTTATTCCAAAATTGCCTTTCTAATGAACCTCATCTTTGTTTTACCGCTATTCTTAACTTGCTGCGCTACCCTCTTTGTGATTTTGCTTTTTACTATTTTTTCCAATCTTTCCTTGATAGATCTTAAATTTGTTTTTCTGAGTATTGTATATTCAGTTCAATCAAGTCATTCATTATTTCATCATACCAACAATTTCTTAGGTTAAGGTGCTTTTGTTCTTGGTATACTTGTTTTGTTAAAGGTGTTTCTTTCATGTTTATTAGTTTATGTAAGTACAATAGTCTTCACATCTTTTTCTATATTTTCAAGGATTTTTAAGATTTTTTTGTTCTCATTAGTCCATGTTTCACACCCATATAAGATTTTAGGGATAAGTACACTTTCAATCAATTCTATGCTTATTTCCATGCTTTATTTTTTTAATGCTGGTTGGCTGATTAAGAATTTTATTTCATTAATGATTGCCTTTGCTTAATTTTTCCTGCTATTAATGCATTCCTCTACTGTTCCTCTGCTATTTTTTAGATCTCCTAGGTATTTATATTTGCTCACCTCTTTTTAGGGTTGTCCCATTTAGCTTTCGTTTCTGACCTTGGTCTTTACTCTGTTTGTTTTTGAAATTCATTATCATTCTTTCACTCTTATTAAGGTTAAAGTTTAGTAGATTTTGTTTTTGAAATTCTTCTGCTTTGTTCAACGTTTGTTGTATTTTCTCTACTGAAATAGATGCAAACAGAATATCATCTTGATACAATAGAGGTGGGATAATCATCCTTCCATTTCATATTCCTAGTCCCTTTTTAATTATAGGTTCCATTCCTTTATCAATGTGATTTGCACATATCGGAGCTGCTAATGTTGTGCCCTGTTTAAGATTTTCACCTATTTCAATGTCCTGAGTTATTCCACATGATGTATTTATTTGAACACAGCCTTCTTTGTTCAATTCATAGATGCTTTTTAGGTATTTACCTTTAACTTCACTTTTATATAAATCTAGTAAACATGATTTCGAACATAATTTGTCAAAAGCTTTTTCTAAATCAAGGAACACTAAGTTAATATCACATTTAATGTATTTGTGGTAATCAGTCACTGCTTGCCACACAAATAGGTGATCCTGGGTGGATCTTCCCTTTCTCCCACCAGCAGCAGCCTCTGAAAAGCCATTTTCTATATTCTTCCTTAGCCTATTTAGTATCAACTTTTCAAATATTTTGCTGATATTGATAATTAGAAATATTCCTTGCCAGTTTTTTAATTTTCTCCTATTACCTTTTCTCTTGTATATTGTTTTAACTATTAATTTTTTGATGTTTTTTGTGTAACCCCCTTTTCAAACGCAATATTTATAATTTTCAAAATTGATGTTTTTTCCAGAACTATCACAGATATTTTTCTTTATCTTCAATTCAACATCTTCTTGTTTTACGTTTTGTGTGAATGCATTTTTAAGGTTAGAACGGTCTGGCAAACACTCCCTAAACAGTTTGCACTGTCAAAATGAGGTGAAACATCTGCCCACAGCCTGTTAGTTGCTTCACCGTCAGACCATTACACATGTCTACTTACTTCTCGATTCAAACAAGCAAAAATAATTCGAATTGACAGCTTTTCGTGAATTCGAATTGATTTTTTTATTCGAATACGAAATTGAATTGTGTTTGACCTAATTTTTGTTTGCCGCTTAAAAGCAATTTTGGAATAAAGTGAGATGTTTTTCTCTCCACAATTCACATAAAATTCATTACACATATTATCTAACCCTGGACTTTTCTTTGTTTTTAAGCTATTTAAAACATTTTGGAGAAAACAGTTTGGTTTAAAAAATATTCTGGGGATTTACTATCACCTTGTTTTCTTCCAATGTTTTTAAACAGGATTGTTTTTAGCCTTACATGTTTCTTGTATTTATTTTCTGGTTTCTTATTTGATAATAGTTTCTTGAAATAGCATTTTCATGCTCTCTAAGGATTTCAATAGTGTCTGGGAGTTCTTTTCCATTTACATTTAGAATTGATCATGGGTACTCAGTTTTCTTACCAAGTATATCTGCTGTTAATTTATAAAACTCAGCACTATTTTCTTAAAATTTCTTAATTTCATCCATATTTGTTTTGAGCCTTTTTAATTTTTCTATATTTAGTTTTTTCAAGGATTTTTTTGTTAATTGTCTTGATTCTTATTTTTGTGACATCCCTATTAATTATATTCCCATCATTTGTATATGTTGTTAGTTTCTTTTTTTAATTTTCTTTTTTTCATTTTCAAATCCTTGTGCTCAATATTATTTTTTGTAGCATTAAACCTTTTTTGAAATATTTTTCCATTACATTATCTTTTTATCCCATTTGAAATAGATTTGATTTATATTTTCTAGCTCATCCACATTAAATGTCACATTCTGTGTTTGTTTTTTTGAAATTCTGAAGGGATTCATCAATGATTACCCATTTATACTTCTTTATTTTCTTTTGGAATAATGTTATCTGGGTTTTACCATGCTTCAAAGTTGTGTGCTTTCTCCTTAATATATCCTAATAAAAAATGTGCTTAGACCTTGGCAGCTGTAGATGTAAACACCTATTAAAATTACGACAAACACAATCACAGTTGTCTGCTAAATATGGTTATTCTACAATCACTTATGCTATTGGTGTGCCCAGCGTAACTTATAGTTGGACTGTTGGATTGGATTTTTTTAATCACTTTTTAGATCGTTGCTAACATTTACACTGTTGCAGATCATTGCTAGTTTGCAAGAAGGAATATTTATTCTTATCACCATTGATGATGAATTGCATAAGAAGATATTTTTTTTCATCTTAATGTTTGAATGAATATTTTCAAGTTTTATGAAAATTTTAAGTGAGTTACCTATTACAAAATTTTCCTATTTTAAACATGGATTTTTGTCTTGAAGCTTATCACAAAACTTTTTTGTGACTTTTAGGCCAGAGAATGCTGTTGCAGGTGATGTAATAGTATTAACCAAGCCACTAGGAACTCAAATAGCAGTTAATGCACACCAATGGATAGAACAGGTAAATATTTTTCTCAACAACTGAATTTCCAGTCTTTTATTTAATGGTTGTTTTTTAAAAGCAGCATAATTCTGTGAAATAAATTGAAAAACTTATTGTGCATATTTAAAATCTGTGAAAGAATGCATTGGCAAATATAAAATTGGATCTTGCAATGTAAAAAAGCTCAAATTATATTATATTTGAAGATTCAGAAGCATGTTTTTAGAAGCTAAGTTTCTTTTTAAGCACATGACCAAGAAATGTGTCAATATTAGAGAGTTAAGCCAGGCATAGCATTTGAACACACTGTGGCTCATCTGTATTTTCATTGAAAAATTCTTCTAGTTATACACAAGTCATCCTTGTTTCTGATTATGATTATGATTTTTTAATGCTTCAACTTGTAACATATTAGGTTTTGTATTGAGTTATCTAATGTTATTACCTTATTATGCTAGGTATATGGTTATATTTTATTTCAGCATTGAGTTATGTATTACAAAAGGCAATTCCTTTTAGTGTGTGACTTGTACATATTTGTACTCTAGCAATGCATTTTGTGTAGCTTGTGGGAAAAAGCTTGTTTATTTCTGTTATCAAAAGAACCCAATAAACTTTACAAACTGACTCTCTTTAAAGACAAGTTAGATTTTATTGCAATGAAACATTTCTTTTTCTGAAGCCTGAGATGTGGAAGAAAATTGAACATACAGTGTCTGTTTCTGAAGTGAAAACTGCCTACAAGAAGGCCATGCACTCTATGGCCTGTTTGAATAAAAATGCAGCAAAACTCATGCACAAGTACAATGCGCATTGTTCCACTGATGTAACTGGATTTGGAATATTGGGTCATGCTATGAATCTTGTTTTGAATCAAAAGGAGAAAGTTTCGTTTCTTATAAACAAACTCCCTATTCTTGCAAACATGACAGCTGTTTATAAAGCTTGTGGAATCAACTTCAAATTACTGGAAGGATATTCTGCAGAAACATCTGGTATCTTAACACTTCTTCCATATTTTTCAGCTTTAAATTTTATATTTTGTTGGGGTACTAAATAAAATGCTAGCTTTGTAGCCTTAAGTATGAAGACCTATTCAGTAATTTTGTCTTGCATTTTCAATTTCAAATACACTCTGCATTATATCATTCTAAAAAATGAAACCATAACTGTTAATGTCCTGTTAGATGGTCAGATTTTTTCATCATATATCTATTTGATATTTGTGCTGTTGAATATTCTAAAGGTTAAAATACCATATACACTTTTTTATAAGAATATAGTACATAAGAATAATAAAGCTCAGGCACTGAAATTAAAGAATAATTTAAGAATAATGCAAGGCTCAAGCTTCACCAAGAATTAAATTTTTTTTTATTTGAGTTTTTTGGAAAGCAATGATTTGCCTCACATTATTATTAGAGTTTCACACTATATGTCTTGACCTGGAGGCATTTGGCTTGGGAATTATTAACACTATAATGTAACTCAGTTTCACCCTGTGTTGCTTAAGGATAATTTAACAATAATCTTAGGCTCAAAATAATATTTATTCTTATAGAAAAATGTGTATACTTTATTTTCATGCATGGCTGAAACACAAGTCACAATAGTTATGCAGATAATTTCTTCTTTCCTTAGATAATTATTAATATTGGTGAACAAATATGGTCCTTTTACAGGGCCTTTAAAATAGTCAGAAGTAAATCAAGAGTCATTCTCTAGAAAACACTGGACTGGTTTGTCGTGTTGTTATATTGATAACTCCATTTGTAATGATATGGTTAATCCAGAAGTTCTAATAGCCTTTTCTGTTTTGTTATCTGATTGCCATTCAGTATTTTGAAGGAAGTGGCAGACACCTAAGGGGGAAAGGGGTCTGTCCCCCAAATATTTTGGAAGACAATGGTCATTTGTTCTACAACAATAGGGGAATGTGATGTTATCTTATCAAAACAATAGGCTTGCCCCCAGTATTGACAGAGTGTCTGCCACTGTTTGAAGGGTTGTTGGGTATTAGTTGCCACTTTTTATGATTTTAAAAAACAAATCATGTTGAAAATTTTGTCTTAATACAGCTCTTAAAAAGCAGTATTTTCAAGATAGCTGCTTTGTGTTTGTAGGTGGGCTTCTTGTTTGCATGGCCCCGTCTGATGCAGTGGAATATTGTAATGAGTTGGAGAATATTGATGGAAATAAAGCATGGATAATTGGTGAAGTCATTCAAGGTGAAAGGGAAGCAAAACTTTCAGAAAACTTTGAGATAATTGAGGTTTAGTGTTATTTGGTCTTGTTTTGATAGTCTAAAAGATTAATTTGATTACTTTATTATTAAAATCAATGGCAATTAAGAATTGCCCCCATATTACTATGATTTGGACATATTTTATACTTTTACATGAAATTGTTGGTCTCGAATGAACTGTTTCAGTATTTGTTGATAATTAGGGTTATAATCAAGTTATCATGTAACAGCTTTTTATGAAGTTTTTCCAGAAACATTGAACAATTGTTGGTTAGACTGATAGAAATAAAGTTGTTCATGAAGTGATTAAGCTTTTGTGCTTTTTGGATGGGCTCTGCTTTAATAGTCATATAGTTGCAATGTCAAAGAACTTGGTATATTTTTAGTATTGTTGTTTGGTAGTGAAAATACTGAATCCAATGGGAAGATACTGAACTGTATAGGTGTTAATAGTTAGATGTCTGATAGTTCAAACTTGGCAATCAGAGTTTTAATTATCTAGAGTTCTATAGTTAAGAGCGTTTTTAACACAATTTTTTCTATGGGACAGGTTTTTGTAAATGTAAATGTAAATTTGTTTGGTACCCAGAGGTGCTAGGTCAATCATGGCACATTTCTCACTACCCAAAGCTCCCAATAATTTGTAATTTTGGAAATTTATATAGTATGCAATAAGAGCACAAGAATGGTGAAAAATATGCGACAATTGACAATAAACCGTTATATACAAACAAGCAGTATCGGACACAAACTGAATATTCACAAATATACATAAACATAATTCACTAATCACACCTCAAACCTTTCGCTACCCCACTACTCAAAAATCAATTTAAAAGTATGTTTTTATAACTTGCATTGTATGCAGTGCATGCAACAGGCTATTTTGCAAGGTCTCTTGTGTTTCTAGCTATCCATCCAGAGGGTGCTTTGTTTGACAATGTGTTTATTATTGTGGCCTCTGCAATTTCACTGGCGAATAATTATTACATGGTAGACAAGCTGTAAACATCCAGCAGTGGTCTCTCTTTTAGGATTTGTCGACTGTGTTTAAACTTTAAGGCAATCTCCTCAGCGTCTTTTTCTCATCCCTTTTGTTTTTTGACGAACCTCTTTTTGCTTGGGCTTCTCAGCAATAGAATACTCGGCATGATGTTCCTCTAATTCATGAACCTTTTTCGATGGAATGAAAATAACAGCTAGTATACAAATCATTTGGAATACGGCCCCAAGCCACAACCCACAACGCATTAATGTGTCGCCCAAGCTTTCTTCATGCGCCATTTTTGTTACCATTCTAGGACTGCAACAACAACGCGGTAAAGTACCTTGTAGGCGTGGACAGTAGGCGGGGAGAATGGGCGTGGACAGGGGCGGGGACAGTGGGCGGGGGCAATTTTGCTGTGCTTTCCAAAATTTTGCCAGTACCATTTTGACAAATATCAAGAGCGAGGGTCGCTTAGGGGCTCCAGAGAGCACGCAGAAAGTGTAAAGGGAACAGCGGAGCATGAAATGAATCTTAAACGAAGGGGGTGCTTTTATCTCGGTTGAGATAGCCTTCGCGCAATCTTTTGTTGCTGTTGCTGAACGGGGAATGTAAAAATTTGTTCATTTCCAAGACAGCAACAGCAAACAGATTGCGCACAGGCTAGGTTGAGAGAGATCTTCCTCTAAGCAGGGGTGTAGTGCTATCAAAATAACAAGGGGGGAGGGGGGGCTACAAACATTTTTGCAAAAACAAAAGCAAAAGTAGAAATTGGCTACATTTCGGCATTAAAACGTTGCAAAGATCAACTGCATAATTACTCTAAATATGAAATATGTTTATGTGGGTCATTAACGTGTATTTTACATAAAATCTATAATAGTTTCCCCCTTTTCGACTTTTTATGAAGACCTATTTTCTCTGCATTATATTTTTAGCTTCTTCCTTTAAATCATGACAGAAACCTGCGAGTTTTTAATTTCGACTGCGTGTGCTGGCTATGCTATGCTCTAAAATCAGAGTCGTCACCAAAGGAGAACTGCAATGAGGGCAATAACGCAGCTTTATAATACCAATTCAAAACAGTATGGTAATCCCACCAACTTTGTAGCTGCTTTTTAGGAAAGAATGATTTCTGGCGTTTCAAAGAGTGTTACCTTACTGTCCTCCTTTCTATCGTTTTGTAAACCAAAAGTTCCACCACTGACTGTTTTGCGTGTCGTCCGAGTAAGACAAAAAAATATATATTTGAATGTCCTATGATTTATGTTTAGTGTTGTTTTCGAATGACAAACGTCGAGACAGTATTCGCAAAAACCCATTTCAGCAAAAATCGTTGCCAAAAAAAATAATATTGCAAGCATGTTTGGTTCAATTTTTATTTTCTTTTCGCATCTGCTTTTGTTGCATCTAGGGCCGCCGAGAGGTTCTGTGGTCCTGGGGCAAAACAAAAAGGTGAGGCCCCCTTCAAGCGAAGCGAGCAGATAATTCCTGCGACCGTGCTTTTTATATTAGCTCAAATTCATTAATTTTCTTGCAATCGTTCAAATTTTTTTACTACTTTTAGGCATGATTTTGTTAGTTTTAATTTATTCCATTTAAAAAGGAATTCGTAGCTTTATGAGCCCCCCCCAATAGACCTCGAAGACATAATTTACCCTCGTGCCTCTTCTCTCGGTAAAAAAGGGAATCTTATTTCTTTGCTATTCGAGTCATAATGCAACATTTTTTATCAATCCTGCTGTATTTTTAATTTAATATTTATTTAGAATTTATCATTTAACTTTCATCCGTTCAAAGAGCTCTGTGTCAAATACAGTATGATCGATCTTAAGTAAATTGAACTTTTAGAAGAATTTATAAATACAAAACAAACAAATTTTTGGTACCGTAAAATTTGAAGATAGTACAAGAATCGAAACATAGCATACTGAAGTGCTTTCGTCCGACACCCCCCCCCCCCCCCCTCCCCAGAATATAAAGTTCTGATAATGACGAAATTTAAGCAGGAGCTTACATCCAAAAACTGATCGACAGTGACGTGAAAGGAGGAATGACGCATGTTTTTAATCTGTCTACATCTACTCAAAATTCAAAAGGAGCCATTATCTTAAAATCAGTATAACCTATAGGTGCTGCTGTAATCAGTAGGCCTCCTGATTAATTAATTTCTTTCATTCCTTTCTTATTTTATTTTAGATAATTGTTACTTGGCAGCGTACCGTACCCCTTCTAATTACGATTTTCCCGTGTTTCTTGTTTATCAGATGCTTCTGTTTCATTAAATTGATCATATTGTAATTTGGACGGCCACTCGTTAGCGTGCCAACACAAAACCGCAAGATCCGCCTTCGGGGGCGTGTGTCGGGTGTGAAGGGGTATCGCTAAACGATTACGAGGCTAGGTGGTGGCATTTTTAAACGAACGCTAGGCCTGTGAAAGACGTGTGCGACACATCACTGTTGTTGGATTTTATTTGTTCTAACGAGGATACACATTCACGCGGTCTTTGCTAAGCAGAGAATGAATCTGGGAAATATTCAGAAGATAGCGCGACCATATTTCCAACAATTCTCTTGTCAAAATGGCTGGAGAGCGCTGTCCTCAAAACCATACCTCAGCAAAACTAAAGTAGAAAGTGGCAAGATCCTTGCCTTGCGAAGGGAAGACATAAATGTCTGGGAACGACGTGCACCCATCGCACCCCAACATATAAAATCCCTAAAGGAGCAAGGAATAAATACTCTGGTTCAACCATCTACACGAAGGGCATATACCATGCAAGAATATGAAAATGCTGGGGCAATTATCACGGAAGATTTGAGCCCAGCATCTGTAATCATCGGGGTTAAACAGGTTCCAATTGACTTGCTGATACCAGACAAATCATATGCATTTTTCTCGCATACAATAAAAGCACAAGAGGCTAATATGCCACTGCTTGATGCTATGTTGGCAAAGGTACGTCGAATGAAAATATATTCACATTTCTTTAAAATACCCTTTTCGAAGGGAAATTAGCTAGGCAGTTAACCTTAAGATATTTTTCTACACAGCCTCTAAGATATTTCAGACTGTACATACAACAATAGGGTATTTAAGGGGTTTAATAAACAGTAAATTATTACTAGCCAGGATATAATCAAGCAATCTCTAAAAACATATAGGCCTAATCATTTTCCTTCTCAGGTACTTTGAAGTGTCATTATTGCCACTTCAAGGCCATCTTTTGTATATTGGATCTAGATGTTGCTTTCATTTGTTAAAACCTTAAAGTTAATTGCCTTATTGATAAAAGTTTGCATTCATGACCATACATTTCACATTTCACCAAAACTTCCTGTTTGCCATTCAACAAAGCTAATTTTAAAAAGCCCTTTGATGATTTGATTTAATCACAACAAAATACCTTTAATTGGACTAAAAGTCAATCATTATTAAATATAATCAGAACTGTAGCCACTATTGTTTCTTTGGAGGTAGATAATTTAGGACAAAAAACTGTAGTCAGAAGATATATGTGGTCCAGGGTAGCCCCTACAAGGTCAATTGTCAGCAAAATTCATCCAAGGTGAAAGAGATTTCTGATGGGGTCAAATGATTAGGCAGAAAGCTCTTTGACAACATGTTGTTCTTTAGTTTGTACCATTGGCTAGCCCTACAAATCACTACTAGTATGGCTTATGCTATCATCTGATTGGGTAGAAGATTTTTAGTGTTGGTGCCTTCCTTGGCTGTTCAATATATTTCATTTGCTTATAATCAAATAAATGTATCTCTTGTTCATTTATTTTGTACCTATTCTACATCACATGCAATTTTGCTGGAGCTATTGCTGCCCTTGCAAAATTCAGCTGTCTCTTTGTTTTGCTTTGTCTTGCCCTTTTCTTAATGCTTTGACAAACCTAGGAGCAAAGTGATCATTTGATAATCTGCACTAAGTAATTTATTCCCAGTAATCTCCGGATTTAAAATCACCTGTTTCTGGTTTGAGAATTGTTAATTTGCTACCTTGTTAGAGATGGAATATTCCAACCATTTTCAGTGATGAATTAGATTTTTAAGTTAAAGCTGAAGCTCAGTTGGAAAAAGCATTTGTTTGAGCCCTCTCCTAGCCTTTGGTAATACTAAGGAAGCACATCTACTTTCAACTAAAGAGATCACAATGAGGCAGGTCTGATGCATGCAAGAGCAGTCTCATATTCTAGTAATCTTAGAGATAATGCCTTTGTAGCGTTTTTCATAGCATCATTTTGGAAATTTGAAGTAATGTATTTTTTGCATTTTAGAATATTCGTATTATTGACTATGAAAGGATGGTTGAGGAGAATGGTCAAAGAGTTGCAGCTTTTGGGAAATTTGCAGGAGTTGCAGGCATGGTTTATTATGTTTTAAGATTTTGCCCAAGGCAAACCTTTTCTATTTGCCCAAAGGAAATTCTTCTTTATGGAAGCTATCTTTGTTTAATTTATGGAAGCTCCTTTTGACTTTCTAACCAATCCTTTATCCAACTTACAAAAATGAAAACCACTTGCTGAAAGTAAATTGATTAGATTTGCTTGTCTGTTAGGTGGTGTGTGAAGAATTTATCCAGAAGTATGTGAAATCTTTTCAATTTTAATTTGTTGGCTTTTCAATAAAACTGGTTGCCAGGAAAGGAAACAATGTCCTAATTAATGTAAGCCAATTTCAAATAGAGTGTGGTTTTAGAAGGAGGGGGACCAAGGTGATATATCAATTAAGAATGCCAAGGTGTATATCATGCTATACAGGTAAATAAGGGGGTAATTTAATACTGCCAAACTACTTTTGCAAACTTTCATTGTCATCAAGTAAACTCTGTGGATCAGGGTTTTTAAAGGAAAGTTTAGAACTGCAAATCACATGAGCAAAATACAGGGTTGAAAAAAACATTCACTATTTTGCACTTGTTCAATGATTTAAGGAATTTTCTATAGCACTGAAACATTAAGGGTGTTAAAATGTATAGCTCTGGTCGCACAACTGAGGGAATGAACATTGTAGCATGGGCAAATTGAACTCTCCAATTGGCTGCCAATGCAAGACCATTCACTGAGTATTTCAACTCAGTTGAATTACTAAGAGACTGGACACGTTCACAGATTCACTGATTAGTTGATTCTCTTTCGCCAAAGTGGTGCGACCAAAGTGGTGCAACCAAAGTGGAGCGACCAAAGTCAATCAAGTGGAAACCCTCTTTAAGTGGTGCATTGTCCTGCACAGCAGCATTGTGTGGTGACATTGTGTAGTAGGGTGGCCAGCTCTTTTTTACGCTGCTTTTTCCTCCCTAGAATGCTTCAGCTATGTACTCATTTTCAGCTGAGTGAATTGAGGGCCGTTCAGGAGCTGGGATCAAACCCATAGGGCTGGCATGGGAGTCAAGTGCCTTAACTATCCAGCTACCGTGGCACTGTAACTGAAATATTAGGGGTGTTAACGTGTTAAGATATTGGGATGTGCCGTTATAAGAAAAATGTTGTGATCATAGTTGAGTGTTTCATATGAAATGTGAGACACATTGTAGATTGGCTTTACTAGACATTTTATGAGGATTTGTCAAAAATGAAAATACATACCTATGATTACACAATGTTTTGCTTTTCAGTGCAAATTTTCAGCTACATTTTTCAACCTCAACTTCAAATTTTTCTAACTGAAATCTCAGTTTTGTCCTAACCATTCATTAATTTCGGCTCTGATATGTTTTTTGTTTTAGTATTTCTTTTGTCAATTATGAATGCTAATTATTATTTTTATAGGTATGATAAACATACTTCATGGAATTGGACTCCGATTACTAGCTTTAGGTCACCACACACCATTCATGGTAATTCTTTGCAAAATATGCTATGCCAAGTTTTAGTATATAGACTTTTTCTAAACTAATTCGGAGCTACAAGCATTTTATAAATTGACATACTGTGTACCATCATCTTGACGATATTGTTGTTTGTTGAAGTTCCAATGTTTATTTTTTGGTTCAAGTACACAATCAGGTTTTCATCAGTTTTTGGTCCGTCGTTTTAAATTAAATTTCTCTGCATGGTTTTGTTAGTGCGGCTTATAATGAAGGGCGACTTGCATCTTTTATACAGCCCATTTGCTGCAGCTTGTATTCGAGGGCAGCTTAAAAAACAGCTTATAATCTTAAAAAATACAGTATGTTGAGCTCTGCTTACTGTATTTATATTGGCATTTATCTGTTTATTTTCAAGTATATCGGAGCAACACACAATTACAAAAACAGCAGGCAAGCAAAGCTGGCAATCTATGAACTTGGCGAAGACATCAAAGCTGGAAAGCTCCCTGCTCATTTTGGGCCTTTGACATTTGTCTTCACTGGTTCTGGAAATGTATCGCAGGTATTGTCTTCGCAAAAATAGTTTTGTTTAGAATTTTTCTGCTATTTTGGAAACTGTTTAGCTCTGCGTGTTTCGTGTGCAGTCGCGGCTTGCAGCGGTACTAGTTGTACCAGTCTAGTACCATTTTATTTTGAAAGCTTGAAATATTTTTGCATTGTATGATTTTGCTTTTTTCTATGAAAATTGAATTAATGGCAAAAAAGGGAAGAGTAGTGGAATACACTGTATCTTAATTCTGACCCTCCTTATCTTAATTCTCTTTGAAAGATTGGCATTGAATAAGCCCTTTGTGTACACGACGTTACTAGACTTCATTCATCCAGTACTACAGAAGTCTGTCCCATTGTCATTTGTGACTCAACGTGACGTAAAACCGTTCTTCTTTCGACAATCAAACAATGAAAAAATTATTCGCAGTACTAGATTCCTCTCTCTAGTAATAAAATGCGGCGAGGCCATTAAACCCCTGCAGCTGGCAATATCACATGACAAACCGAGGTATTATATGAAAACTTCTGACCCGCCATTAAAAGACAATTTGGCCATATTAGCTATAAGACAAAAATTTTCCAGGGACAATGCCTCTGCACCACCCTTTCTTTAGCTGGTTCGTGTTGCTAAAAAGTTTTTTTGGCTTTACTAGTACCATCTTATTTTCGTGCCATCCGCCACTGTTCGTGTGTGTCTGTCCGTGTGGGAAAATATGTTTAAAAATGTCTATATTGAATCGTAAATCCAACGTTAAAAGTTGGTATCTTCCTTGTCCCTAAGTTTATTTGACCTCCCCCACACAACGCCCTCATGCGCATCTTAGCATTAATGCTATAAAAGTAAGAAAACCCCTTTAGCCGGATTTTGCTACCCTTTGCCCCTACTTATTAGAGGTAGCAAGTCTTTTTCCTTGTTTTGGGAGTTTTAGGGTGGGGGGGGGGGGGCAAGCACAAAAAAGTTTTTTCTCAAACAGTTATAATAACTTGGTTGAAAAGTTTTGATCGAATAAGGTTGCTTGCTCCGTTTTAGGATTTGCTTCCTAGAGAATAAACTTTACGAAAAGCGCTAAAGGCAAAGGGCTTGCTTAAATTTTTGTCCAAAAACCAACCTGAAAATTGCATCTACTAAACAGCCCTTCAAGATTCAAACATGTATTTGCTTGTTTCTGTGTGTGATATGACATGCTTGTATTTTAAATCCCGAAAAGAACAAATTTCTTCGTATCTCTGCCGAGAGCTTTTCTGTGACCTGGGGCAAGAGGAAAGATTAGGCTTGTGATGAAGTCATTAAAACAGCGATTTTCCTTGCTTATTAGGAACTATGTTACATCTTTTCGATTGTTAGGAACTATGTTACATCTTTTAGGGGCTTCTCTCAGCTCAGGGCCTGGGCAAACTGCCCCCTGCCCCCTCTCAGCGGGCCTATTTCAAATGCCTAGCTCCAAACCCTTATGAATATATACGAATATAGTATAGAACAGGACTGTTGAGCAGCCAAAGAAGAGACAGTGTGTTTAGTAGAAATTTTTACATAATAGAAGCATTAATTCGAAAACTAACATAATTAAGCATTAAGGTCGTTACGAATGTCATAGGCGATTAACCGATTAATGTGTGTCATGTGATTGTCGTGTAACTTTACTTGACATATTGGGGGCCCAGCGAAAAGCTAATCTAGTGAATTTTCTATTAGCTGGGCGCGAATAGGAATCAATTTCATCAATTTTGAACATAGCAGAAATTGCTGGCGAAACAGAACAACAGTTCGATACGATTTGTACGGCATTATGAAAGGAGCACAAGCTGCAACATTAACGTTTAAGGCTTCTAAAGAACGAATTTCCCCCATAACTGAGTTGTAAAAGTGGCGAAGACAAGCGGCAAAGGGCGTGGACTTTGGCATTTTCGGAAGGTCCATAATGTGGGCCTGGATTACACGTCTGGGGAGACCGAAATTCTCCTTTAGCGTTTCTTCTAAAACTCCGTAATTTAGTTCGGTATTATCCCTTTAGTAGTATCGAAAGCCTCTCCCCTTAGTTGGCCCATTAAATACGTGAATTTGGAAGTGTTAGGGAGGTCTGCGGAGTTCCCAACTTGCGACCGAAAACATTCCCAAAAGCTAAACCATTCGGTGATATTCCCGTCAAAGGTCGGAAGGTTATGGAAGATAAAGAATATTAGCCATAACTGATTTATGTGTCTTTGTTGTTGTTCAATCTCGTCGCGTTGCGGTGTTCCTTGTTTACTTCTATTTTATCGAATTTTCGCCGCAAGTATTCCATCGGAGTCCGTCGAGCAGCCTGCTATCGTGGCCTTTCCTTTATTCACACAAGATTAAGAATGTTGTGACTATGAATTAGCTGTAGATAGCCTGTCAAATTTCGTGAGAGGGAATTCAATTTTGTCGATTTTATCTTGTATTTCCATCGCAAATACCATTGCAAAAGTCGTCGAATTCGGTTTCATCTTTCAATTCCTCGAACAAAATGCTTCGTAGCTCCTTTTCAATTGTGATACTTTCCAATTGTTTTGCCTTTAACGCTTTAAATGATGATTTTAAAGAACGTATTTCTTACGTCGATGTGGATCTTCACTTTAGGACAGAACAGTAAACAGTAATTTTGATTTTATGAATTTAGGAACATATTATTTCAGTAGACAAGGTTTTAATTTAAAAATTTTTCATGATTTCAGGGCGCGCAGGAAATGTTTAAAGAGCTGCCTCACGTGTATGTGGGGCCACACGAATTAAAACACGCTGCTCAGAAGTACGGTAGGTTGGTTTATCATGTATCTGGACGACTTTGCAGTCGGAAAATTTACTCCATTGTTTCATCGTATCTTTCATCGTGAGATACATCTTGCCGCAGGGCTATTCCATTGTCCCATCTATATCCATTATTTCTTGGAATTATCTCACTGCTATGCAACGACCCTGCACCCTGATTTTCATCCTTATTTGCAACTCTGCGCTTGAATACGTTTGAAAATGGCATTTTGTCCCAGACTACAGTGTTCGGTCTGCAGTCTTTCAATCGAACCCGTGCACGCATCAAATCATTTCTTGCAGTTTATGCAGCTTTGATACTGTCTCTTATTGCTACGCTCTCTGGTCCGGTCCAGTTCTGTATCTCTCTGTTTCGATCATAGAGATAGGGATACCTCTATGGTTTCGATTCATTCATGGTGCGTGCACAAAGTGAATCTGTCTGGAGAACGGTAAATGCTTCTTGATCCCAAACGGCTTTTTTGAACAGCTCCGTCACTCACAGAAATTTCAACAGTTTTGTCGAAATAAAAGCCAGGAAAGTCAGGGAAACCATTCAGATCAATTACGTTGATCAAATCAGATCACTTTGATCAAATCATTTATATCAGCCAGATTAATCAATTGTAAATCAGACATTTTTTACTAAAAATAATTAGACAAATTCCTTCCCGTAAAAACACTAAATGTAAGAAAACAAGAACACAGTTTGGTGTAAGACGTCATAATCGACGATTGTTTAATTTTTAGATCATCGCACTTTGGTATATACAGAAGTGAGTCGACAAGACTACCTGGTCCCTAAGCTTGGAGGATCTTTTCAAGCCAGTGAATTTGAAGCACACCCTGAACGCTATCGATCTGTATTTGCTGAAGAGGTGAGTTTTTGGCAGATCATATGACCGTTGTATTAGTAGAGATCTCCTATTTACGTCAAGCGTATTTACTGTCTACGGAAATAATTGGTCACGTGATGACCCATTCGCTTCTTGAAAGAAGCAGAAATCCAAATAAAAAACATTCTTAATACGGTTAAACTTGATTCCATTGCAAAGGAACAAGCATGTTTATATGAGATACGTTTATGATGTCATTAGATTACTACGGGTTCTTTTCCTTCTAAACTGCTTGAAGCTCATGACGATGTTTGTAAATCTGTTGTTTATTGATTGAGACACTAAACACACACACGATTTTGACCTTAAATTGGTGCCCTCTTATACAAGCCAATTCATGATACTTAATTAGCAGACTAAAAAGGCAGTAATGGGGCTAATGGTGAAGTAAACCTTGAAGGATTGGTGAAGGAAACACTGTTTCATTGAAGACCAGCTTTTTATTATATAGTAATCAGCACCTTAATTAGAAAGTATTGTTGCAAGAAAATACTACCATTTTCGATTATATTGTCACATCTAGAGGGATTTTCAGATAGAAGACTGGCAGCTCTAGGAATGTGAGAAACACTTAACTACTAGCCAGATTCTAGCGCAATGAGGTATTATTGATGCATAAAGTTGTCATGTTCAGAAATCAATTCAACTCAATGAAGTTTTTTTCAACGTTCAATTCAATTAATTTCTAGATTGCACCTTACGCCAATGTGATAATCAACGGTGTCTACTGGGCACCGAAGAACCCCCGTCTTCTCACGTACGAGGATGCACTGATGCTTTTAGAGCCAAAAAAAGAACTTGACAAATATTCCGGGTGTCCTGATTTACCACACACACTGTTAGCCATATGTGACATTTCTGCTGATCTAGGGGTAGGTATCTTGTACAGGATTTGCGCTTTAATCTTATTGTAAAAAATTATAATTACGATGTTCTCAAAAATTTTAAATTTAAAGTAGTTTAAATGTTTTGAACTTTCAATCTTGAGCTTTCAGCTCAGTACGAGTTATAGAAAATTGTTATTTAATTAAACACGAAAGTATGGATTTTTGAAATGAGGAAATCTGAGCAATATAAAAAGATAGCTTGCCAATAACAGGATCTTAGACACTGTTCTGCCCACCCCCTGATAGATAGAACCTTGGAAAATGATGATTATGTCTGGCAGTAGCCAAACAAAATTCGCGGCGGCCCGCGATAATAATCTCGGACCGCGAGAATAAACTCGGGCCGCGAGAATAAACTCTTACGTTTGCAGAATTGACTTTCAGCAGAATTGTTTTAAAGAATTGGGTCCAACTTCATCTTCCGGCATAAGACATAAAAAGAGGCTTTATATAAAGATAAACTGCAGCTGCTACAATTAGCTGTTTACATTTTGCTTTTATAAGACCACACCCGTCACCCCCAAAACGAAATCCTAGTGTTGAAAGACTTTAGAAACCCCCCTATCCACTAGAAACGTTTCTTTAGCTTGCTTTGCCAGTTGTAGCTCATAAAAGAAACTAGAAATTATCAAAACATGGTTCTTAACATATCTACATTCCCTGCCAAAGACGTAGAACACTAAAGTCGGTAAATCATAGCTATCATAACTGTTCTGGGACAGGGGATGAAGAAAGTAGTTTATGTAGGAAAAGATTGTGAAATTTCAGTGTCAGTTGCTCGGTGTCTTAAGTAATTTTGGCAGGCATTGTATTGTTTGGGGAAATTAACTTCTTTATTTTTAATATAATAAATCAAAGCTGTGAACAGGATCTCAGATTTAGTCATATTATTCTCTTTTAATGATTATTGCATTATAAACAAAAATTCATCTTGCAATTTTTGTGTTGCATTTAGAATACACATTGAATTTTTGTTTAATTTTTCTTTCACCGTCAGGGCTCAATAGAGTTTATGAATGAATGCACTACAATCGAATACCCCTTTGCTCTTCATGATATTAAAAAGGGAACAACACAACTAGGGTAAGGCTCCTTTTTCAATATGATCATGTCTTTTTGGCTTTTTGTTTCTTGGTAGTAGAAGGAACTAATTTATGGTTGATGTTGGATGCCCTGAATTATTCTCGGACAAGCCAAAGATTCTAAGAAGTCCCTCTGTCTTGAATAATTATACGAATTTTTGAGCTCATCTACACGGATACAACTGAAACTAATTTTTTGCATTTTACAGCCCGTTATTTGGATAATGATATATCTTCAATTGGAAATGCCTTCCAGGGTGGAATGGTTTGGAAACGCAAATGTTTCAGAACACGTTCTTCCGTGTAGCATAACTTTTGATTCGTTTTCTTAAGATGAAAACAATGTGAAAACATATCTTTGTAGAAGTGGCCAGTAATTGATATGAGCAGTTAGTCACTCTACTTGTAGGATTGTCCCGGTGTATGCTACTTAACACGGCTAGAGAGTAGGGATTAGGTAGAAAAGTAACTCTCGTTAATTCCTTTGTTGTTTATGAAGCTTGAATAACATAATAGAGATTCATAATTCCCCGTTAACCTCGTTTTCATTTGCAAATTTCGCCATTTGCCATGGTGGTTTTAGTCTCGTAGTGAGTTAAAGCATGCGCTAAAATTTCCCAGCGTTTGAGGTAGAAGGAAAAACCCTTTGTTTTCCATTGGACAGTCCATGTCTTTTAAACCCCAGGGTGTCCTACCAGTTTCCATTAAGTCTTTCCTTCGTCCACAAAAAGTACTGAAACCACAACATGGCTAGAACCGTGACAGCGCCCGTCATTTCTCACCGTTCTCATCAATGCAACTGCTTCTTTTATTGACTCTTACCTCCTTGTATATGGCTTTACCTCTCAAATGTCAATTATATTGTTTTTTTAATAGGATGGCTGGCGATGGCGTTCTTATTTGCTCCATTGATAACCTCCCTGCGCAGTTACCACGGGAAGCAACTGATTATTTTGGTCGACTTCTTCTTCCATGGATCCCAGAAATGGTATTATAATCCGTACAGAAAATATTATAAGAGTTGATTTTGACATTTTTTTCTTTTCACAATAATCAGACATACATTTTCATCCTCACTGTTAACTTCAGTCTACTTCACTGATTTCTCAAATTTTCTTCAATTTTTTCTCTTTTAGGTGAACTGCGATGCTCGTAGACCCCTTTCAATGGAATCTGGAATTTCTAACGTGGTCAAAAATGTGAGTTTCTTTGCGGCAACCCAGGCATTGTAATAATCAACGTTTCTTGCTGAAGATTTTTGTGTGTGTTGCAAGTCAGAAACGAAACCTTGCAAAGGACCATGGGATAGGATGATTTATTGAATTACAGAAAACATTAGCCAAATCTCATCCAGTGTACAACATAATTGAACAAATTCAATGATTTTGAAGTAACAAATATTTTCAAAAATTGGGTTTTTAATGACGTCACTCTTGCGAACTCTATATAAGATTCTCTTTGAACGAAAGATCACCTATGTGTCTACGCAGAGGCTGGGTCTGTCATTTTCACTCCGAAATTCATTCGTTTGCTGTATTTGAAAATAAATGTAATTTTTGTACAAGGCCTCGAAAACAGAGTACACTCTTGCCAAATAGGTTTAATAACAAGTAAATTTTTTAGGTTTTACCATGTTTTTTAAGGTTTTTAGGTTAAAAAGCATGTTATTCTAAAACTTAGAATACTACAGCCTGCAGTCATTCTTCTAGTTTAAAACATGTAACTGGAAAATAATGGCATTTCTTGGAACAAAATAATTCTCATCTACCACGTTCTAAGCATACCAACAAATGTTTAGTTGGTTTTATCCATCAAATTATAAGCCCATCAAAAGCGCCTTTTTCCTGAGATAAGATTATCACAAGCGTTATGAAATCAGAATGGTTTTACAGCTAAGATTACGGGGAATAACGACCAGCGTTCGATAACTCGTTGCAGCCATCTAGTGATGGTGCAATTTTCTCTATTATTCTGCCCTATAACGCATACAAAATACACTCTTAAGTTCTGAGCTTCTTAGTATCGTTACTGCCAATACTCAGGCAGTGCATAACTCTAAAGTTGGACGATCTATTATGTGAAATTTTTTATTCTATTTTTTGAAGCTTTTTCTGTAGTGATGTTATGAGGCTCTTTAATATGTACTGTAATGTAAGCAATCGTATTTCTGCCTTGACAGGCTATTATTTGTTCAAATGGCGAACTAACTGAGGACTACAAGTACATAGCAGATTTGCGAGCAAGGTATACTACATAAAACCTTCAATCCTTACGATGCCTTTTAATCTTTTATAAATCTCTTCTTTTTTCAGATATTGCGCTGTCGCCTAAAACTATTCCTAGCTTTACTTATTCAAGCATCTGCGCAGAATTCTGGCACTAGTTGTCCCTTAATTGATTGACCATTTGGGCACTTGTGCTTTCTCGTTGTCCCTCGCAAGATTTCGCCATCGCTTCCAATCTTCCAGCACCCAAGAACACTTTTTGTCAGTCCAAGATTTTACATATGCTTTTTCAAATCATTGTTTTTTCCAGTGCTGAAAAATTCATTTCAAGTTCGGTGCTATATTGCTGTGAGAAATATTTGATATAATTTGGCTATCTTTTGCATTTTTTTCTCTTATTATTGTTAAACAAATATTGTAAATAGTTCTTTTTTTGCTGAAAGGTATCTCGTGTAAAATAAATATTGATTCATTGATATCTAAATATTGCATGTCACTTTATCAAAATAATTTGTTGTTTTGTTGCTGAATATCGAAGACATGGAAACGCATTTTTGTGTCACCTATTTATCTTTGTAATGATAATGATTGAGAAAGAAGTTGATTATTATCTATGAAAGACCCGTCACTTAGCAGCTTCGAAATTTTACTAAATGATTCAAAGGTGATAGTTGCTGTGACAATAAATATGAACAATTAAACTTTTACAGATTCTTGGTTTGTATCCTTCTGTTCGACATCTTAATCTTACATTTTCTCTGAGGTATTCACCTCTTGCAATTATAAATTTTGATATTTCTTTTTTAATGCGTTATCTCTACCGTGTCTTTTGTCCAACATGTCATCGGTTTTTCGTCTTTTTCCTCTTGATTTAAAGTTTTTCATCTTACCTATGTTATTACCAATAAAATAAACTTTTTGACTTTATTAGAATTCACCTTGTTTTTTAAAGCTTTGAAAGCTCTTTAAGTGAAGCATGTAGCCCAGCTAATCTTAGTTACCGAGATAAAGTATCATTTTTACACATTGCTATTGTGTTTGAAACGTTCTACACCCTGGATGGGGCTTTCTTGGAGTCATAACCCGGATAGGTTTTCCCAAAGGGCCCTAGGAACCTCTGTTATGCCACTGAATTAATAATTTCAATGTTTTTAATTTTGTTTTCTACTTTACAGGCATGAGAATGAAAGGAAGCAAGCAGAGCTTGGCGTCCAATCCTCTGTATCAAAGAAAATTCTTGTTCTTGGTGCAGGAAAAGTTTCGAGTCCTTTTATTGAGTATCACACAAGACGCCAATCCACGGGCGTTACAGTTGGTAAGTTCATGTTTATTATTGATAGACCCGATATGGATTCAATTGAGCCATGACTTTTTTCTTGAGCGAAATGGTTTTCATCTACTGTATGATTAATTTCAAATCCATCTTGAAAGCTTATGACATATGATTCGTTCCAATAAAGATTTGTGTTTGTTATAAGATTTCAATACGTACAGAGGTGGAAAATTTTTTTCCTTTCTGGGAACCTAATTATCTGGCTCAAAACTTTCTGCAAGATTTTAAAAGGTAGAAAAATAAACTTTCTGTTTGTGCCTATATCTCTATACTTAGTTCATGTATAGGAGACGGCAAACTTAATTTTAAAAAGCATGATACTTCTCATTTGAATGCTCAATTTGCTTTTATTTTAATACTTGCTTTATTCAATTGACAGAATTTCCTTTTTGAGCTAGCTATCTGATATTTGATGGAAAAGCCATTTTCATTTCAGAGACTGAGTAGATTATTTGGTCAATTGATTGCGAACTAAGTCAGTTAATAAATAAAGGAAGAACTGTGCTTGCTCCCTCATAAAATCTAAAATCTAGCAACACAGTACGCTTTTGTATCTTTGTAGCTAAATATCTTTCTTGGAGTAAAACAATACTGTATTTAGCTGGAGAAGTTCAAGACATGTTTATATGAAACTGACTCTGAGTAGGCCTAACTCAAGATATTAGATATGGCTTACTGCATAAATGCACATGAGGGAAATCAACTTTAGTCAGAAATTAATTCATTTAGTCAATCATCATGATGGAAAACTAAAATCCAAAGGGAAACCCATACAATAATCTCCAAACAGTTTCAAAAGAGTCAGGGACAAAATCATTCGAATTGTATGGTGCATTTTGTGGAGAAGGCTAAGCCTAATCTTTTGACAAGTGAGAAGCAATATGTGGTTGAAAGGGAGTCCTAACATGCACCAGATTAATTTAGCCAAGCATATTAACTTCTGATCAATGCTGCTCACATCATAGTGCAAGAAATATTTTCTGTGAAAGTAGATTCCAGTCCCTATATTAATCTCGGTGTGAATCATGGTTTGTCTCAAAAGCTCAGCTGCCAGAAAAATTTTGATGGTGAGTGGTTGAGATTTCTGTGAGACTATGCCCCACCGTGCATTGGCAGCTCAGATTTAGCTGTTCTCGGGCAAGTTTAAATAATATTTTCTGCCAATTTGACTTAACTTATGTCACCAGGTTTTTATATTTACTTTCAAACATTCAAAAATTATCTGTGAAACTTTCTGCTAATATTTTCATCCAGAAAATTTCTGAGAACTACGTTCCCACGTTCCGATACTTTTTCCGCCTCTGACGCTTAAGCCCTTCTGCGATCCTGTCTAGAACGTTCTTTTATAATATAGTGTTTTTGACTCGTTAAACGCTCTTTTAGTCTCCAGTCTTGAAGACGAGGTTCAGCACCTGGCCAATCGACACGAGAACACCACCCCAGTAGTGTTAGACATTGAACGTTCTCATGAAGGATTGGATAAGCTAATTCAATCACATGATGTTGTAGTAAGGTGAGTTTGGAAAGACAACGTTTTTTGAAGATGCATTGATTTCATATCAGAATGCCTTCAAATGCCACTTGTTTGCTGGGGAAACCCTATTCTTTCTTGCTTGTTTCCGCTTAAGAAAATTAATTTGCTCTAGTTACTTACAAAACTATTTCTCAAGCTTTTAAAGTATTCTATTATTGAAAATTAATTCCTTACATTTCTCATATAATCAGTTTGATATTATTTGTTCCCTAGCTTGTTGCCCTATGTGCACCACCCTACCATCGCATCTTTATGTATCAAACACAAAAAGAACATGGTCACTGCAAGTTATGTACTGCCTGCTATGAAAGAACTTCATGAAAGGTATATTTTTAACCATAATTTCCTTTTTTAAGATAAAGAGAATACTTTCACTAAAATTACCTTGTTAACTTTTGGTGGAATGTGGTATGCCAGTCATGAATTTCAAAAACTTGATTTTTCCCTTTAGGGTCATAAAAGGAGTAGATGATATGGTACTACCCGGTTTGTTTTTTATTCTCAATGATTTTTCTTCAATTCCTTTTGTAAAATTGGGGGGTACACTCATTGCTATAGTTACGAAAATTAGGCCGAACCATTTAGCCCCCCTCTCTTTCAAGCCCGGAGATATATCCCAACTGCAAACGTCTATTCTTTTTTTAACTTTTGAAATAGCCCCCCCCCTTACTAACCAAGACCCAATTCCCCTTCTAGCATCTACAAAATGAATAAGGCTTCTGTCCTCTACGAGCCATATAGATATTTTTCATTAAGTAGTAACTGAGTTTCTTTGAATGAAATGGTTTTTTCAACAGGGCGAAGGAAGCTGGAATAACCATTGTCCAGGAAGTGGGATTGGATCCAGGAATAGACCATTTACTGGCCATGGATTGCATCGATTCGATTAAAGAAGAAGGTGGCCAGGTTTGAAGGCTTATTATATTGGTGTTGAATTCTTGAGAATTGCGTCTGTCCACTGAGTCATGATAATTAGGCATCTTCTGAAGGTGGTTGTTTTCTCACTGCAAAATTTATCTTGGCCTGACGATGTATGGATCAAATTCGACCTAGAAATGTATATAAAGGCTGCTACGTTTAAGTATAAACCCTCCGTGACTCTTCATCTTAATTTATGTTTCTATTGCTTGCATTTAAAAACATTTGGTATTATCTAGGTTGAAATTTTCATTTCCTACTGCGGTGGTCTGCCAGCCCCTGAGCACTCTGAAAATCCACTACGATATAAATTCAGGTAAAATCTTTTATGAATATTTCCTGTGTTGGTACATGCGGCTATAATTCTTTGAATATAACGAGAAAGATGATTGAATAAAATGTTTAGCCATAAATACCAGAATAATATGTTTTGGGCATACCATTTCATCTGTAAGATCTTTTATACCTCATTTTGACATAATTTGTATTTTATGGTAATAACGTGCTATTAATTGGCTTAAAATCGACGGAGAGTGGGCCTTGATGGAACTAAATTAATGCTTAAACTGTTCCTCATTTTGAATAAATTTCTAACTTGAATAAGCTTACAAGGAAGTCCAGTAGGACTTATTTTTTCTGAGGAGATTCCCTCAAATATCCCTAAGGAGATTCCCAGTAATGTAATTCTGAGAAAATCAAGGGAATCTTCACTAATAAAGTTTTTAATTATTCCATGCTTTGCAGCCAACCTCATTCATGTGTACATTTCCCCTCATACTACCTTCCACATGCATTGCCACTGACAGCCTTATGATTGGCCCTGTACCAGCTTTAGGTCCTTATTCAGTCTAGCTGTGCTGATAAGCCCTGATATGTGGCGAAACCGGTCTACTGTCGACGGTTAGAGATGGCAGTGGTTCTTTTTACTGCGATTATTAGAGTGTACTGTGTATTACTTCAAACATTGAAGCATACATTGTTTTGCTTTAGCTGGAGCCCAAAAGGAGCACTGAGAACGCTGCTTAATGGTGCAAGGTACTTAAAGAATGGACAGGTATGTTTCTTGGATACTGTTTTAAGAATGTGATCTTTCTTCATGACTTTTCAAGAGAAGTAGCAATGGCGCTGGAAAACTGGAGTATTTTCTTGAATAAAATGCAGGTTAAGACCTTTAAGTTCTGTCTTCTTTCGTGGCATTGTCATTTTTGAAATTCGCTATCCATATGTGTCGAATTAGGGCTTTTTTTTGGATTCGCATTTACATGAAGTTGAGGTTATCCATTTGAAAGTTGTCTGTTGACTATGCTGTGCGATAATGTTTGCGTAAAAATATTCCCAAAACTTCAATTTTATTTCAAAAGCGCAGCACCTGTCACAGTTTACAAGCTATGTCTGGTCAGTATTTAATCTTACATCTGGTCAGTATTTAATCTTACATCTCGCGGCTAATTTGATTTTAGCTAATGGAAATCGAGCCTGGAATGTTGCTTGAGAATGTATCACCCCTGGATATTTTCCCAGGATTTCATCTGGATGGATACCCAAATAGGGATTCTACCCACTACGTACAATCTTACAACATCCCTGAAGTCAAGACAATGTTACGAGGCACAATACGATACCATGTGAGTTTCCTCTGTCAGCAGTAGCTAAAGCAAGGGTTTTTTCAAAGTTTTTCTCTGATACACCCCTCTTAAAACTAGGCAAAAATAATCTGAGTGTAAATCGGTGAATACTTGCTATAAGTGGCAAGACGTCAGTCATACTTTGTCATAACATCAATTGTTTAAACTTTAAGCTGACATGTTCATTATTGTGGTGACATGCATTGTATGGCTATGTACCTATGATTATTATGACAGATTGCTCTTATTTAGTTGCTGGACTCATTCAGGGGCCTGAGTCCAGTTGTGTGTGGAGGGGGCTCAATGGGGCTCAGCCCGCCTTGTCAAAAGGTAGGGAGATTTTGGGTGGCTCAGCCCCCCTGAAAAAGGGCCATTATGTGTTTGGTTAGGCATTATATCTTTTTGGAAGGTCAATTAAACCTTTAGCATGCTACTGATTTTCCGTGACTGAGCTATTTTTATCAGCCCTTTAGAGTCGGCGAATAATTTGAGTGACATCATATACGGAACAGAGAATCTTTTATTAAAGTATACAGGGTGTGATCATGGGTGTGGTCTTGCGTGTGGGTTCTAAACACAGCTTCCCTTCCTAACTTTTTAGGACAGCACACCTGCCTGAGTCTATTTGAAGGTTCTTGCTTATCAAGTAATTTTTGGACTCATTGACTCGATTCTTTTAGTGACTCATCTTAGAAAATTGAGTGATGGTGTTTATTGCAATTGAGGGGCGAAGACAAAGACGACGAGGATATAAATTATGATTATGATGATAATGATGATGGCTGTTTACCTGATTTCAATACTTATTCTATTTGACCCGTACTACAATTCCATTATTACAGGGTTACGCAGCAGTGTGTCGTGGACTTTTGTCACTTGGTCTTTTCAAGGAAGACCCTTATCCGGCAGACATGATTGGAAAGACCTCGTCCTGGGTAAGGTTATCTCAATATCTTGCTTCGTAAATTGAACAGTCTTCGTTTGTTAAATCACTCAAGGCAGCTCCTTTACAACTAAAGTAAAAATTCTTTCCTTCGTTTTTTAGAAAGATCTTATGAACCTCCAACTTGGAACTTCCACTTTGTCAGAAAAAGAGCTTGAAATAATCGTAAAAGACAGAGTGCAAAACGACGAAATTGCTTTTCAAGGTGTAAAAGGGTAAGCGCCTTTAGTTTATGTAAGCTTACATCAAGTAAAGCACATCTTTTCCTGATTCTTTTTGGATCTTGAAAGCTCGATGGGTTCGAGTTTTTATCACGAGAGTCCAAAATGGTTGTCCTTCTTGACTCAACTTTCCTCAACGGATCATATGATTCACGACATTTCAAATTTTGCTCAAGAAAGCAAAGAAATAAAGTGAGCTTGTTTCATTCAATTTTTTTGTTTTTAAAAACATTCCTCATTGTCATCAGCAGTATGACTGCCACCTTTTTTGCTCTCTAGGTACTAAGTGAAGTTTTAGCTGATTATACAGGCTCTTTACTGCAGAGCTCCAAATTTTGAAATAAGCTTTTATCATTTTCAAATGGTTTTGTAGACAATATCTTAACGTTTGAATGAATTTCCTCACGAGCATTTTGTTGTCTTTTCCCTGCTAGACTTGGCCTACTTTCAGAAGAATCAGTTCAGATAGGACAAACGCCATTTGATACACTATCAACGCATTTATCTCGTATTCTGGAATACAGTACGTTGCATCACTTTTCTTTATCAATTTTAAAGACTACCCTTTTTGCCACTTCGGAAATTTTAGACTCTAAATCCTGCCATGGACGACGATATGATACTTTATATACAGGGGGCACAAATAAGAACGATTTCAATTATCAACCAGTGACGACCTCAAGAGAAATCACCTTTCTAAAACAATGGGTTGATTTTTCTAGATCAGAGCTTAAACTGAACAAAGGGAAAGAACTATACCATTAGCAAAAATCAAAGCTGACTATTCTTCACCAATTTTATGTTCAGTAACACCCTCTGAAAGTTCTATCCCCCTTTTCATTTTATGGAATAGATAAACATGGCCTTGATTTCTAACTAATGTGGTTTCTCAATGTAAACTGGAATAGATTTTTTAATACAAAGACTGGTTATTTCTTCACATGCCGGTTGCGCAAGAGCCTTCAAGTTTGAAATTTAGATTTATTTTTTAAACGAGCATATGAACGTGGTTTTATGATGTAATATTGTAATGAACAAAGTAAAAAACTTGTATTAAGTAATTATTTGTCGTTTAAAACTCTTATCTTTCCTATTGACATTCTCCAGAATTTTAATAACTTTGAAATTGTCTCTTTTTCGCTGAATAGAAGTTCTTGCTAAGAACTGTTTGTCTTTTTAGACCAAGGTGAACGGGATATCGTTTTGCTTCGTCATCAAATTGGAGAGCTTAAGAGCAGCGGGAAAAGGGTATCGTGTCTGAACTTATTTTGATTGTAATTAAAATTGGCTATTATTATTTATTTTCATTATCATAATCATCTAACACCATCATCATTATTAATAGATACTATTTCTATCATGATAATAAACTAATGATTTTTATTTGCTTCAAATGATAATTCTACCCTCACTTTGCTGATGATGATGAAGATAACGAAGTAAGAACTTCGAAAGCATTTCAAATATTTAAGTATACACACTTCCAAACTAACTGCGATAGAAACCCATAATCCAACGGAACATTCTGTGCGAGATGCAGAATGGAAACTGTACGAGATGAAAACACTACAATTGGAGGTTTTGTGGCGTTAATAGCTGATCTCATTGAAGGGAAACTTTGATAACTTGTCAAGGATCTTTTTCACCATACGCATCATTACATTTTAATATTGCCAAATAAACCATAAACGTGTTAAGATAATTGGATATAAGGTCTATATAATTGGAAATTGTACATGTGAAATTGAGGACAGTAACGGAACTAGTGTTTTATATGTGACAATACGTGACAATAAGTTATATTCAATTATATGCAATTCTGGTTAAAGTAAGGGGCGACCAACCCCAAAAGCTTACTTTTTTGGACACTTAAGCTGTCTCTACAGGTCCGTTGGAACCAGGGAGCTGGGGGCTGGAGCTTCTCAATAATTGTCCAGCTAGGGTACATTCCCTTTTGTAACAGTGTAATGAGTGAGAAGGAATAAAATGGGTAGCCCCCTACCCAATATGAATTTCGTTCCGACGGCACTGCTCTATGTAACTAAACCTTTTCTAGCATAGGCCTTATTTAGTTAAATGCTATGATTTGCCTTACAGGTGCAACATGACATAAGTCTGGTCGCATACGGTGATCCGGATGGCTATACTGCAATGGCTAGAACTGTCAGCATACCAACTGCGATTGCTGCGGATATGGTCTTAAATGGTAATGAACGGGGGTTGACTTGCATTAGCAAATTTTCTTAGACATTTCTTTACAAAGAAAAAAGAATTTTGTCCCAATATTTCCTCCCTCTTGTCAAAGCTTCGCACTGCCCGGCAATAATGTCTCCATTCAAGACACCTCCCTCTAGTCTAGACAATGGACACTGCCTTGCAACAGACTTACCCTAGTCCAACAAGGTCCTCCATGCAAGTAGCCCCTTCTTGGCAACCTGACACCTCCTTAGAACTGAAAGTTGATCTAGCGGTGGCCCAAACCTCTGAGCAACTATTCTTAGTTTGGACATTAAGTGGTTTAGGACCCATTTCTCTTATCAAGCATAAACAAAAGGTGACCTGAAACGCAATGTTTAAGTGGACTTGAAGTAAAGATCATGGCGTGCATTGTGTATATGCTCAAAGAAAATTGGTGTCTAAGACTTGCATCGCGAATAGGCCCTATTTTTCGTAATCCTAACGAGAGATCAAAGTCGATACCCCCACTCGCTCCTAACCCGACTCTGGTTATTTAAATAATAAGCCAGACGGTTAATTACGTATTATATCTTCCTTTTAAGGTGAGATCTTGCAGACTGGAAACGTCACACCTCTTGCAAAAGGAATATACAAGCCAATGTTAAAAAGACTTCACGCGGAAGACATTTGTTGGACTCACAAAACAACAGAGTTGTGAACTGTGGTAATGGAAGTTTTGCTTAGTTATTTTATGAAACATTGCATGGTATTTACTAAACAATTATATTTTATCGAGTATTTATTTGTTTTCATAGCTATGTACATGTTTTATAGAGGGCAGTTATCTATTAGAAGCTTCTAGCGTTCCTACTTTTGGTGCAAGAGCATCTAAAAAGAGGGGCAAGGAAGGATTCTGCTACATTTCAATGTTGGAGGGGCATAGGCAGAATGGGACTCCGTTATGTAAAGAGGCACTTTTACAAAAGTAACAAAATCAGCTTTTCTTAGAAAAAGGGCTTTAGAGAAACGTTGAGGGGTGTGCCTCTTGTGCCCTTTGGCTCCTTGGTGGAAAGCAAAGCAGGCTCTGGAAGCCGAAGTATAGCATCGTATTCCTTGAACACCTTTGGTTGGCTTGGGGAGAAGAAGGCACCTATCTGAATTAAAACCAGTACATAAATATCAAATTTATACCGATACCTTTCCTTCCATACTATTGTCTGTATTTATCTTCTTGTCCTTCAACCGAATTATAGGCAGGCTATTCTTGCGATCTTTTTATGAATCAGAGACGACAAAACTGTGGCCACCAAGGGAATTTGTCTTTTACAGTTTGGAATATTTCCCTTTTTTAGCAGAACTTCATTTAGCATTTTTAGGGAACCTCCCCTTTTTCTGAGGCATAGTGTTTCTTACCACTTGTGCCCCTCCAAATTTCGAAAACTTTTGACGTTCTTTTTATCTCTTATCAATAATAGTTTTGAAAATCTGATACTGTTGTCATCTAATTCAATTCCAGTCCCTGCTAATCAACTGCAAGTATTTTTTATCAATTCTCTTTGATCGTATTCTTGCTATTCCAGACAATCACATTGATTCTAAATTGTAAATTGATCCTTGACTTGATAAATGATTTCCTTGAACCCTCACAGTGTTAGCTTTTTAATAGCAGCAAATCAAGTATGTCATTGTATTCATTTGCTTAGCTTATTTTTGGATATCTTGAATGTATTTTGGGTTATTCATTTTTGCACTGTTCAATTTTTATGTTCATATTTATTGACCTAATCAGAACATTTCCCGTCAATATGTTCTATCCGGGAGTTGTTTTCAGGATTCTTTAAAATAGCGATTGCACCCTGATTGTTCTCGTTATGAATTCGAATCAATGATCAAAGTCTCAATGTTATTTGAATCTATAGTAAGTGCCATGATTGATGATAACAATGTCTGCTTGGCATGTGTTACATTTTTTCTGTCATTACCTTTACCCTTAGCATAACCTTTTTGATTTTGTGGTTTACTCCAACAATCCTTAGCCTTACCATAAGATTTTTAAAATATTTCTTACCATCAAATTTTTTTCCTATTCTTTATTCGCCTAGTCGTTAATGCGTTATCAAAGGATTCCCCTTCACCAGCAATTTGTGCGCGATCAGCAACATTCAAAATTATGCCTTTTTCTTTCTCCCATGATAATTCCGTTTCCCCCATTGTATCCAGCGTTGTATGCAAGTTGTTACAAGTTGTAGGCAATTTTCCTTACACTATTTCACAAGAATCATTTTCGGGCACGGACCGTCTCATTTCAAGTAACTGATCTCTTAATCTGCACATTTTGTCCAAAGAATCCAGAGCATTTTCACCTCATTGCGTTCTCATATATGACATTTTGTCTTTCAAATCAATTCTCCTTACCAAAGATTTCTTTTGGAATTGATTTTTAAGGGATTCCCATGTTTCAGCTGCAGATTTGCAATTTCAAACGTAAACTAGCTGGTTGTCACTTACGTCAATCGATAATATTGCTCTCGCTTCGTCTCTTTCTCTTGGAATTCATTTTTTCTGTGCATCATTTGCCTCTGCAGTTAACTGAATTTCCCCTGATGCATATCTAAACAGCTTTCTTGCTTATAAAGCATTTCCATTCTGAATTTCCAATCGTCATAATTGGTCCCGTCAACTGGAGCGACCCTAACACTTGTACCATCGAATTTATCCATCATGATGAAGTAAATGTACAACAAATTTATAGCCAGTGTCCTGGGCCTATAACCTGTCTGTCATATTGAATTTAACAAAAGCATGCATAAAAATTAAGACGTGAAATACTTCCTGTAAGGAAAGAAAATGAAACGTCATTTCTAATAAGCATTAGGTATCTTTTGTCAGCTCCCAATCAGAGCAGACATCTTCCACGTGTAAATGTTTGCCCAGTCTCAGAAGTGCAGCCGGTTTCAACATGAAAATGCATCGCTCCTCAGAATACAAGGTCTGAATGAAACTGGGCTTACAGCTTTAGCTTTGTGGCAACATCGTCTTACTGTTCATCCAAGAACAGCACATATCATGGCAAGGGTTGTCAGCTTCAGCTAGAAGACGCTTGTACATGGTTGGATAAAGGATGCTGTTTATAAGCGGTTACTTTCTGTATTTATGGTGGACGATTATACCAATATCCACACTATGCATAGGCCCAAAACGACAGTTCGCTTCTCTGTTTCACAAAAGGCAATCCTACCCCTCAAGAGGTATGGTAATACCCCAGCCCTTCCAGTTGATGAGATGGGCGTTGTACACAATCCTGTTGGTGTCGATGAGCAACTTCTTCTAACTCTCCTGAACAGGGCCTAAGACAAGAAATTTTTACAGATCCACATTTTTTAAAATAATTGGGCGTGGTACTTTGCTGGGGTTGGCATCATGGGGATGGCAAATATAGGAACTACCATCATAGTGCAAATAGCATGTCCTAATTGGGCAAATTCTTAAATGAATGAAGTATAAATGGAATTTAAAAATGGAAAATGGGACCTACACAGAAACTGAGCAAGAAAAAGTTAATATCCTCAATAAATTTTTTAGTTCGATATTTATAAAAGAAAATGAGACTTCTGTCCCACTGATCAATAAACAATTCTCAGGTTCAGTGCTAATAGATATGGATATTACAGAACAAATGGTACTAGAAACATTACAATCTTTGAAACCCTCAAAGTCGCCAGGTCCCGACGGCCTGCACCCGAAGGTCTTACGTGAAATTGCTGCACAAATTGCAAATCCGTTATGTATTATGTTTAGAGCAAGTCTCCAAACTGGACTAATTCCTGATACCTGGAAACTTGCTCATGTCACTTCAATAAACAAGAAAGGCAAAAAAGATCAAAAGGAAAACTATAGACCAATAGTTTTAACTTCGGTTGTTTGCAGAATAATGAAACGATTGATTAAAAATGTGCTAACTGATCACCTACTTGAGAACAAATCATTTACACCGGATCAGTATGGTTTTAGAGAATTTCGACCGTGTTTGTCGCATCTATTAGAAGTCTTCGAAGAATGGACATCCCTTTTAAATGATAACATTCCCGTTGACATATTTTATTTCGACTTTGCCAAAGCATTTGACTCTGTACCGCATAAACGCCTTCTTACCAAAATCAAGTCGTATGGTATTGAAGGATACATATACAACTGGATCAAGAGCTTTTTAACTGGTAGGAAACAGAGAGTTGTATTAAATTCCTTCAAATCGACAACAGTGACTAGTGGACAACAGTGACTAGTGGAGTACCTTCGGGAAGTGTCCTTGGTCCACTGTTACTCTTGCTGTATATAGACGATTTACCTGACAACGTTAAATACTGTCAAGTCAAGATCTTTGCTGATGATACGAAAATATATTCTCCTTCTAACTGTCAAGCGCAACATATTCAAAATGATATTGAATGGTTCAAAAATTGGTCAAAAACATGGCAGGTTCCGTTTAACAGTGATAAGTGCAGTGTACTTCACTTGGGTAGCTCCAATCGAAGAAATGGATATTATATGCCAGATGATTTAACACAAACAGATACGATGATTAAATCAGTTGAATCAATTCGAGACCTTGGAATTATTGCTGACAACAAATTCAAATTTGACAAACACATCACAGAAATCGCAAAAAAGCTAGCGGTGTTTTAGCGTCCATTAATAAAACCATGAAATTCGTCAACAAAGAGACCTTCAATGCTCTTTACAAAAGCCTAGTTAGGCCAATCCTTGAATACTGTGCGCCAGTTTGGAATCCATGTAAAGTAAAACAAATTAAGACATTAGAATCGGTGCAAAGACGAGCAACAAAGTTGGTGAAGGAACTCAAAAACAAATCGTACACGGAACGCTTACTTTTCCTCGATCTCCCAACATTAAAGATATGATTACAACTTTCAAAATACTACACGGCATGGTCGATACTGATAGTAAAGTATTTTTTAAACGAAGTACTTCAGTTACGAGAGGACACAATCTCAAGCTTTTCAAGTTTGCTTCATCGTCGAGCCTGAGGAAGAACTATTTCTCAAACAGAGTTATAAAGGAATGGAACAATTTGCCAGCAACCATAGTCAATGCGAAATCAGTTATAGAGTTTGAGAAATTATATGACGATTTTTGCGGGAACGAGAAGTACAACTATGAATACGCTTAAAAACGAACGCTAAAGGGTTTAATAGGCAAATGGCCTCTTTATCCCTCGTTATATCATATTATTATTATTATTGTTATTATTATTATTATTATTATTACTATCCGTACTACCTATTACACTTTCTGCCGCAGAAATAAATCTTGGAATAATCCTGAACTTCTTCAATTCTAACGATCTCGGCTACTGACGACTTCTAAAACAAACAATGACGAACACACTTTTTCCTTTTTTTGTTAATTTCTTTTGTTTGTGCTTGTAATAGTCTTTTTCTTTGTAAACCCAGGCTAGCCAATTGCAAATTACCTTTGTAATAGTGAAATTTGTAATTGTAATTTTAATTGAATTGAAAATGAAAAGTTTTCATTATTATTATTATTATTATTATTATTATTATTATTATTATAATAACTCTCTCCATCGATCAACAACAAAAACGGTATCTCATCTCTAAACTTTCCAACATTGCCATTCGTACTACGTACTACATATTTTGTTGCAAAAATAAACCATGGACAAATCCGGAATTACATCCGTTTTAGTTTTTGTTGTTTTATTTTTCTCAGTTTTTCCTTTTACCTTACGATTGTTATAGTTTTTTCTTGTACAACCAGGCTAGCCAATTGCAAATTACCTTGTAATAGTGAGATTTGTAATTGTAGTTTAAGTTGAATTGAAAATGAAATGTTTCCATTATTATTATTATTATTATCATTATTATTATTATGATTGCCATTGGTCATTATGCAATCGAAATGACCAATGGCAGTCATAAAGAAAAACTGCTATCAATGTTTCCCAGCCTTCTGAAAGAAATTGATGACTTGCCTCTGCATCCCAAAAATAAACTTCTATTGTACCACAGATATGTATTGTCCAAAGTTTCTTGACACTTCACTGTTGCAGACCTATCGAAGATCTGGGTCATTGAGAACCTCGATAATCTTGTCTCTAAATACATTCGCCAGTGGCTTGATCTTCCCATAAGTGCTACTTTAACTAGTATAGTTCTTTCTAAAAATCAATTTGGTCTCAATCTTCAGCTACCTTCTGTCAAATTCACTCAATGCCAAACTGTTTCACGCAATGCCCTCCAAACTTCTCCTAACACAAACATTCAAGCTTTATGGAAAAACACCAGTAGTGGGATGAATCTGCAATACGACATTTACTGTAACACAAAAGATGTACTGAAAGCAGTAAAATCAGACAGTAGAGAGCGCTTGGCACACCAATTACTATCCCAGGGTGCTATTATTTCATTTCTGTTGGACCACTCTCTTAAAAGCTCAATGGTCTTTGGTCTGTTGTGCAGAGCAACCTACCCACGAACATCTTCAACTTCACCATCAAGTACCTGAACAATACTCTCCCTACGCGCAAAAATAAAAGCCTTTGGAACCTAAGCCAATCATCTGATTGCGAATTCTGCCTTCTTCCCGAAACTTTACTCCATGTCCTTGCAGGCTGCAAAGTTTATCTCGAACAAGGTCGTTATACCTGGCGTCATTACTCTACTCTAAATTTTCTTGCAACCTCCTTGAAAGCAATAGAGGGATCCTCTCTTTTTGCCGATATACCTGGCTTCTCCTCACCATCCATCATAATTGGAGACAATCTGCGCCCAGATCTAATTCTGCGTACAAAGGAAAACATTCTTTATGTTTTGGAACTAACGATAGGATTTGAAACTAACCTTAACTGCAATGCAGAAAGGAAACGTTCAAAATATGCTCGCCTTGTCTCAGATCTAAGACCAAGGTTCAAATCTGTCATATTTGTAAATCTCTCCATCAGCTCTCTTGGCATCTTCGGCGACTCATGCAGCTCATTCCTTGAAATGTGTGACTCTCTTTCCATCGATGATCAACACAAACGATATCTCATTTCTAAGCTTTCTACGATATCCATTCGTACCACCTATTACATTTTTTGCTGTAGGAACAAAACATGGACTAACCCAGAGCTACTCCCCTTTTAACGTTTTTTTTTCTTTTCTCTTTACTACGATTGTAATAGTCTTATTTTGTAAAAACAGGCTAGCCAGTTACAAATTACCTTGTAATAGTGAGATTTGTAATTGTAGTTTTAACTGGAATTCAAAATGAAAAGTTTCCATTATTATTATTATTATTATTATTATTATTATTATTATTATTATTATTATTATTATAAGTAGCAAAAGCTGATTCTTTACAATAAATGGATTGGGTTAATAAGAAAATTAGCTACATATAGCGATGTCTTAATATGTGAGCAAAAAGTTATCGAAAGGAAACTCTTTTACATGGTTTGTTTATAACTCTATAACAAAAATAACTCTATCAAAGTTATTTTTTATTTCCTTTCACCTTCAAAAACTCCCTTAAGTCAGCTTTGCTTCCCAGAATTTGGTTGTTTTTTGGTATTTTATTGAAATATTAATATCTTTGTTAGGATTTTTTGGGAGCTATGCTGCTTTGCCCACCTGCTTCTATCTTGTTGTAGGTGGGAATCAGCCTCTCTACATGGACAGGGTGAGGGTTTGCTGCAAGAATCAGAATCGTCTGGAAGAATTTCTTTGAGAACAAGTCTCATATCTCTGTGATCTTTGTCGTTTATTTCTCAAATTTAATGTATGATTGAATGAAATATTTTGTCTGGGACAAAAGCTGGGTGAAGTCTCTTTTACTTATGAAAAGTACTTAATTGCATTCAGCCCATCAAATACTTTGCCATCAAATCTGTTTTTCAAAAAATTTTGTTACTATAAAGGAGAACCTAGTTACAGATGGCAAAAAAACTCTTCTCTCACTGATGTACAAATTGTGCTTTTTTCTTCTTATTGTCTTTTCGCCCATCTTGTTTGTAATGCAGACACCACGCACCAGCACCAGATCTCAATTTTGGAATTCCGCTAAATTTACCATAAGATTGTGCTAGATTTGCAAAAATTATGCTAGATTTCAAATCAAGGCAACCCTGCTCGAGAAAGAGGCTAATGCATGCTCAGAATATCAAAAGTTGCCAGAGTTGCAATTTGGCCTTTTTGACAACCCAGTGTACTCATTCTTCATAAACTAAAAGGCATTTTAGATTCATGGTTTGATGGCCAAATTTCTCCATTTTGGCAGTTTCTCAAAACCCCTTGGCAGTCATAAATTGATTTGGCCGAATAAGCAAAATTTGGCTGAATTCTGGATAATATTTAAAAATTTCAAAATTGCAAATGATGAATGAAGAAACAAAGTAAAAGAAAACAGAAAGTTTTAGATCAAAGCAATCGAAAACTTTTGTAACCTACAAAGCAAATTTTGATTACGGTTTCACTCCCAATTATTAACAAAAATTTAGCTTTTTGTGTTCTGCGTTTAGCTGGCTGCATTTGGCTGCCAACCACAAAATATGTGGCTGCCAACCATTCAAAACAACTAGCAAAATCCTGAAGGTTGAAAGTCACAATTTACTCCCAAAATGAAACCATAGATGCTGGTGTAAAGTGTTTGGTAACGATAGACAATGGATCAATGGAAACAATGATTCTTTTAAATAATATCAGAATTATGCCAGAGTTATGCTAGATTGCAAATGATGCTAGATTTTATGCTAAATGACGTTTTTTGGCCAACATTATGCAATATTACGCTAGATCAGGTCACACTAGCACCAGCCCACAAAGGAGTGGTTGGAACGGGACTAGGAGTCTTGCCCCTAAATTTTTTTACGGCCACGCCCTTTGAAACACCGGAAAACATCCCTTTCAGAAAATATTTGCTTCTTTCTGTCCTTATTCATAAACATACAAAACCGAGTTAGATAAAATACAAGTTTATCTTTGATCATTTATCTTAAGAACATGCATAAAGCACCACCAAAAGGAACAAAAACGTGTTCTCAGCAGAAATGTCACTGTATACAAAGTCCATCTTACTTCAAAATAGCACACAACAATATCATACAGCGCAATTGATTTTTCTCCCCATGTACTGAAGCTTCGAGCTCTGAAGTTTCTTAATTCCTCTTTATTGACCATTGCTTATTTCTTATCGCAATTTTCTTATAAAAAATGAGTGCAATACATAAGTCTAGGATTTGGCATTCACTTCGAATTGAAAAAATGTTCCCATTTCTCTCTTAGGCATTTCGATTGGTATTTTATGCTGCACTTTTAAGAACATGCATTATTTACAAATCCACACTTTTTATAATTACCGTTCCACAATTTTAATTCACATCTCCACAAAGTGAGTCAGATCCACGCTTATTTTCGGCCCTGCTCCTGAAAGAGAAAATGCCTTTACTTTGTATGCCGTTTGCTGAGTATATGCCTGACTGGATTCGGAAAAGGTTCTTCGACCCTGAAGCAGAATGAAGCATGCTGGCTTTACATGATTACCAAGAATATAAAAAAATCAGGTCAATGCGATCCATGGAAAATACTTTGTTGATGGATTAAATAGAGTTACCTTTAAAAAGTTTTTCAGCATTCCATGAAGCTGAAGAGCATGCTACAAACATGGGCTTTGTCCTGTATTGTTTTAGTCAAGCTTCAAAATGTCCTTAGGGAATCAAGTGATTGAATTGAAGATGAGTTGTTTACGCCAGAGCTAGGCCTGTTCTACTGCGTGTGATCTATTCAACTGGCGACGAGGATAACCAGAAATCTGTGAAAATTACGATGTCTACGTTTGGGAATTTGGAACCATTCGAAGGAGGAGAATTTTTAACGTACAAGGAGAGATTGGAAGCATTTTTTGTAGCGAATAATATTGGTATAGTGCCTGACGATGCGACCGATGCGGTCGTGCAAGCTGCAGAACGAAGGAAAGTTGCTGTTACAATTTCACTGATTGGAAAGAAAACGTATGCTACATTGAAAGATTTATGTTTACTGGATTCGCCTGCGGGAAAGTCGTACAATAGATTATGTGATCTACTGTGTAATTACTTCAAGCCGAAAGTTTCGGAGGTCGTTGTGAATTCTGGTGTCTGGCCAGCACAACACTATCACCCTTCGGTGTCAATTAATCGGAAACTATCTTCCTTCGAGCCTCAGCATTTACTCTACGATGTTCAAAAGCAACAGCTTCAACCTATATGTCAAAGCAATGCTGCAAGCTTGGGTAATGTTTTTCATATTTCGTTTTCACCATTACAACAAAGCTCCTTTAATTTGGCTATCAAATGCTTTGTACTGGAAGGAGACAAATCATCCACTATTCCAGGTTCTTCAACATCACCTACAAATTGTAGATGAGTATGGTGTGGAGAACTTCAATCCACTTTTGAGAGCCCAGACCAGTGCCCATAACACCCCCAGATGACATCAGAAGGAGGCCAGGGGAAATACGTACCACAAAAGATGTCCTGAGACAGTTTAAGTCACAATTTCTGTCACCTAGGCCTGCAACTTTTAGTCATAACCAGCTAAGAACACAAAAGGTCAAAGCAGCAAAATTCATAGTTTGGCAATTTAGAAGAATACATGCCAATCCAAACTCAGCGGGAAAATTACCAAGTGAAAAAGGAACCCAAGAAAAAATGATATTCTAGAAGCTCCCTCCGATTTTTGGTGAAATGTCAGTGCAAATTAAAATGCTACCTTTCAAGCAAATGATAGTGAGTCGGACCCTGAAAGGTGATTTGCTTGAATTTTGATATCCTTAAGTGCTGGAGAAAATAAATACAAAACTTACGGTGTTGCTAGTTACTGTTCATTTGCTTTTCAAAGTCTACATGTAGATTCTATCTATTTACGTCAGTTTAAGGATAATCAGGATTTACATAACTTGCGCCCAAGTCTACTTGTGGACTGAGGCAGAGGTTAGATTTTCGAAAGTTTAAGATCAGTTGCACGTTCTAGTTTTCTGGAAGTCAAAAATGAAAGCCTTTTTCAGGTTTTCCTTTGACATCGTTTTGGAAATTTGATGTTATGTTCTTTAGGCATTTTAGAATATGCGAAACACTATGAAAGGATGGTTGATGAGAATGGTCAAAGGGTTGCTGCTTTTGGAAAATTTGCAGAAGTTGTAGTCATGGTTTATTACGCTTGTAAAATTCTGCCAAAGGCTAACTTTTTTCCATTTGCCCAAAGGCAATTGCTCTTAAAGGAATCTACAATGCCTGCCAAAAGTACTTGGAACACCCAGAAGTTTACGGTGCATTTGATATCTTTCATTCATTTCATGAACAACTTTCTACTTCCTCCCCCTTTCTCCTAAAACACTGGTAATGATTTAGAGAAATATCATAAAAGATGCGCAAAGGAAAGTGCTTCCTAAAATCCTAACCCGTTTGATAGTAAACCAATATGTTCTGTAGGGGAGAGGGGGATGATTGATTTTGACATTGGAAATTGACATCGGTATTTCAGACTTTTTCATTTGATTAATTTGTAGAAGCTCCTCTTGACTTTCTAGCCAATCCTTTGTCCAGTTTTAAAAAGTAAAACCACCCGCTGAAGGTAAACCGATTAGATGTGCTTGGTCGTGAGATAGTGTGTGAAAAAATGATTCAGAAGCATGCAAAATCTTTTCAATTTTAATTTGCCGGCGTTTTCTCAATAAAGCTGGTTGCTAGGAAAGAATAATGTTTTTATCGATGTAAGACAGTTTAAAAGTAATTTTGGTTTTAGAGTTAGGGGATCAAGATTATATACAGGTATAGAAGGGGGTTATTCAAAACTATCAAACTACTTTCACTTTCACTTTGCTCATACAACATATCACTGTTGTTGGATTTTATTTGTTCTAACGAAGATACACATTCACGAGGTCTATGCCATGCAGAGAATGAATCTGAGAAATATTCAGAAGATAGCGCGACCATATTTCCAACAATTCTCTTATCAACATGGCTGGAGAGTGCTGTCCTCAAAACCACACCTCAGTAAAACTAAAGTAGAAAGTGGCAAGATCCTTGCCTTGCGAAGGGAAGACATAAATGTCTGGGAACGACGTGCACCCATCGCACCCCAACATATAAAATCCCTAAAGGAGCAAGGGATAAATACTCTGGTTCAACCATCTGCAAGAAGGGCATATACAATGCAAGAATATGAAAATGCTGGGGCAATTATCACCGAAGATTTGAGCCCAGCATCTGTAATCATCGGGGTTAAACAGGTTCCAATCGACTTGCTGATACCAGACAAATCGTATGCATTTTTCTCGCATACAATAAAAGCACAAGAGGCTAATATGCCACTGCTTGATGCTATGTTGGCAAAGGTACGTCGAATGAAAATATACTCACATTTCTTCATCATACCCTTGTCAAAGGGAAATTAGCTAGGCAGTTTACCTTCAGATAATTTTCTACAGAGCCCCATAGATATTTCAGACTGTACAAACAACAGTAAGGGTTTAAGAAAGGCTTATTACATTCGACGAAACGAAACGAAACGAAACGAAACGAAACGAAACGAAACGAAACGAAACGAAACGAAACGAAACGAAACGAAACGAAACGAAACGAAACGAAACGAAACGAAACGAAAGGAGACTAGACGAGACGAAATGAAACGAAACGAAACGAAACGAAACTAAACGAAACGTAAAGTGATATTTAACGGAACAAACTAAAGAAATTGTAAATCATTAGTAGCTAGAAAGTAAGCCAACAAGCTCTTAAAATATATATATTTATTTCCTACTCAGGTACTTTGTAGTGTCATTGTTACCATTTAACTGCCATTCTTTGTATGTTTGATCTAGATGATGCTATCATTTTTAGAAATCTTGAAGTTTATTGCTCTATTAATACAAGTTTGCATTCATGATCACATTTTCCTTAAAATTACATGTTTGCCATTCAGCAAAGCCGATTTTAAACAGCCCTTTCATGATCTGATTTATTCTGAACAAAATACCTTTAATTGAACTACTTCAAAACAAATCTCAGCCAGCAGTTGCTAGAGAATTGAAAAAAATTGAAGAACATAAAAACAAAATTTAATGAATTGCTAGAAACTTTTTTCATTTGCATTTCAACGTCTACATGTAGTCTACATTTGCATTACAACGTCTACATTTGCATTCCACATTTCTAATTAAAGTTGAAGATCAGTCGTGTGTTCTAGTCTGCTGGAAGTAAAAATAAAAACCTTTTTCAGGTTTTTCTTTGACATCGTTTTGGAAACTAAAAGTTGATTATTTTTGCATTTTAGAATATTCGTATTATTGACTATGAAAGGATGGTTGATGAGAATGGTCAAAGAGTTGCAGCTTTTGGGAAATTTGCAGGATTTGCAGGCATGGTTTATTATGCTTGTCAGATTTGCCAATGGCAAACATTTTCCAGTTGCCCTAAGGCAATTGTTCTTAATGGAAGTTATAGAACTGCTCAGAACTTAGAACGAGTTTTTGCTCTAACTGTTCGTAAATTTTGCCTTTGATATATTTTTTGTGTTAAGTATTTTTTTTGTCAATTATAGTAGAAGATGGGCTAGAAATGAGACATGTTCTCTGTTACTCCGAGTTTCGCGCTTGCGCACTCATCTATTTTGTCTATTATGAATGCTAATTATTATTTTTGCAGTTATGATAAACATACTTCATGGAATTGGACTCCGATTACTAGCTTTAGGTCACCACACACCATTCATGGTAATTCTTTACAAAATATACTATACTACGTTTATTTTTTTAATTTTATAACTTAATTCGGAACTACACGCATTTTGTTAATTGACCCTGTTTATTCGAATGTAAGCCGCGGCTTTTAATTATTTTTTGGCACAACTTCCTGCGGTTTATGATAAGAAGCATCTTATAAACGAGGATGGCTTACATTGCTTCACCCATATCCTGCCAAGCTTTCCTGTCACTTCGAAGCTGATTGTGATAATGTAGTGGATGAGAAAGAAACACTTCTGGACAATATTAATGATCCGTCATCTGGACAATATTGGTGTTGGTTGAAGTTGTAACGTCTATTTTTTGGTTTAAGTACAGAGTCAGGTCTCTATCAGGTTTTCGTCCGTCATTTTATTTTAAATTAAGGCCCGAGTTACACGACGTCAAATTGGTTTTTGCTACGGATTGCCCACCCCAATCCGAAGTAGTTGCACTTTGCTTTTCCAAGTGATCACACGACTTCGGATTTACTTTTGCTTCGCTGTGACACGATGTCGGATTGCTTTGTACTGTGCAGACAAAAAGCCGCTGCAGCGACCGGGCTTAAGCCAGAAGCAACGCTGGGCCTTGATTTTTCTCCTTTTTCTAATTCGATAGCTACAAGCAGCTATTCGTTTCATTAACAATTTTTTTCGTGCCAAAAAGTTGTAAGTAATGAACTTAAATAACATTCTGTTCTGCTGCAATAAAGTGGTAAAACCCGCAAACATGTGAAGAAAAATTTTGATTAACAATTTGATGACAGCCATGTTTATGCTGAATATTTCCTTCTTATAAAAGCGCGCACAATTTGCACAGTCAGCCTCAAAGTAAGGCAACGTGATCTGGAACGAGGTTTCGGAGTGAAAATCACTTCGGACTTAGTGATCAAACGAGAAGGAATGCGAAGCGAAGTACTTCGGTTTGATTTTCACTTAACCTCCAGAGCGGAGTGACATTCACTCCGGTTATTCTTCATCTCTTCATTACTGAGAATTTAGATATCGGTCTATGAACGAATTTTTCTGTAGTGTGGGAAGAAATCTTAGCGTTAAGATACCACAGCAACCCAACCCAATTTTGTCTGGAGAGTTCAAAATAAATGAATCAACTGAGCAACCGACTGAATTTAAATTTCATCCTGTAGATGAAACTACTATTAATAGAGCTTTGGGCAAAATCCATATATTCATCGTCCTTCCCAGATAGATGGAAAATAGCCCGTGTGGTCCCTATTTTCAAAGAAGGCAAGTCTGATGACCGATCTAATTACAGGCCCATTTCTGTTCTACCGGTCGTGACAAGGCTCTTCGAAAAACGTATGTATGATCAATTATACCGGTACCTAAATAAGCACAAGTATCTAGTGTCTCAGCAGTCAGGATTTCGTTCTCTGCATTCGGTTGTGACATGTCTGCTAAAAAGATCTAGTGATTGGTACATCAGTATAGACAACGGGAGGTATACTGCGATGATCTTCATAGATCTCATGAAAGCATTCGACACGGTTGATAATCAAATACTCTTAGATAAAATGCAATTTTATGGAATTACTGGACATGCACACAAATGGTTCAGTTCTTCTCTTGATAATCGGAAGCAGTACTGTAGAGTCAATGGCACGACTTCCAGCATCGTAAATGTTGATATCGGAGTGCCACAGGGATCGTACTTAGGGCCTCTTCTTTTCTTCTATACATAAACGACTTGCCATTTGCTCTTAAGAATTCTGAGGCTAAAATGTATTCTGACGACACAGCAATCTCGTATTCTTCTGATATAAGTGATGAACTGGACATAGTTATCAACGAGGAGCTTTCATATATTAAAAATGGCTACAGGGTAATAAGCTTACCCTTAATGGTGTCAAAACCCAAGCTTTGATAATTGGCTCTAAGCCAAAAATTAAAAAGCTAAAGAATAATCCTAGCACACTTCCTTCTTTTAGGTTAGGGGGCGAGGAAATCGACCTAATAAACGAAACAAAATACCTCGGAGTCGTGATTGATAATTGCCTTACTTGGGAAAGTCACATTAGCACGCTACAAAAGAAGATCTCCAGAGCAATTGGTCTATTAAAGTATGCGCGAAATTTTGTTCAAACGGGCACTTTGATAAATTTATATAGAAGCATCATAGAGCCACATCTCAGCTACTGTTGCTCCGTCTGGGGCTCTTGTGGTGCTTCAAAGCTAGACATGCTTCAAAAATTACAGAATAAAGCCGCCAGAATAGTAACAAATAGCCCTTTTGATGCATCTGCAGCTCCTTTGCTCCGAAAACTTGGTTGGCCATCTGTACAAAAACTGATCAATAAAGAAACAGGTTCTATGGTTTACAAATCTCCTAACTTTCTTGCACCTAGATATCTCAGTGACCTATTCGTGATATTATCCGGGGTACATCCGAGAGAGTTAAGAAACTCTAAAACAGACCTTGCAATACCCATGTCGAGAACTGGCAATGGCCAGAAATCCTTTGCGTATCGTGGGGCCAGTCTCTGGAACAGTCTCGATTTTGACACAAAAATGGCTCCTTCAATCAATGCCTTCAGGTCCAAACTCAAGGAAAAATAATCATTTTTTTTAATTTATATACATCTTTGATTAGCCATATTCCGATCTTTTTATTGTGAATTTTATTGTATATAACTTTATTATTTTGTAAGTAGTTTTGTTGCAGGGTCAATTGTGAAACAGTATTTAGACTGAATTTGTACCCTGGACAAAAAATTTTAAAATGAAAATGAAAATGAGTTACGCCCAACGAAATACTTCGGATCGCCTCAGCGTCGTGTAACTGAAACCCCTATCAGAATAAAAAGCAATCCGAAGTGAACCCAATCCGGCGTCGTGTAACTCGGGCCCAAGTTTCTCTTGGTTTTGCTCGTGCGGGTTATAATCAAGGGTGGCTTACATTTTTATAGGCCCATCTGCTACGGCTTAAAATCAAGGGCAGCTTATAAACAAGGACAGCTAATAATCTAATAAATACGATATATAGAGCTCTGCTTACTGTGTTTATTTATTTTGCTATATATCTGTTCTATTTTCAAGTATATCGGAGCAGCACACAATTGCAAAAACAGCAGGCAGGCAAAGCTGGCAATCTATGAACTTGGCGAAGACATCAAAGCTGGAAAGCTCCCTGCTCATTTTGGGCCTTTGACATTTGTTTTCACTGGTTCTGGAAATGTATCGCAGGTATTGCCTTTTAAAAAATAACATTGTTTAGAATAACCCTTCCGTTTGTTTGGAAACAGTTTAGTTTTGTTTATTTTGTGCAAGTTTATTGTGACGAGAAGGGTTTAATTATGTGCGTAATGAATTGTCAATCTTAAGTTGAAGATTGGTCTCTTCTTGTCCTTAAGTTTATTTTACCTCACCCGCACATTGTCCTCATACGGACCTTAGCATAATTGCAATAGAACTAAGAAAACCTCGTCAGCTTCTATGAATTGTGGGTCATATTGCGAAGTGTTTTTCTTTAGTCGTAAATGTAGCACATTCTGAAGCCTGCCGTACGTCAAAATGTTAGGATTCTAACATGACAGGTAGCTTTCTTGCACAATATAAAGGTCTTTAACCCACACAGGTTTAAAGATCTCAATCTTGAAACAGAAACTCGTGTTCACAGAGATTTAAAGCTGTTGAAGGCAAATATACGGTGGCCCACAATGGCCATGGCACAATATTTTTTCATGGCACAATCTTTCTTCATGGCACAGTTCTATATTTCTACAATACAGATATATATATATATTTCCGCAGATCTCACAGCGATTATTTGTAGAATTAATTGAATTAATTGATTATACATATATAATTGAAATATATAATTGTGCCGTGAAGGAAGATTGTGCTCTAGCCGTTGTTGGCCACCGCACAAATAGCTGTACTAAATCTATTTTGTAAATCATTTATTGCACAAAAACAGTGGCTCCATACTAGAGGATAAAAAATGGAGTTATGTATCGAGACTAAAACATTAGTAGGTAAGACGGGTCTTGCTTTGAAGAATACACCATTAGCTTTAGATAGATAACGTTATCGATGAAAACGATAACGTTATCTATCTAATAGATGAAATAGATGAAAACGTTAAATGTGAATATGTTCACATCCGTGGCTTTGCCTAAATGATTGTTTAAAGACCAACCAAAAAATTGCTTCTACTAAGCAGCCCTTTAAGTTTCAAACATATATTGGCTTGTTTCTATGTGTGATATGACATTCTTGTACTTTAAATACCCGAAAAGAACAAAGTTCTTCGTATATCTGCCGAGAGCTTTTCTGTTACCTGGGGCAAAAAGAAAGATGAGGCTTGTGATGAAGTCATTAAAACAGCGATTGTCCTTGCTGTTAGGAACTTTGTTACATCTTTTAGAGGCTTCTCTCAGCTCAGGGCCTTGGGCAAACTGCCCCCTGCCCCCTCTCAGCGGGCCTGTCTCAAATGCATAGCTCCAAACCCTTATGAATATTTAAGAATATATGCTACTCGGTATAAAGAATAGGACAGTTCTAAGTTGTTACTCTGAGTTTCACGTTTACTGTGATCATCAAGCGTGCACAGCTCTGTCGTGTATGGCATCGAGCACTTTAGAACAGTAATTTTTATGATACCAATATATGACTATATTTTTTCAGTCGACAAAGTTTCAATATAAAATGTTTCATTGTTTCAGGGCGCGCAGGAAATGTTTAAAGAGCTGCCTCATGTGTATGTGGAGCCACACGAATTGAAACACGCTGCTCAGAAGTACGGTAGGCTGATTAACTATTTATCTGGACGATTTCTCAGTCGGAAAAATGGCTCCACTGTTTCATCGTGTCTAAGGATCCATCTTGCCTCAGGGCTATTCCCTGTTTAGTAAAAATCATCTTTTTATTCTCTCCTTTGTTAACTTTTCTCTTACTAAATTATCCTTCATCCACCCTAACCGCCTATTTTAAAAATATTCCTCCATATCTTGGTGTGTTCCAAGCCTGTCTTGTTGGAAGAATCACATACAGCCCTTCAAAATGACAAACGTAAGCTAGTTTCATTAGTTTTCACAAATTTCCTCCCTCTCTAGAAATAAAAGCTGTATCATTTTTTGTTTCAATTTAATGATAACAGACGGATCAAAACTTTCCTTTGAAAACAAAATTTAACCTGATCGAAGAATTTTCCCGGCTCCATTGTGCTTTATCCATTATTTTTTAGAATTATCAAACTGCAATACCCTTTCCCCCTTAGTTTCATCTTATTTGTTTTTTTGTTATCTGCAATTTTGCACTTGAATATATGCAATTTTGCGTTTTAAAATGGCACTTTGTCCCTGACTTCAGTGTTCCGTCTGCGCTCATTTTTCACCGTCTCTCGTCAAATCGTTTCTTGCATTTTATGGAGCTTTGATGCATTCCTACGCTCTCTGGTCCGCTATGGTTCTCTATTTCTCTGTTTCGATTGATCCATGGCACGTTCACAAAGCGAATCTATTCGGAGATCGGTAAATGCATCTTGTTCCCAAACCCCTTTTTTCAAACCGTGTTCAAATGGCCCTATCGCTCAGGGAAAATTCCACTGTTTTGTCGAAATTAGATGCCAGGAAAGTCCAGGAAACCATTTCGATCAATAACTTTGATCATTAAAACACTAAATATCAGAAAACAAGAACACAGTTTGGTGTAAGACGTCATAATCGACGATTGTTTAATTTTTAGATCATCGCACTTTGGTATATACAAAAGTGAGTCGACAAGACTACCTAGTCCCTAAGCTTGGAGGATCTTTTCAAGCCAGTGAATTTGAAGCACACCCTGAACGCTATCGATCTGTATTTGCTGAAGAGGTGAGTTTTTGGCAGATCATGTGACCGTTGTATTAGAGATCTTCTATTTACGTTAAAGTCTACCTGTCGTTATATAAAGGCTGAATTTTTGGCTGCCAATAATTCACTTGACAAATCAAACGCAGGAGCGCGGTTTTTCGAATTGCGCGGTGTTCTTTGATCTCTGAACAGTTAGATTCTACTGTAAAGGCTGGTCGGCCTAAAAAGGAAGAGTCGTATTCGGCAAGGCTTACGTTGCTTGTTCAAAAGAAACGAAAGAGCAATATTTCAATTGTCAAGCGCGATGCCATCAAGCCAGAAATGGAGAATTTTTACAACGTTTGCTTGATATTTTCGAAGACATTTCTGACGAAGATATCCAACAAGCCAATGATTATGGTAGCCAGCCCGAAGATAAAGCGAATGTCGAAAGCAGGTCTGTCGAAGGAATGCCAGAGACTGACAGAATACAAGGCATAGAATATGTTAATGTTATTCACAACACCAGCAGGAAAGTTGTGTCTGATTCTGTCAGGTAAGTTTTATGACATACTTGTTGGGCCTAAACATTCGTTCGGGCTTGCTTGTGTTTAATAGGTTAAATCAGTCAGTTGCAATGTGTTCAGGCATGTTCCAGGCTACGCAAACAGTTTCCTTTCTATCAAAATTGTTATTTTTCTTCTTAAATGGGTTTTTTTACGCTGTCAGTAATTGGTATCAAACAGAAAAGTGCTTCTAGTGTGTGACCGCCCAGGAAGGTTTCTTGCAACAAATAATCAAAACGAGGTTATCGGGCAATTTATAACGACAGTGAGACCTTAAAGGGGCCTGTGCAACCAGCAGCCTTTGCGCGCTCGCATTTGTTTTGTTTTTCTAACTGTGTTCTTCTATGCAAGACAAAAATGGCGAGGATAATTCGATGGGTAATTTCTGGTATCAATGTAGCGCTTCATTTGGTTTTATTTTGCGCGCAGCTTGTGCTAACGGCTTTCCACCATTTTCACGGACCGCGAAAATGGCCGCCTTCCCAGCTTACGCCCGCAAAGGCTACTGGTTGCCCACGCCCCTTCAAGCGTATTTACTCTCTGCGGAAATAATTGGTCACGTGATGACCTAGACACTTCTTGAAAGAAGCAGATTATTACAAAATATTATAAGCCACAAATGCATACAAAATCAAACTATTTGATGAGGCGTTTAATAGAAGGAGGCGTTTATAAGAGGGCGGCGTTTAATACGAAATGAAAAGTTTGCCAAATGAAAAATGACAAGAAAAGAGTGCGATGGAAAAAGATAAAAACATTCTTTAAACAATGTTCTCTTTTTCCCAAACACACCTAATAAAGATTGTATGAAAATTTTTTGAAAGTTCATAAAAGATATGCTCATGTTAGGGAAATGTCAACGAATGTCAATATTCCCGTCTTTGTCAGAGTCCTTGTCTCTGTGACATAACAACTTTCATGGCTTTCGAATAGTAAGCGTATTTGTTACGTCTTGTTTGGTGTGTTTTCTAACAAAGGCAGCTTTTCAAGATGCTGCGTTTTGAAGAGGGAGGCGTTTATTAGAGAGCAGCGTTTTTTAGAAGGCGGCGTTTTTCAGAAAATGTTGACTGAAGATGCGGCGTTCAATAGAGGACGGCGTTTAATGCAGAGGCAATGTTTCCTTGAAGATGAGCCATTTTATAAAATTATATATTAATCAGCATTTTAATTGGTAAGTATTGTTGCAAGAAAATGTTACCATTTTGGATTATATTGTCACATCTAGAGGAATTTCCAGATAGAAGACTGTCACATCTAGGAATGTGAGGAACACTTAACTAAGAAGAGCCATTTGTTGTTCAGCAATTAATCAACGCATTTTAATTGGAAGGTATTGTTGCAAGAAAATGTTACCATTTTGGATTATATTGTCACATCTAGAGGAATTTCCAGATAGAAGACTGTCACAACTAGGAATGTGAGAAACACTTAACTACTAGCGAGATTCTAGAGCAATGAGGTATTATTAATGCATAAAGTTGTCATGTTCAGAAATCAATTCAATTCAGTAATGTTTTTTTTTCAACTTTCAATTCATTTAATTTCTAGATTGCGCCTTACGCCAATGTGATCATCAACGGTGTCTACTGGGCATCGAAGAACCCCCGTCTTCTCACGTACAAGGATGCTCTTACGCTGTTAGAGCCAAAAACAGAACATGACAAAAATTCTGGGTGTCCTGATTTGCCACACACACTGTTAGCCATATGTGACATTTCTAATGATCTAGGGGTAAGTATCTTGTACAGGATTTGATTTTTGAAGTTTATGCACCGTTTTATTTTTATCTTATTTTGAAAAATTATAGTAAAGATGTTCTCAAGATTTTTAAATTTCAAATGACTTAAACTCTTGAGTTTTATGCTCAGTACGAGGTATAGGAAATTGTTATATAATTAATCATAAGATTATGGGTTTCTGAAACGAGGAACTCTAAGCAATATAAAAGGTAGCTTGTCAACAACAGGATCATAAACACAGGGGTGTGTGAGGCTGTGCCCCCACCCCCTAAAATAAATCATCTTGGGAAATAATGATTATGTCTGGCAGAGACAAAAAACAATTCTGCGGCTGGCTGCTAGAAAAAAGGCTTACGTTTGCATTGCTAGCTCACGTTTGAAGATTTTTAGTAGAATTGTTTTAAAAAATTGGATTTAGTTTCATCTTTTGGCATATGACATAAAAAGAGGCTTTATATCAAAATAAACTGCAGCTGTTAAAATTAGCTGTTAACTTTTCGCTATGCTATGACCACACCCGTCATCCCCCCGTTTTTTTCTTGTTTTGCCAGCTTTAGCTCATAAAGCAAACTAGGAATTATCAAAACATTGTTCTTAACATATCTACATTCACTACCAAAAGTGCTAGAACACTGAAGTTGGTTTGAAAGGGTGAATTCAAATATTCCCCTCCCCCCTGGGAATAATGCAGGTTTTCTATAAAGCCGCGTAGGAAATTACGAAGCAGGTTTTCTTCGCGTATGGTTTTTGGCTTAACTATAAGCATTGTTCTGGGAAAGCGGGTGGATGAAAGTAGCAGTATATAAGAAAAGAATTATTGCATTAAAAAAAAAACAACGCCAGTTGCTTGGTGTCCCAAGTAATTTTTGCAGGTAATGTTTGGGGAAATTACCTCCTTTCTGTTAGTAGGTTCTCAAATTTAGTCCTAAAATTCTCTTTAATGAATATTGGATTATAAACCAAATTTCTTTTTTCTTTTTTATGCTGTGCGTCTAGATTTTTGTTATTCTACCTTCAGGGCTCAATAGAATTCATGAAAGAAAACACCACAATCGAGTGCCCCTTTGCTCTGCACGATATTAAAAAGGGAACAAAACAGTTAGGGTAATGCCTCTCTTTGTTAATTCGATTATATCTTTTTCTTTTTGACTTTTGATTTTTTGATAGTGAAAATAACACGAAACACAAAGATTCTAAGTAGGTATTGAATATTTTTGTATCAAAATGTTATGTTTCGTTATATTTCCCTTCTCCTTGAAGGCCAATACTCTTTTTTACCATTAGACAGTCCTACCAGATTCTAGAAAGGTTTCCCAGAGTCAGAGAAACATCACGGCCTCACGGCCATTGGTTGTTGAAACAAATGGAAATTGAGGAAGGTGACCAAAAATTTGGAAACTGGAGGTGGTTGAAGAAATCGTATTGCCTTTTGGTTTTCAAAGTACAGTCAGACGAAAAATATAAAAAATCAAATAAAATTCATAAATCTGATGAATGTGTTTGCAAAACTGCTTTGCACTTTAAAATTTAGGCATTACCTCTTATGATTTATATATGATTTATTAGTTAACATATACATGTAACTTTTCATCTGTTTCAAAAACTACCTATAACGTTGCAAGGGGACGGAGTCAATACTAGTTGAGTTCCCAATTTTTTTGACCAAGCCTTTTCAGAACCCATTAAATATGAGGCTGGACTCTGGGTTTTCCATTTATCCACAAAAAGCACTGAAACTAATACACGGCTAGGAACGTTGGAAATTTGTCACAGTTTTCCCCCATGCGACCAGACCTTTTTCTTTACTCTTGAACCCATATGTGTTCTTTTGTTTTTTCATAGAACGGCTGGCGATGGCGTTCTTATTTGCTCCATTGAAAACCTCCCTGCGCAGTTACCACGGGAAGCAACTGATTATTTCGGTCGACTTCTTCTTCCATGGATCCCAGAAATGGTATTTATTTTACTGAGTGATTGACTGGTTTCATTGACTGATTGACTGATTTCATCTTACTGATTAACTGATTTCATCTTACTGATTAACTGATTTCATCTTACTGATTAACTGATTTCATCTTACTGATTAACTGATTTCATCTGACTGATTTACTGATTTCATCTACTGATTGACTGATTTCATCTGACTGATTGACTGATTTCATCTGACTGATTGACTGATTTCATCTGACTGATTAACTGGTTACATTTTACTGATTGACTGATTTCATCTGACTGATTGACTGATTTCATCTGACTGATTGACTGATTTCATCTGACTGATTGACTGATTTCATCTGACTGATTGACTGATTTCATCTTACTGATTGACTGATTTCATCTTACTGATTGACTGATTTCATCTGACTGATTGGCTGATTTCATCTTACTGATTGACTGATTTCATCTGACTGATTGACTGATTTCATCTGACTGATTGACTGATTTCATCTGACTGATTGACTGATTTCATCTGACTGATTGACTGGTTTCATTTGACTGATTAACTGATTTCATCTTACTGATTGACTGATTTCATCTGACTGATTGACTGATTTCATCTGACTGATTGACTGATTTCATCTGACTGATTGACTGATTTCATCTGACTGATTGACTGGTTTCATTTGACTGATTAACTGATTTCATCTTACTGATTAACTGATTTCATCTTACTGATTAACTGATTTCATCTTACTGATTAACTGATTTCATCTTACCGATTGACTGATTTCATCTTACTGATTAACTGATTTCATCTTACTGATTGATTGATTTCATCTGACTGATTGACTGATTTCATCTGACTGATTGACTGATTTCATCTGACTGATTAACTGGTTACATTTTACTGATTGACTGATTTCATCTGACTGATTGACTGATTTCATCTGATTGATTGGCTGACTTCATCTTACTGATTGACTGATTTCATCTTATTGATTGACTGATTTCATCTGATTGATTGGCTGATTTCATCTTACTGATTGACTGATTTCATCTTACTGATTGACTGATTTCATCTGACTGATTAACTAGTTACATCTGATTGATTGGCTGATTTCATCTTACTGATTGACTGATTTCATCTGACTGATTGACTGATTTCATCTGACTGATTGACTGATTTCATCTGACTGATTGACTGATTTCATCTGATTGATTGGCTGATTTCATCTTACTGATTGACTGATTTCATCTTACTGATTGACTGATTTCATCTGATTGATTGGCTGATTTCATCTGACTGATTAACTAGTTACATCTGATTGATTGGCTGATTTCATCTTACTGATTGACTGATTTCATCTTACTGATTAACTGATTTCATCTTACTGATTAACTGATTTCATCTGACTGATTGACTGATTTCATCTGACTGATTGACTGATTTCATCTGACTGATTGACTGATTTCATCTGACTGATTAACTGATTTCATCTTACTGATTGACTGATTTCATCTTATTGATTGACTGATTTCATCTGATTGATTGGCTGATTTCATCGTACTGATTGACTGATTTCATCTTACTGATTGACTGATTTCATCTGACTGATTAACTAGTTACATCTGATTGATTGGCTGATTTCATCTTACTGATTGACTGATTTCATCTGACTGATTGACTGATTTCATCTGACTGATTGACTGATTTCATCTGACTGATTGACTGATTTCATCTGATTGATTGGCTGATTTCATCTTACTGATTGACTGATTTCATCTTACTGATTGACTGATTTCATCTTACTGATTGATTGATTTCATCTGACTGATTGACTGATTTCATCTGACTGATTGACTGATTTCATCTGATTGATTGACTGATTTCATCTGATTGATTGGCTGATTTCATCTGACTGATTAACTAGTTACATCTGATTGATTGGCTGATTTCATCTTACTGATTGACTGATTTCATCTTACTGATTGACTGATTTCATCTTACTGATTAACTGATTTCATCTTACTGATTGATTGATTTCATCTGACTGATTGACTGATTTCATCTGACTGATTGACTGATTTCATCTGACTGATTAACTGGTTACATCTGACTGATTGACTGATTTCATCTTACTGATTGACTGATTTCATCTGACTGATTGACTGATTTCATCTGACTGATTGACTGATTTCATCTGACTGATTGACTGATACATCTGACTGATTGACTGATTTCATCTTACTGATTGACTGATTTCATCTGACTGATTGACTGATTTCATCTGACTGATTGACTGATTTCATCTTATTGATTGACTGATTTCATCTGATTGATTGGCTGATTTCATCTTACTGATTGACTGATTTCATCTTACTGATTGACTGATTTCATCTGACTGATTAACTAGTTACATCTGATTGATTGGCTGATTTCATCTTACTGATTGACTGATTTCATCTGACTGATTGACTGATTTCATCTGACTGATTGACTGATTTCATCTGACTGATTGACTGATTTCATCTGATTGATTGGCTGATTTCATCTTACTGATTGACTGATTTCATCTTACTGATTGACTGATTTCATCTGATTGATTGGCTGATTTCATCTGACTGATTGACTGATTTCATCTGACTGATTGACTGATTTCATCTGACTGATTGACTGATTTCATCTGACTGATTGACTGATTTTATCTAACTGGTTAAAGTGATAAATTTCGCGCAGCTGATGTAACAGGCTTTGTTGGTTCTTCTGTTGAGGAAGGTGACAGGACGTTTCAGCCGGCTTTCGAACATATGATGAGTTGATTTTGACATTTCGTTCTTTTCACAATAATCAGACTTACATTTTCATCCTCACTGTTAACTTCAGTTTACTTCACTGATTTCTCAAATTTTCTTCAATTTTTTCTCTTTTAGGTGAACTGCGATGCTCGCAGACCCCTTTCAATGGAATCTGGAATTTCTAATGTCGTCAAAAATGTGAGTTTCTTTGCGGCAACCGAAGCATTGTAATAATCAACGTTTCTTGCTGAAAATTTTGTGTGTGTTGCAAGTCAGAAACGGAAGCTTGCAAAGTACCATGGGAAATTTTATAGTGTGTCGAATTGTGTGTTGAATGTCTATTTTTGAAGAAGACAATATAATGAAAACAATGAGAGTTTCAAAATCTCATTTTCATAAAAATTCGACGTTTGTAAGTTATAATTGTAATACAAAAGTGAACAATAAACAAAGTTTTCTTATCAGCGATATATTCGTTAAGGCCTGAAATGCTTTTATCTTTTGTTGCGTAGTGTTGTGCAATGTTTGTTTTTTCATCGAAAACATTTCCTCGAAAGTATTTTATCATCTAACATAAACACTTTGAGATTAGAATTTTTCCTAGTGTCCTTAAGAGCACGACCCAAATTTTTTTTTCTTGATCTGACTGTTTGTTTTCCCCAATTTTCAAGCAGCTTCCCTGACCATGATATGTGAATCGATAAAAAGTATTTTTAGAATTGTTTAATTTGGACTACATATCATGATATAGCATCTTTGTTCTCTGTTCATAACTTTATGAACCAAGCCAAAATGTATTTCTTTAGCCAACATTAGATACTAATTAGCCATATCTCACCTAGTGTTCAACGTACCTAAATAATTTTCCATCTTTAGAGGTATTTCCAAGTATTCTTTTAGGATATGTGGTCAACATGTTTTCTTTTACAAATTGATTTGAATGACGTCACACTTGAAACCTCTTTTTAAGACTCTCTTTGAAAGAAAGATCACCTATATGTCTTATTCAGGCTGGGTCTATCATTTACACTCCAAAAGTCACTCGTTTGCTGTATTTTGAAAGGAATGTAATTGCTCAATGCCTTTAAAACCTTTCAGAGTACACCCTTACCAAATAGGTTTAAAAACAAAGTAGACATTTTCTGTGCGCTATGGAACCCTCTTTTTTAATACCTACCTAATTTTTTAATTATTTTTTTCGAATTATTTAAGATTTTTAGTTTATTAAGGATGTGAATCTTTGGGAATACTTATAATATATCTCGCTCTAAGCATACCAACGCCCATCCAAAGCGCTTTTTCCTGAGATAAGATTATCACAATCGTTATGGAATCAAAATGGTTTTACAGCTGAGATTACGTGAAAGTAACGGCCGTTGAATAACTCATTGGATCCATCTAGCACTAGCTCAGTTTCCTCAATTTATTCTGCCTTATAACGCTCCACAAGATACGCTTATACGTTTTAAGCTGCATAATATCGTTACTGCCAATATTCAGACAGTAGTTAACACCAAAGTTGGACGATTTATTATGTGTTCATGTGTTATGCCGCATGTTAAAGCTTTTCCTGTAGTGATGTTACTAAGCTTGGTGATATTTACTATGACGTGAGCAATCGTATTTCTGCCTCGACAGGCTATTATTTGTTCAAATGGTGAACTAACTGAGAACTACAAGTACATAGCAGATTTGCGAGCAAGGTATACTATATAAAACCTTCCGTCCTTACGATATCTTTTTAGTCTTTTAAAACTCTCTTCTGTTTTGAAATATTGCCTAGAATATTTCTGGCTTTTCTTGTCTAGGCACTGCTGCAGATTCCTGGCACTAGTTGTCCTATAATTGATCGTCCATTTGGGCACTTGTGCTTTCTCAATGTCCCTCGCAAGATTTCACGATCTCCTGCAGTTTTCATGCACCAGTTATGCCACTGAATGAATAATTTCAATGTTTTCATTCTTATTTACAGGCATGAGAATGAAAGGAAGCAAGCAAAGCTTGGCTTCCAATCTTCTGTATCAAAGAAAATTCTTGTTCTTGGTGCAGGAAAAGTTTCGAGTCCTTTTATTGAGTACCACACAAGACGCCAATCCACGGGCGTTACAGTTGGTAAGTTCATGTTTATTATTGATAGACCCGATATGGATTCAATTGAGCCATGACTTTTTCCTTGAGCGAAATGGTTTTCATCTACTGTATGATTAATTTCAAATTGGTTCGCCCTCTTTTTTACAGCTTAGTTCGTCCTCTGTATCTTAAATGTAAAAAAAGGAAGTGAATAATGGTGAAATATATCTGTTCTGATTAGAAGTAAAACAGTTTTAATTATCGTTATTTTTTCTCTCACAAACATCAAACTTCTGAATATCCACTTCACGCAAAAATCTTCTTTATTCCCTTCTCCGTTTTGATTCCCAATTTTTTCTCCCATTACTTATTTTCTTTCTCCCAGTACTCATTTCCCTGTACTTTTCTTCCCCCTTTTTCTCTCATATCTTTTTATTGCTCTCTTGTGCTTTAAACACTCACAGTCAGATCTCATTAAATTGCCTCTATGTTTTTTCCTTTTCGCCACAATCTTTTTTATCACCATACTTCTTTCACCCGTAATTGTTTCTTTTCTTCTTTTGATCTCCAATGTTTTCTTATGTCTGAACCTTCTGTTCCTTTTGCTTTCTGATTTTAACTTTTTCGCCCTTTTCTTCCATATCTTTTTCATCCCCCTTTCCTCTCTTCCCCTTTTTCTCTCATATGTGTTCATCGCTTTCTTGTGTTTTTCCTTTCTACTTTTCTTTGTCTTTTCATTTATATACTTCTTGCTTCCCCTCTTTCTCTCGCTTCTTCCTTTTCTTTCCCATTCTCTATTATCCCCTTTTTTTAATACCCTTTTCCTTCTTAAATGCTCATGACATGCTATTTATTCCAATAAAGACAAAATGTTTCTTTGTTTTCTATCTTCATTTGTGTTTGTTACCAGATCCTAATACACTTGATCCAATATACAGTGTCTTTTGACTCGTTAAACGCTCTTTTAGTCTCTAGGTCTAAAGATAGGGTTCAGCACCTGGCCAATCGACACGAGAACACCACCCCAGTCGTGTTAGACATTGAACGTTCTCATGAAGGATTGGATAAGCTAATTCAATCACACGATGTTGTAGTAAGGTGAGTTTGGAAAGATTTAGTTAAATGTATTTATTATTGAGTGGAGAGTCGAATCTGTGGATTTGATACCAAAATGCCTTCAAATGCCACTTATTTGCTGGGAAAACTCTATTCTTTCTTGCTAGCTTTCGCCAAAGAAAATTCATTTGCTTTAGTTACTTACAAACTTATTTCTCAAGCTTTTCAAGTATTATATTATTGAAAATTACTTCCGTACATTTTTCACAATACCAGTTTGATAATATTAATTCCCTAGCTTGTTGCCGTATTTGCACAGCCCTACCATCGCATCTTTATGTATCAAACACAAAAAGAACATGGTAACTGCAACTTATGTGCTGCCTGCTATGAAAGAACTTCACGAAAGGTATATTTTTTAACCATAACTTCCTTTTTTAAGATATAGAGAACACTTTAACAAAACTGCCTTGTGGTTGGATGTGGTATGCCAGTGACGAATTTCGAAAACTTGATTTTTTCCTTTAGTATCATAAAGCAAGGAGAAGATGGTACTGATGCAGTGGCCGAGTCATGGGGGGGGGGGGGTGATTTTTATGCTCAATGATTTTTATTCTGCAAGATCATGATTTTTCATACCTTACAATTCCTTTTGTAAAATGGGGAAGGAAGATGCACCCACTGCTATATTTGGGAAAAGCCAAGCTTGATATTTTTTGAACTATGAATTTCATTTGATTCTTCTAGATCACAAATAATTTAATTTCATTTGTTTTTAAAATTTTGATTGTATATATATATATGTTATATGTTATATATAACTGAATTTAGATCCAATAAAGTTTTTATTTTTCTCGGGGGATCACTTATTGACATGTTAAAGATTTGTAGCAAACATTTAAGGGTAAACTTGACCTGAAATATTTTGGTCGCCTATAGATTCTCGTTGACTGACCCCCCCCTCTTCCTCCCCCCCCCCAGTGTCCTATGAAAGTGGATACAAACGATGAGGCTTTTCTTAAATTCGTTTCAACCCCGTTGAACTTCGTCTCTAAAACTAAACTACTACGATAGAATAATGAGCTCTAAGATACTGGGGTAATGAGATTGGAGAAAGCCTTCGCATTTATCTAGAACATCAACTTTTATCATTTAAGCAGTCTTTCATCACGTTATTCAAAACAAGAAATACTTGTAAGACGTTGCCTTGTCTGTCCAATGAGATTTATATCTTAGGGATTTTTGCGTAATAAAGCTTTTGAAGTTAATTAAAAATTAGTCAAATTTATGCTACTGATATTCAAACATGTCTATTATGTGCTTTGTCGCGGCTTTAATTTTAAATCAGATAATTAGCGGATATGCATTGCTAGGAAGCATTGGGCAACCCGGCAATCTTTATTAGGACTTTCAGAAAGGTCATCCTTGATAAGTGTAGAGGACCAAAGAGTTTCCTCTTCTATTAATCCGCTCTCTCTGAAAAGACGAGTGTTAACCTCCATCATTAAGCCCCCTCTCGTTCAAGCCTGGAGATAAACCCCGGCTACAAAAACATTTACTCTCACCAATTTCGAAATAAGCCCCAATATGAATGAAGGCCCTTCTTTTTTAAACCACATTCTAGAATGTCCAAAATGAATAAGGCCTCTATTCTACGACCCTTTTCGATTTTTCATGGTAAGAAGTAACAGAGTTTCTTTGAATGAAATGGTTTTTTCAACAGGGCGAAGGAAGCTGGAATAACCATCTTTCAAGAAAATGGACTAGATCCAGGAATAGACCATTTACTGGCCATGGATTGCATCGATTCGATTAAGGAAGAAGGTGGCAAGGTTGGAAGGCTTATTAGATTGGTTTTGAATTCTTGAGAATTGTGATATATTTTGTCATCGTTACTTATACTGTAATGATTGTACAACTCGATTGAGTCTGTTTATTGAGTCCAGATAACTACAATTTTTACTGAAGTCCATTAAACCGAAATCCAAACTGGCTGTCCTTAGTTTTTCAAAAAATCTGAGGCTGTATTTTTCTTGATATGTTCTCAAATTTTTAGGGTGTAAGCAGGACAGTTACTGGCTATTGCGCTCTAGGGAGGTGTTTAGGCCTTGTTTGCTAACAAAGTGAGTGAGACATGCTTCGATCGGCGACAAGTTTGAAAGTTCACCTAAAAGCATACCTAGATTGCAAAACACTTCTCCTTTTTTGAGATGAAACTTTTCCAAAATCACTTTTTACAGTATCTCAACCGCACATTGTTCTTAATATGTTCTTAACTTTTGATCAGTTTTCAGGCTCCTGTTCGTATAGAATTGTTCATATAAAAAAATGAGTGTAAGAATATTTTGAAGGTGGTCCTCTTCTTTCGGTGTGATTTTAAAAAATGTGTCGATGTGCTTTATGTGATTGATCACATTAGTAATCGTTTACAGCTGCTCGTTGATGTGATCGCATGATCAGTTTCCTATCTACCTATAGTATTGCAGTTGTACTTAAATCTAGGTGTGAATGGAGTCGAAGTATGACCGAGAAGAGTTAGGAAGAGCACTGTACGAGTGAAGAACGAGACAGTAATACTAATCAGATTTACTGTCATGTGGAGAGATGAATAGTGAAAGTAAAATGCTTGTATAAATCTCTTCTTTTTTTTCTGGTTGGCCTGTTTTTAAAAATTAGGCCGGGTAGGCTGTTACTGTACAAAGCATTACTTTCCCATACTTCCTGGTAAAGTTTTATTCAAAATCGTCTTTGCCGGATGTTCATCTTTTACCCTTTGCTCGTGTCCATACCACAGCAGTGTGTTCCCTTGCTCTTTGTACACGACATTTTCTATGTAGCTCCTTTCTCATGTTCACTTAGCTTTATCCCGTAGGGTGGCTCCCTCTATTTTCCTTAGCATATTCTCTAGGAATTTCACTGGAAACATCTGAAGCAAATGGTTTTTTCTGAATCCAGGATATCTCTTGTGCGGCCAAAAAGACATCCCCATGTAACATTCCCGGCAGGTTTTTTTCTCACTGCAAAATTTGTCTTGGACTGACGATGTATGGGTCAAATTCGACCTAGAAATGTACATAATTAGGTTAATAATTTTAAATTTAAACCCCCGTGACTCTTCATCTTATCTTATGTTTCTATTGCTTGCATTTAAAAACATTTGGTATTATCTAGGTTGAATCCTTTATTTCCTACTGCGGCGGCCTGCCAGCCCCTGAGCACTCTGACAATCCACTACGATACAAATTCAGGTAAGATCTTTTATAAATATTTCCTGTGTTGGTACATGCGGCTATAATTCTTAGAATATAACAAAGAAGGTTATTAAATCTTTCATCAGAAAGATATTTTTACCTCATTTTGATATTTTATAATAATTTTGTAGTTGCGGGAAATAACGTGGGCTTAACATCGACGGGCAGTGGGTTTTGCTGAAACTAAATAAATGCTTATAAAATGTACATTTTTGGATGAATTCCCGAAATATATCCAAGCTCACAAGGAAGCTCAAGAGGAATTATTTTCCTTTCAAATTACCTTAAGAAAATTCCCAGAAGTGGAAGAAAGCTGAAATGAACTGAATATTTTTAAGTTTAGATGAAAATATAAGAAAATAGACTAATTAATCACTTTTCTTTGCAGTCTACCTCATTCAAGTGTGAATTTCCTCGCGTAATACCTTCCACATTCATTGGCACTGACACAGGGGCATCGTGGCTAGTAACTCTTAGGGGGAGGCATTGCTTGAAAATTTTCCGACAATGGGTTTGAATTAGAATTATGACGTCATCAAGCGCGTGCGCTATTTTTAAATAAAGAAAGACATGGTAAACAACATGCATCTTCTGCAGCATCACTTTTACTGATTGCAATAAGTCGGTAAGAGAAAAGCCAGCATCCGCATTCGAACATTGGATAATCATAATCATCAGTAATCAGAATCTGTGATGAATAGTAAAACTCACAATAGGGCTGTTACTTAGATAATTAATGCCTTAAAGGAGAACTGACACGCAAAAATAACTTTGGCTTATTCGATGCAAAATTTGTCGCTGACTTCAAATCTGGAAAAAGTTTTCTTCTTAGATTCGCCGTTCTTCTGATATTTGCGCTTTTATCCGTCAATTACGTCACAGCCAGGACTCGGGAATTTCCCGAAGCGGAAACAAGATTATCGCCAGGAGTTGTTAAAATTCTCGGTTGACGTCACAAGTGACATGTTAACAATGCCGTTGTAAAGGCTTTCACCGCAACGGTGAAAGTACAAATGAAGTTTCGTGTTTTATTGAAAATAGTCCGCGGTGAAAAGACAAAAAATTGTCAGGCATTTCATTTATAAATATAAAGAAGCTAGAAAATCCTAGCTACATGTCTGCTAGGACGCTAATATCCACATAAAATTTATTTTTATACCATGATATCTTCGAACCACATGCTTGGAAACATTGAAAGAACCTCTAAGCTTGTAAAAAAAGGAGTCGACTTTGTTTGAAAACTGATACCGTTTCTTCAAAGTTTTTATTTTTATAATTATAAATAAAATCGAAGCATGGGGGTGGGGGGGGGTGTGGTTGAAGCAATATCCAAAAGACAAACGAAATCTAATGGAGACAGCTGTAAAAGCGATCCTGCAACCTGCTTTGGGTGCAGAAATATGAATTCAAGAAAAATCTTGGTTGATGGGAGCTGCGAGTGTGACTAAAAAATAATTTCACTGAACTTGATTATTGTATTTTAACAGAGGTTAAGATACTAGGGAATAACCTAGTCTTGCAAAAATACCATCCCCCACCCAAGTCAAAATTGTTTGCAAAAGAAGATAATGCGCTAGTTGATATTCCTATGACAGCTAAACAGCATTTTCTTTGACTAAGAAATCAAGTTCTTTGACTAAGAGCTAAGAGCCTATTTCGTAACTCCAGATTTTTCGACTGCCAGGTAACTTATCAGTTCCCAAAACCCTTCACGCCCGGTGGAAATGGCATATATCTTCACAAGTCGACTTTTAACCCGCCTTTACTATTTAATATCACGATACAGTTAACGCATTTGAAACATTGAAAACAATAATAAAATGCTGCATTGATAATTTAGGGCATCATAGCATCATAATTTAGGGTTCCGTTTAGGGCATCATAGGCATTTCAGCGAATTAGGCCATACAGACAAAGCAGTCTGAACAAAGACGCCTCAATCTGAAATGAAATTTTAGTTACGATACCTGATCTCATTTAGATTGTAGCAGTAGCATTGTTTTTAATAGAAATTCCATATCATTTTGTACTTCTAGTCTTTTCTTTGTTCATAACATCGTCAATGTTGAGCCATGGGACGACTGTCTGCCCAAGCGGCAGCGCTGGTTGGTAGCAAAAACTCAGACGGCTGAAATTCTCCATTTGTCTCGAAATCAGTGTAATAAAACTCCGATTCAGAGTCCCAAACCATTGAAAAAGTCAATTATGTGTCAAAAATGCAAAATTAGCTCCTTTCACATGCACAAAATAAACATTTGTCCGCAGCATTTTCTTAAAGGTTCTATAGAGAAACACAATACGTGCTGAGAACATGTCACTTGTGACGTCAAAGATGATCGCCCACTCGTGACGATTTTCGCCTCGAGTCTCAAGTTGCCGGAACAATTGTCGTTTCTCAACTTAAAACGCCTGTATTTCAAAAACGGTAACTGTGATTTAAAAAAATTTTTCGATCCCGGAATTTGCTTGTCACAAACTACCGATATAGCCAAACTTTTTTTGCGTGTCAGTTCTCCTTTAAGATCCTAAAGAAATGAAAAGTTTCCTTAGCAATTGTGAGTCAACAAACTTGCCGATAACGATGTTATAACTGATAATCAAATAAACCAACATTTATTTAACCTCTTGGCCCATTGTTGATCGTAGTCTGTTTTCTACAGACTTGACGTTTAAAAAGGTGCACTCGCATTTAGTAATATCAATCGAGAAGCTTGCCATTTCCTGTAAAAATGTACAGATTTGGATAGGCAGACTTTGAAATAGATAAACACGATTTTTACTGTCTTCAAAAACGTTTTCTGTTTTTTATCTACCACCTTATGCTCATTAGTTCCTTTGAACTTTCTTGCTTTTTAAACCGGTCTACTGTCGACTGTTAGATACTGCGACTATTACAGTGTACTGTTTATTATTCCAAACATTAAAGCATACCTTGTTTTGCTTTAGCTGGAGCCCAAACGATACACTTTTGACGCTGCTTAATGGCGCAAGGTTTTTAAAGAATGGACAGGTATGTTCCTTCTCAATGGAATCCTGTGGTACTTCTTGTATTTTCATTAAGTGGAGTGTATTTTAACCTGATCTTGATACAAACAAGGAACTTTGATACTGTTTTAAGAATGTGACTTTTCTTAGTAACTTTTCAAGAGAAGTTGCAATGGCGCTGGAAAACTAAAGAGTTCTTGAAAAAAATTTAGGTTAAGATCTTTGAGTTCTGTCCTTCTTCAAATCTGATATAAAATTTGGCATTATCGTTTTTGAAATTCGAGCGCTTTTTGGATTTATATTTACATAAAGTTAACGTTTTCCATTTGAAAGTTGTCAGTTGACTGTGCTGTACGAAAATGTTTGCATAAAAAATATTCCCCAAAATTCAATTCTAAATCTGTGAATACAGTACGAGGACGGCTCTGTGGTTAAGGGCGCTGACCACAGACCGAAGGGTCCGTGGTTCATGTCCCTGGCATTACCATATTTTCACGCAGAATGAGGAGAAATGCCAGCTCTCTGTAATTCCAGGCGTAGGAATCACGAGGTGTGGTCATATTGAGAGGGAGGACGAGGACACTGCTCGATAAGCATAAGCTTCTCGGTGTCCTTAAAACTACTTTCGGATGCTAGGTAGAGACAAATACAAATACCATTTCAAAAACATATTTTTCCTTTTATTGACATCAAATAGTAAAATTAGCATAGCTCAAAGTTTATAAGCTATTACTGGTCAAATAATAGTCTTATATCTCACAAATAATTTGATTTTAGCTAATGGAAATCGAGCCTGGAATGTTGCTGGAGAATGTATCACCCCTGGATATTTTCCCAGGATTTCATCTGGAGGGATACCCAAATAGGGATTCTACCAAATACGTACAGTCTTTCAACATCCCTGAAGTCAAGACAATGTTACGAAGCGCAATACGATACCATGTGAGTTTCCTCTGTCAGCAGTAACTAAAGCAAGGGTTTTTTCAAAGTGATCTCTGATATTCCCGTCTGAAATCTAGGCAAAAAAATATGAATGTAAATCTATGAATACTTGCTGAAAGTGGCAAGACGTCAATCATACTTCGTTTTCACATTAGTTTATTATGTTGGCAATTATCGTTATGGTTATAATACATTTGATGGCTATAATTTTCTATTTATAAAAATTTCCTTTTATTTTTTTATCAAGTAATTTTTTGACTCATTGACTCAATTCTTTTAGCGACTCATTGAGATAGGCCTTTTCTAAGAAAATGAGTGGTGTTCTTTAGTGCAATTGAGGGGCGAAGACAAAGACGACGAGGATATTAATGATGATTATGATGATTATGATGATGGCTGTTCAGCTGATTTCAATACTTATTCTATTTGACCCGTACTACAATTCCATTATTACAGGGTTACGCAGCAGTGTGTCGTGGAATTTTGTCGCTTGGTCTTTTGAAAAAGGACCCTTATCCGGCAAATATGGTTGGAAAAACCTCGTCTTGGGTAAGGTTATCTCAATTTCTTGCTTTGTAAATTGAACAGTCTTCGTTTGTTGAATCACTCAAGGCAGCTCCTATACAACTATAGTAAAAATTCTTTCCTTCGTTTTTTAGAAAGATCTTATGAACCTCCAATTTGGAAGATTCACTTTATCAGAGAAAGAGCTTGAAATACTCGTAAGAGGCAGATTGCAAAACGACGAAATTGCTTTTCAAGGTGTAAAAGGGTAAGCATCTTAAATTTATGTAAGATATCATCAAGTAAAGCACTTTTTTCCCGAATCCTTTTGGATCCTTAAATTTCGAGGCGTGTGAGTATTAATCACCAGAAGCCAGAAAGGTGGTCCTCCTCCTCTCATGACTCACCATATTCCTCAACGGATCATATGATTAACGACTTTCCAAACTTTACTCAAGAAAGCAATGGAATAAGAAACAATGTGTGCTTGTTTCATTTAATTTGTTCGTTTCTAATAATATCCATTTGTGGTCATCAGTGTCATAATGTAAATAGGAACTATGGACTCCCTGCGGAGCAATCTATATAATCTCGTTTCTGTTATGTTTATGTTTGATTACAATGAGCCAGTCGTACTGTCTTCTCGATTACTCTATTGAGAATTAGTCCCAACAAAAGATGTATTAAGCTTTCAAGATTACGCAATTTTCAGGTGAAAACGAGGCTTTCGGCCCCCCTTAACAGACCATAATTCAATTTTGAGCATTAATTTTGAGCAAGAAATATGTTAAAATTAACTTTAAGACTTTAGATTATTTCCATTTAATCCCCTTATAAAAATCCTATCCAGGAAGTGGGCCTGCGAGTGCACCAGCCCTTGACTGCCTGGAGAATACTTCTCTTTAAGGTCGGTGGCAAACAATGGAAACTGTTTCCCGGCTGATGCACCTGCCCGCAAGACGACTGTCTCCGGGGGAAAACTGGAAAAGCGAGATTGGAAAGGGAAAAAAAATTAGTCAAGATAGAAGAAAAAAAAGAGGGAGTGGGTGGGTGGGAAGCTGTAAAGCGTATCTATCTGTCTCGTTCTGCTTGCAGAATGAGAGTGCACTAGCTATCGTGCTATGTGGGCGTACCATCACACATGCAGGGACGAAAACAAGTTGCTAATTTTGGGGGGGCGTGGAAGTATGAAAATTCCAACTTTAAGTGATAAATTTTTCATTCGACCAGTAGATCTGTTGTACCTACCAAATTGATATTTGTAAATAGCCCGAACACCATAGTTCTATTTTCTTTATAATTACCAAATCTTTACTCAATAATTAGCCTAAAGCATAAAAGCCTAAATCTCTAAATTTTGATTAACATGAAACAAACATTAAACATACTGTAAGAAGTAAAGCAACATTTAAGCAAAACCAGTATTAGATATACTTAATGATTAGTAGTATTCTTTCAGATCAATTGATCAATTTTATCTAAATTGATCAATTAATCAATTGGCGCAGATCAATCTTATCTAAAATACATTTTTCACGATATAGAAGCACCAAGAATTTGGGCCTTTTATTTTCGTTCTTGATCGAAGAAAACTACCTTTAAACTTTTCAGAGGGCCAAATGCCTTTTCATTCTTTACAATTGAAATGATGATTTGAGAACAAACTTGTGCATATGCCTGATTCGAAAGATGAAATACTCTTCTTTGATCAAATACTTCTACTGCAGTTTTTGCAATGTGTTCTTGCTCCACAACAGTTTTGTCATAGGAATTTATGATAAGGACTCAAGGAAATTAACAAATAACAGGGGGAGTTTAGCATAAACTCGTTTTTTATAAGAAGCGTTGAGAATTTTTAGTACTGAAAGATTCTTAATCTTTTATTGAATTAACTACTCGTAGTTTCTAAAAAAATTCCCACTCTAATATTTTCTGATCAATGCGGGTATTATTATTCCAAACTGTAAGTTTCAAGTTTCTTATCCGTAAGTTCACCTTGCCTGTTCGTAATTTGATTCAACTCCCGTCAGAAAGAAAGAAAAAGAAAACGGGGCAAGTGTGCAATTTGGATCCAGTGGAGACGGGATTCACAATAGAAAACGATTGGATGGGTCAGCTTCAGCCTGTGAATTTTAATGTTTAGAATTTTTATATTTAAAATAAAAAAACTTTTTAAAATATAAAATTCACAAGTTTGGTCTTAAGAAAAAAATTCCAAGTCAACCGTTACGTTTTCCAACTGTAACTGGATTTTCCAAACTTTGGGGGGGCGTTACGCCCCCCACGCCCCCCTATTATTTATGTGCCTGACCACATGGAGAAATTAAGGGAACGGAAAAACTATTGTTAACAGGACAATAGGTAATCAAGTCACGTGTGGTATTTTCTTCTAGTGGATTAACTCTGTTTAAACAAGTCTAAACAACATTTAAACGGTTTTTGCATTGATTACTTTCATATACGCCAAAACGAGACTTCAAACACTAAAAAGAGGCTGATGGCTCCCCAAAATCCCCGTATAACATTGATTTTCGAAATCAGCACCCTCGAATTGACCAAAAGCAATTGGTTCCATAAATTTCGCTCTCGGGCGACCATTCCCCTATTCTCTGCCTGGTCTACAGAGCTCCAAATTTTGAAATAAGCTTTTATGACCTTGGAAATATAGGGAATAATTACCGATTCGCAGCAGGATTTCGGATTTCAACCTGTGAATTAGAAGAGATCATTTTCAAATGGTTGTGCAGACAAGATCTTAACGTTTGAATGAATTTCCTCACGAGCATTTTGTTGTCTTTTCCCTGCTAGACTTGGCCTACTTTCAGAAGAATCAGTTCAGATAGGACAAACGCCATTTGATACACTATCAACGCATTTATCTCGTATTCTGGAATACAGTACGTCGCATCACTTTTCTTTATCAATTTTAAAGACTACCCTTCTTGCCACTTAGGAAATTTTAGACTCTAGATCCCGCCATGGATGATGATGTGTTGCTTTTCAAAAAGAAATATCTCAATTTTTAAGCAGTGGCGACCTTAAGAGGAATCAGCATTCTAAAACAATTGGTTGATTTTTCTAAATCAGAACAACTCTACCATTAGCCAGAACCAGTGCTGATTATTTTTCATCAAAATTCTCTTCGGAAACTCTTTATTATAATTCTTACACCCCTAGCCCCTATTTCACAGTATCTCCCCCTTTCATGTATGAAAATGCTATTATAAACATAGCTTTGATTTCAAGCAAAAGTTGCTTAAGTCAATGTTGACTGGAATATATTTTTTAAGATCATGGCTGACTTTTTCTTGACATATGATGTACCATACATCCTCGTGAATTCTATCAAATACTGAACTGACGTTTGTCTTTACAGGTAAAGGTGAACGGGATATCGTCTTGCTTCGCCTTCAAATTAGAGAGTTTAAGAACAACGGGAAAAGGGTACCTTACCTGAGCTTATTTTGATTGTAATAATATAAACAAGGTGTTAAGATAATCGTATATGAGATCGGATGTGAAAATTTAGGACATTTACAGAACTGTTGTAAATATGTTCGTATTTTATATGTGATAATACGATTGGTTAAAGTAAGGGGTTATCTACCCCAAAAGCTCACTTTTTAGTGCTTCTTCAAAAACAATCAAGCTGTCTCTTCAGGCCCGGCGTAACCGGGGGGGGCCTGGGGTGGGGCTGGAGCTCCCCAATAATTTTCAAACTAAGGTATATTTTCTTTTGTAACAGTGTATTGAGTGAAAAGGAATACAGCCCCCCCTAATATAAATTTCGTTCCGACGGCCCTACTCTATGTCACTAAACCTGTCTCTCTGAGGCTCTGGCACCCAGATTAGGATAGGCCATACTTCTAATGCAATGATTTTCCTTGCATCATTTTCTGCATTGTATCAACAAACAATTTAGCGTGTCAGTTCACCTTTGATTAAATGCAATGATTTGCCTCACAGGTGCAGCATGACATAAGTCTGGTCGAATACGGTGACCCGAATGGCTTTTCTGCAATGGCTAGGACTACCGGCATACCAACTGCGATTGCTGCGGATATGGTCTTAAATGGTAATGAAACTGTTGACCTGCATTACGAAGGAAAAATGATTCTGTCCCAATATTTCCTCTCTTTTGTCATGGACTCGCACTTTGCCCGCCATTAATGTCTCCAGAAAAAACACCTCCCTCTATTCTAGATAATTGACACTGCCTTGCAACAGACTGTTAGCACAGAATAGAGATCTATATTCTGTGCTTTTGCTCTACTCTCATCTCACAAGGGTCCTCCGTGCAAGTAGCCCCCTCTTTGCTACCTGACATCTCCTTAAAACCGAAAATTGATCTGACGGTGGCCCGAAACTCTAAGCAACCATTCTTAGGTTGGACGTTAAGACGCATTTATGTTACTGAACATCATGCAAAAGGTGATTTCTAACAAGCAATGTTTAAATGGACTTGAAGTAAAGATCATTGCGTGCATTTTGCATATATTAAAAGAAAAAAAGTTGGTTCTCAAGTCTTGCGTCGGGACTAGGCCCTTTTTTCCGTAATCCTAATGCGAGATCAAAGTCAATACCCCCACTCACTCCTACCCCGACTCTGGTTATTAAAATAATAAGCCAGACGGTTAATTACGTATAATATCTTCCTTTTAAGGTGAGATCTTGCAGACTGGAAACGTCACACCTTTTGCAAAAGGAATATACAAGCCAATGTTAAAAAGAATTCAGGCAGAAGACATTTGTTGGACTCACAAAACAACAGAGTTGTGAACTGTGGTAATGGAAGTTTTGCTTAGTTATTTTATGAAACATTGCATGGTATTTACTAAATTTTATTTCATTTAATATTTAGTTGTTTTTATAGCTTTGTACGTGTTTTATAGAGGGCAGTTAACTATTAGAAGCTTCTAGCGTCCCTACCTTGGGTGTAAGAGCATCTAAAAAGATAAGAGGGACAAACAAGGATTGTGCTACATTTCAATGTTGGAGGCACAAGCAGAATGGGACTTCGTTATGTAAAGGGGATTTTTTACAAAAGTAAAGAAATCAGCATTTCTTAGAAAAAAGGCTTTAAAGAAACGTGGTGGAATACAAAGCAGGCTCTGGAAGCCGAAGTATAGCATCGTATTTCTTGAACACCTCTGGTCGGCTTGGGGAGAAAAAGAAACCATCTGAATTAAACCATTGCATAAGTATCAAATTTATGCCGATATTTTCCCTTCCAAACCCTTGTTTGTATTTTATGTTGGTATTTTAAGGCTCAACCAACGGGTTTTTTTATCAATTCCCTATTCAATTGAACATTGTCGCGAAAAATGGTTGAAAAACCTCAACTTTTTCACGTTTGCTTAGACCCTCACAGTGTTTTCTATTTACTAGCAGCAAATCAAGTATGTCCTTATATTAATTTGCTTTTTTTTAAAAATCTTTAATGTATTTTGGGCTCACCGGTATTGCACTCCTCATTATTTATGTTCATAGTTATTGACCTAATCTTAATAAAGTTTTTTTGCACCGTCGATAGAGGCTATCAAGTAATCTTTATTCTTTATTTATGGGATTTACTGAGCCTGCACGCGGACCCGACTGGTTTTCCAACAGACGAGTTTAGTTACCTGAAACGTTGAAGTTGAATTGAAAATTCTAAGTTTCCTATGACTATACTCTGTCATTTTACCTTTACCACGTGACAGATATGAATGGGGCCTGGTGAGCAATGTTATCCTACCTTGTTATCCCAAGGTGTTATCCCACCTTTCAGCCTAGAAGCTGGCATATGGGGTGAAATCATAACATGTTTATACACAAGCTATTTTTTCCACCTCTTAGCTCTCCCGGTCATTTTTTCGGCATGAAATCCCTTTCACCTTCCAGCCAGATCTGGCAAGCTGACACCATAATCTGATTTGCCCCGTTTAGAGCGTTTCTCTTATAAACACAAGATAGAGACTGTAAAGCATTGTATAGAAAGACTGGATCTCACCTACCAGTCCATAGACTTATATATACAGACGTTAAGTCTTTAAAAAATGTGGTTCAATTGCAAGGTCTCATCTCAAAGACCGCGGAGCATATTACGTATTGAAGGGCTTAAAACGTTTTGGGGAGGCTTAAGAGACCAAGAGCAAGGCGAACTTCTGTATGGGTTTAAATGCAATTTGGAGGTTCTGGAATCAGTTTCGCTTCCTATATTCGTCTTGAAAAGTTATATTAAGATCATCAATGTTGATAATATCACCGCTAGTGTTAAATATGAGAATCAACTGCACTACCGCAAGTGTTCGAAACTACACAATTCATATCCATTTTGACCCCATGGAAACTTGTTTGTCAAGACTTATCTCAACATGTCCAAACTTGTTAGACCCCGCTGGACCTCAGTTTGTTTTCGAAACTAATTTGCAATTGAAGAGATAGTGCAAGAGAGCTGGCTACTCAATCTAAACTGCAATACTTCATCATGGCTCAAGAAGGAACATCTTCAAGGTACACGCGCATTCTCAAGGTTGGGTTTAAATCTTGCCTAATTCTAAGCACCGCTGCACTCTTGTTGGCTTACAGAGATGTTAGTGTGAAGGAGCTAGTTATAGCAGAACATATAAACACTTTAAACTTGAAGCTGCCAGAACGTCAAACTGTGGCGATTCGTTCAAAACGAAGTCTTGGATTTGATGATGCTTTCGGAAATCTTCATAAACGCCTTGATTTCCTAGAAAAAAGGTATGTTGATTTTCAGCAAATAATCTGCTGCAGAAGTCAGTTAATCTTAAAGCAGAAGAATTCTTAAACTTTTTTTTCCATCCAGTCCGAATAAGCTTCGCTCTCAAATTGAATAGATCACCTGTTTTAGCATCGAATTTTGAATAGGCCCCTATCCTGAATAAGCACCATTCTCGAACACCCTCCTACGCCCACTAGTGCACATAGATTTGAACAAGGGTTTTTAAGATAACATGGAAAAGCAGAAGCAAGCGGCGACCGCCATAGACCCCCGACCGCCACAGACTTGGCCCCCTTGCTGAAGAGTGCAAAAGAAAATTGAAACACTAATCGGCAACTTCTGTTTTGATGTAGACAGATTTTAAATCCTCAAGGGGTACTCGTATATTTTTAGGTTTTAGGGGGTGCTAAGGTTACTTTGAATATCTTGCTTCGGCGGCTTAGTTATAAATGCCGCCGATTTTCGTAACAAGGTAGTCAGGCGTGAGGGTGGATAGGCATCGAAAGGAGACTTTCCCTCACGTCAAAACCTACAAGATCAGTGGCTGACTTAAGGGGGGGGGGCAACTAGGGGTAGATGCCGCTCCCTCGACGAGTTGAAGCAAGTCTTGCGCCCCTTTTTTGGAAATTGTGCATCCCTTTTGAAGAATGAGAATCAGGTGAAAAAGTTTCTGAGACCGACAGGTTAATTTGCTTCAAGGATTACCTCAAAGTTTTGTTGTTTATTCCGAAAATGGTTCTGAAATTTTTGTATAAAGCGTACTCTCGTCATCAATTTTTGAAAATTTTTAAGCGCCCCCACTACCAACTGCTCCTCCTTCAAGTTTGCTCTGGATCCGCCCCTGTACAAGGCTGAATCTGAAAAGTCCTCTCGGTTCCATCAGCATGTCGACGTTTTCTTCTCTAAAAAGTTTTGTACAGAAAGCTAAAGTTTGGTTCTGTGACTTTCATTTGCTCTAGATTCAAACAGAGTAGTGCTTTTGACAAGTTTGGGAACTCCACATATGCAGCACTTCTACCATTTCTTCAAGGGCCAAGAGGTCCACCAGGAACACCCGGTGAAAAAGGAGATCGTGGCCTGCGAGGTTAGTTTAATTCAAGCTAAAAGCCAATAGTGATTTAACTGCGTTCTATGCCCGATTGTAAGCTAAAAAACTGAATTTTTAATCAAAAAATTTCAAGTGGCCATTGGACACATTCTAATCATAAAACTGATATTCTGAATTTCCTAGGAGAAAGAGGGAGTCCTGGCAGTTTTGGAGAGATGGGCCTGAAAGGTGATCACATTGACCATAATGCCGAAGCATCTGGGGGCTCTGTTTACATCCGTTGGGGTAAAACGTCGTGCCCAGAGAAAACAAAAGCAATGCTCGTCTATTCAGGTATGTTAGTTAATTCTCAATTTCAATCCATCTGCTCTGTACATTTTCTTAAGAAACTAAACTCGTGTTTAGCATCAAGCTTCTTAAATCTTTTGTTGGTTTAGTGCTAACATTTTTTAAAGATCCCTTAAATACCAAATTCTTAAGAGGGTGTTTTAGAAACCCAACGGCGCAGGTTGGAAAGTGGGGGATCCAAGGAAAAATGTAACAGTCATAACAAAAGATTTTGAAAAAGATTTTTTGTTCTGCAGATAATGGGAGGGGCATGCCCGCGCCCCTTTCTTCGTCGTAGGCCCTGCACAAAAAGGTGACATACTCTCGTTAAAGGCAATCTGTCTCGTTGTGGATTGGTTAACGAGAAGAATAGCTGGAACAATAGCCTAAACACGATTCCAGCGCTTCGCCATTTTTTTACAATGCGATAAATTAAAGGGGGACTGGAAACAATAAAAATCCCTTTGTTCTTAAAACCAATCAACGTCATGACAGATTGCCTTTAAGTCGCTCATAAGTGGCTTTCTTCATTTTGAGAACTGGGACCGAGATCAATGTTGTAAAAATGGAAAGTGGGGCAATCCATGGACCTTATTTTCTTGGCATAACATTTCACGCTACAGATTGTATGCATATCAAATTTTGCAGACCTACACTCGTCAATAACCTTTTTCATTTCGAGGACTGGGACCGAGATCAATGTTCTAAAAATGGAAAATGGGGCAAACCATGGGCCTTATTTTCTTGGCATAACATTTCACGCTACAGATTGTATGCATATCAAATTTTGCAGACCTACACTCGTCAATAACCTTCTTCATTTCGAGGACTGGGACAAAGCTCAATGTTCTAAAAATGGCTTGTGTCATATTTTACGCGATTGTTGCAAGATTCAAAATTTATGCAAATGGATTTTTCGTCCCTATTTCTTCCCTCAATCATAGAAACTCATTTATCCCCGTTTATATCACATGGTCCTGTTATTCATATTGCCAATTCATTTTGCCATAGGTATATCAGCTGGTCAGAGCTCTGGCCATACAGGAGGGATGTCAAACACATTATGCCTGCATTCAAACCCCAAATTTGGGAGTTATTCAGATTCTGTGGATACCTTACAATGGATTTATAGCGTTGAATACGAGATCAGTGCATTCAATCCTTTCAAGAGGCAATTGCACAACCATGATGCTCCTTGCGCTGTTTGTCACGTGGCGACTCGCGGTGCCAAAGCAATGATTCCCGGTCGCATCACTTGTCCATCCGGCTGGACAATGGAATATAAAGGATACCTGATGAGTGAGACGTACCAGAGCCAAGGCCGTACCACTGCGGTTTGCGTTGATGAAGATGCAGAAGCATATCCTGGAACGTATTCTGACGGCGGCGGGAGTTTATGGTACTTGGTTCAAGGTATTACGAAACCGTATATTTCCGGACGCGAACTCACATGTGTTGTCTGCACACGATGAGCTTTGATAATGTATATGTTTATGTTATGTTAGAATAGATAAAGAGAATATCATAATAATGCCTAATACGGTATGCATTAATGCCTAATATGGCATTAATTAATGCCTAATATGGCATTAATTACCATAAAACTTTGGTGACAGAATATCAATATTTTCAAAATCGTGCTCGGGAAGCAATGATTATGGTGTCTAGCATCTGGAACTAGCTGATGAATAACATGGCTCATCCTTTATTTTGACAGCCCCCCAGACCCTTACCTTGTCGGCAAATCTTCAAAATTGAAGTTTTGTCGGCAGCCTCTTGGAAACTGGCAAATTTTCAGAAGAAAGAAAGACAATTTTGCCATTTTCAAAATATATATTATCTGTTGTTGATGACAGCACCAGTCACTGTTGCTAAAGATGAACGCACATTTGGGGTCATCCATAAAGTACGCACTCAGGGGGAGGGGGGAGTCGATAAAAAATTGTACACTTGCATACACGTGAGTACGCTTAAGAACTTCCTAAACGTGAAATATGAGCCTTGCAAGCTTGCTCATTCATTGTTCATATGACAGAGATTTTAGTAGGAAGTTTGATGCATATTTTCATCCTACCTAAAATCTGCTCTGTTTGATGAACTTCCGATAAAAACTATGTGAAAGGCTTTGCCTTTTAGAAAGCTAAATACAATAAGTTCAATGTTAAAGAATCTGCTTCGATGTGCTTCACATGATTACATAAATTAGACAACTGCATTAACATATATTATAACAAGGAATGGTCAGTATGGGCAATTCCCTGAATTCCCCTGGAAACTCTCAATTATTTGTATTATACCATGAAACGGGAGGGAGGGGCAAAAAAGATATAAGCATACGCAGTGTACGCAAAAAGGGGGGGATATGCGAAAAGCGTACATGTGCGTACAAGGGGGGAGGGAGGGTTAACAATTGGCTCTCAAACTGCGTACGTACTATATGGATGACCCCTTTAGCCGACTGATACTGGTGAAAACCTAACGAGAATGATTGATGGTCGTACAAACTCTCTCATAATAAAGGACAGGCGCGGTCTGGCCCGGGTGGCAAAATCCAACAGAATCATTCTTCATCAAAGTTTTCAAGAGGATCAACAGCAGAATTTTCTGGACATTTCACAAACACATTTTCGCAGATTTAGTGTTTCAGGAAGTTTCGAGTATCAATCATCCGCTTTTTTAGGCCATAAACGCTAAAAAACGCAAACGTTTCTTCCCTTGAAAGTTTCTTCCCGTGAAAGTTTCTTCCTTGAAAGTAGCAAGCAACAGATAAAGGCTTCCTTTCAAGTTCTTCTTTTCTCTGAAACCCTCTGAAAAGTGTATGCTTAAAAGTTATATTGAAGTTCAACGTGTTTAGAATTACAGAGTTTGATACATACTAAGGAATCTATATCATTTTAAGTTCTCTCAATGATGTTTTAGTGTGAATAAGTTTGTAGATTACTAGATTTCAAATTGTAGACAAGATACTAACCTAGACAAATGAAAAGATGACACATAACAGAAAAGAACATGCAGGTTGAATTTTTGATTACTTTCTTGGTTCAATTTTCGAATATTATATATAATAGGTTCGCTTGAAAATATTGCTAAAAGTTTTAGAATAGGATTTTTTTTCGAACTGTTATTAGAGTTTCTTGGAGTTACAAATAGAACCATTGTTTTGCTGTTATTGTGCAGAGTTTAACTGCATACATAGAATCCTTGATTTACATAGAGAACCAGAACCGTCAATAATTGTTTGGACTGAGCATATTTTAGCCTTTTCTCGCATTAGAGGGTGTGGCTCGAAAAGTTTTTCTACCACACCCTGAACCAGGACCTTTTGGTTTGCTAGTCACCCTGAAATTATGACGCTGAGCAAAACTGAAATATAACAGAATTAAGTGCTGAACAGTAAACAATAAAAACTATACATTTTAACAGTTACAGACAGTTACATAGATATTTTCCTTCGTTTTAAAATAATCTGCAACCTCAAAATTCCTGAGAATAAATATTCGCGAATTTTATCAATAATAATCATAATCATTTAAGAACCATGCCCGTACCTGTTGCCACACCCATTTTGTCGGCAAACTATTTGCACCCCCCCCCCTCCATAAAAATTTTCTAGCGACGGCCCTGTGTCATATTAGCAGGAGAGCGTTCCCTGACCATAACCGATCTGTGATTGGCTAATACAATAGAAAGAATAGAAAGACCGATCTTTGGTATGTTTGAAACTAGGTTAACCGATTTATCCTATCTTGAATCGCTAGTTCCGCTGTCAAGGAGCCATGGAGGGGGGCCCGGGGGTGTTGAATACACAACAGAGAGTCTTAAACACAATCGCAGGTGTGTTTTGTGCGGCCGTGGGTGTGGTTGTGAGTGTGGATTTTAAAAGAAGCGTAAAGCACATCCCTCCTTTTAACCATTTAAGGAATACGTCGAAATACGTTATATGAAAATCAGCCTTTAGGAACAGAAAAGAGCAAAACGGAAAGATATATATCGTTGATCGCTGGGCATGATCCCCGATACAGAGCATTAAGTCCAGGTAACTCCACCCTTGTTTAGCAGGGCTGCCGAGAAGTGGGGGCAAGGGGGGCTAATTGCCCCAAGGCCTCGAGGTCTAAGCAGCCTAATAAAGTACGGAATTCTGTTTTAATATGGAATCGACTAGAAATTACTGAAGTACTTAATATACGTAGATTTTAAAACATCTTGATTGCACATGAAATGGTGCAAATTTCATAATGGTTCCAATAGGAAATTTCTTCAGGTCTTCTAAAACTTACCCCATTCTAAAATACAATTGGCGATGCGCAAAAGAGCTATCACAACCAACAATTCCTTGAACGAGTTTTTTTTAATACACAATTTTAACTTGAACAAACTTCAAATGAATTTATTTATCATATACTCACCGACATAGCCCCTAGCTTAACAAACCTGAGAGCGATTATGTTCACAGCCGAAAACATATATCAGTTAATTTCAATTCACCACAACTCTTAAATTCGAGGGGCCCCGAGAAAATTTTTTATTCTAAGCTAAGTTTCATAAACGTTTTAAAAGACTGCAAGAAAAGACTGAAAGAAATATTCTACTTCTGGTGAAGGAAGTTCCTCTATGCTGAAAAAGTAAAAAAAAAGAATGAACGTTTTCCCTTATGCCTAATCAGGCACCTTGCTCCAGTCAAAAAGTGGGGTGGGGGCTGAAAAGGGCATGAAAGGAAACTTTTTAAGGCCAGGCCCTTTAGAACTTCGGAAAATGCCCTTTTAGAAAAGTCTTGCTTATTCCACTGATTTTTTATAAACCATCTGATTCAGAGAAGATACCAATAACAATAAAAATGAAAGGGATTTGCTTGGGGATAATAAAATCCCAAGCTAACCAAGTTAGAAAATACATCGTATAATTAACCAAAAAACCTAGAAAAAACCTAGAAAATAAACAAAAAGGGTTCCCAGTCAAGAAGAACTGCTACTACTTAGAATCCATATCCAAAGTTGCGTTATGTAAACTTTCTAAAAAATGGGGATGGGGGCTAAAACATCTGCAAGCCAGATGGCTGCGCGGTGCTTGTGCCTAATGGCAGAAAATTTTGATTCTCTGAGCGTATTAGACCCCAATAAAATATTCCAAAAGTTTGCAGTAATTAATGGGGCCCCAATCAACTTGGGCCCGGGACACCAACAGATGTAAATGCAGCCCTGTACAAATAGACATTTGATATTTAGAATGATAAATTTTAAAAAGTAAAAGTGCTTTCTGTTCTTTCTTAAAGCCTCTTTTGTGCATGCCGTTTTAACAAATGTTTTCGCGATAACAATGAAGAAGATCGGATGGCAGAGAAAGGTGTCTACATTATATCCATGCCATACATCCAAACAAAGAGTTGTTCGAGAAGCGGTTGGAAAACGGCCTGTTTTTTTGATAGGTGGTTTGCTGTTGCGTACATAAATTTTTCCCAAGATAAGCGAAGAATTTATACCTTGTATAGTAAGCATATAACCATATTTAGCTCAAACTTAACTATTTCAAGATGAGACAAGCTGGAATTGTAGTGACGACTGCCTCTTGCCCCCAAACAGTAATCAAACAAGAACCCGCTTATTCTCGACCTCAAATCGGGGGATCTTACAACAAACAAACATACAAACTAGTGGGGAATTTTCCACCAGGCCCTTAAATTTCCCCACTAGTTTGCCCATGATTCCCCTCTTAGCAAATTCCCTTTTGTTGAAAATTGTTATAAAAAGCATGACTGCTGTTTATGTCATTGTCGTTTTATGTATGTGTCAAATTATATGTTACTTCTTCCCTATCATCGAAAATGCAAATCTCTGACTCTGTTTGATTTTCTCGCACTACACCAAAGCGAGGTAATGAAGTTCGCGGGAAAACTAATTGTCCTGGAAACATGTCTGAAATTGCGTCATTTTCCTGCAAACATGTCAAGATCTGAACTTCCGTCATTTTGTCTGGTTTATTTCACATGTTATTTTTTGCTGCATGTGAGTAAGGACTGACGTGCAAGACCTTGAAGCCTTATATACTATGCATACTCGTCCTTTTTCTTTTGTTTTTGCCATCAGTTGTGTCGCATTAAGAAAATTGCTCTTTTGTGTCAATTCCCAACCAGTGAAAATTTCTTAAAAGATCCCCTGACTCAGATTTATTCTGAATGGAGGACTTTTGAGACCTCCCAAATCCATCTAATTTTTTGACGTATAATTATTTCTCTCAAACTCTTAAAATACCATAATTATTTGCAGCCTCGTTTACACTTGTATATGTATTGTACAATGATATAGAAACGCTCCTATATCATTGGTATTGAATTCTTTAGCCACATCCTCAAGTCGGTCTTACGTCAGATTTCGTGGGGGGACCTTCTCCCCCCTCTTTTCTGATAGCTGTTTAAATCTGTAGTTGTTTCATGGGCGGGGCCAGATGGGGCTCCTGCGAAATGTTTTGCAAAAAAATGTTTTAAGAGAATAAAAGAACAGAAAAAAGTAAGAAAATAAAAGAGAATAATAGTGCGATAAATCCTTTCACAGTATTGCTTTATTTCAAAGGAACAAGCCGGGGTCTATGGTACCCCATAAAGTAACGAATTCCATTTTAAGACTGGAATTAATCAAACGTAAAAAACCATGCCTTAAAAATAACAAAATGTTTGCAAAAACGAACCGCAAGGAATATTTTGCAATGTATTTAAAGCTAGTCTAGAGGGTGTGGTTGCAAAAATTTTCCGCTCGCTTCGCTCGCAAGTAAGCCTCCTCTTTTAAATATACCTTGGACCCCCAACAACTTCTTGTCGGCCTTCCAATGTACCGCTAACATAACGAGTGCCCCATAAAATCATAGGCATAAAATATCCTGAAGCATTTCAGTGCGTTTTTCAAAAGTTGTAATCAACTCGAGCCCCCTCACTTTCAATTTCTTTGGCGCCGCCCCTGTGTTTGCAAAAAGTTCTGACGCTGCCTTAATCTAGTCCATGATTGACTTTCTGTACATAAAGCCTACCAGATTGACTAAAACAACAAGATTTTAAGGACTTTATGGTTTTAATTTCAGCAGGGATGAAACGTCTTCACACCCCAGATACTCTTTCATTTCAAATTTACTACCCTTGATAAATCTAAGTTTAGTCTTACTATTATTTTTAATATAATTCTTTATGATTATGATCATTTTTTCTCTAACAATTTTTTTCCACTGTTTTTTGGTTAAATTTTTTATCTGATTTTCTTTGAGGTTAATATCAATCATTTTTATGGGAAATTTAAACGTTTTTGCCCTTCATAAACTATCTTGGTCAATCTACTTTCGTTCATGTTTAACATTAATCTTGTCTCTTTTATTCTAAATTCCATAGGCATTAGGCCACATTCAAGGACTATTCCATCATATGACACTGATTGGGGTAGAGAGTTAATTATTGTTACTGCATCTTTTTGCAATTTTTCTAAGTCTTTGAATTGCTTATTAGTTACGTTAGTCCATGTTTCACATGCGTACGAAACTTTTGGCATCAAAATTGCTTCAATCAGTTTGAAACTGATTGAAAAACTTTTTTTTTGAGTGCCTCCTGCTTAATAAGGAATTTTATTTCTTTAATAACCCCCAAAGCAGAGTTTATTCGTTTACTGATGCACAAATCCAAGGTTCCTTTGTTATTTTTCAAGTCCCCTAGATATTTATATGACTCTACTTCTTTAATAGCTTGGCCATTTGAAATTAAAGTTTCTTTTTGGGCTTTTTTACTTTTTCTATATTGCATGATCATTTGTTCACTTTTATCCAAGGTAAAATTCAGGAGGTTTTTCTTTTAAATTTTTCAGCAATAGTAATCATTTCCTGCATTTTCTTATGAGATATGGAAGCAATTTATATATCATCCTGATAAAGTAGTTGGGGAATCAAAATGTCCCCAAAGTAAATTCCTAGGTTTTCTCTTTTTACTATTTGCATACTTTTATCAATATGATTGGCACAGATGGGGGCTGCCAAGATAGTTCCTTGTATAAAATTTTCTTTAATTCTAACCTGTCTTGTAATTCCACTAGGTGTGTGGATTTGAATGTATCCTTCATTGTTAAATTCGTAAACATTTTTAAGAAAGTTTTTTTTACCCCACTTCTATATATATCTATGTTGCAAGACTTTAGCCACAGCTTATCAAAAGCCTTCTCCAGGTCCAGGTAAACAAACTTCACTGAACATTTTAGATATTTGTAGTAATCGTTTATTGCTTGCCAAATAAACAAATGATCTAAGGTTGATCTACCCTTTCTTCCTCCTGCGGCTGCCTCTGAAAGCCCTTTCTCAATAACATTGGCACCGCGTTGTTATTTGCCTCTCGCTCTACCATTCATTGTTATGAAACGTCTCTTACATTTGGAGGGGGGGGGGGGGGGCTCTAGGCAATTTGGCTAACTTTTATGGTAGTTCTTTCCCCATCATCTTTGATGCCACTACTTGAACATCGTAGTAGAGCAAAAATGAGGGGGCTGTTCTTTCCCCATCATCTTTGATGCCACTACTTGAACATCGTCGTGGAGCAAAAATGAGGGGGCTGTTCTTTCCCCATCATCTTTGATGCCACTACTTGAACATCGTAGTGAAGCAAAAATGAGGGGGCTATAGCCCCAAGCCCCCCCCCCCGGCTCCAGCGTGCTTGACATTTCAGTTCATAACGTTAATAACATCGCCGCTTGTGGTAAATTTTATAACCGAACAGTCGTTTCGAAACTACGCATTTCATAACCTTCTATGACCCCGTATTCCAAATTCGTCTCAACAGGTCCAAACTTGCTAACCCCTGCTGGACCTCAGTTTGTTTTCGAAACCAGTGTGCATTTGAAAAGACATATGGCATGAGAGCTCGATACTACAAACTCGACTGCAGCATTTCACCATGGCTCAAGGAGGAACGTCTTCAAGATTTGGGAATTTTTTTGATGTCGGATATAACATCTGCTTGATTTTTGGCACTGCTGCCCTCTTGTTTTCTTACCGTGAAGCAAATATAAAGGATGTTGATATTACAGTGCAGGCAAACACTTTAAAGAGCAAGATCCAAGAACATGAAACAGTGGCTATTCGATCCAAACGGAGTGTTAGCCTTGACGGTGTTTTCAAAAGACTTGGTGATCGTCTCGATCTCTTAGAGCAAAGGTAGCCTTTTTTAAGCTAATAAAATGTTTATTTACCATCTACTCGAAATAACTATTATTCTCGTCAGTTGGAGAGATGATAACTCCATCTTCGGGGAATTCCAACTTTTCACAAAAAGTTTTCAGGTAACTTTCTTACATTCCTATTTATCGTTCGAAATCTCACTTGTCGTTAATGATCGTTCGAAGTTACTGAAGGTCTCTGGGACCAGTTTGGGATCATAAATCTATCTAGCAATTCTATAGAGCCCAGGTGTGAGCTTTGCACCAATGCATTGCATCGCAGCAGGTATAGCCTGCGTCACAGGCTACAGCAGGTGCGGATTGTAAAAAGGTTAGTTGTTGCCGAGATGGCAAAAGCGTGACAAGAAATTATTTTAAAAATCTCATCTTTTCAAGGGAAACCTTTCACAATGACTGGGGGACAGGGGGGATGTTAGATGATGATTGGACTTCGCATTTTTACAATTCCATGTTAAACTACGATAATAATGGTAAGTAAATTAATAAAAGTGTAATATTGGTGTCCCTTAACTAAGGCTGACAAGTGACAACTGAAGCAGTCTTTTTAGCAAGAGTCATCGAATGACTCTAAGCAACATTCATAAGCTCACTTTTAATAGTCATGACATATTGGTTGGACTTAAAATTGACACATTTTCCCTCGTGTTAACAAAACAGAGAAGATGTTATCATGTAATGAGCCGTGCTAATAAAAATATCATTTAAAACTGTTATTCAGTGGACTTACAAATAATTCTTAGTTTGCAGGTAAAGAAAATCAATTTTGAAATAAGAACAACATTGAGAACAGCCGAGCCTGAAAGTATCAAAAAAATAAAAGCGTCAAAAGTCGTCAAAAGTATCTTGTTCGTATAAAAAAGAGGTAGTGCATGACATATTAAATTTAGACAAGACAAAGTTAAACAATAACAGCCGGTTGTAGTTTCAGGCAATTAATCCCAGTTCTAGATGCAAAAAAAGCTTACTGTCTATGCAAAAGTGCAACTGAACCTACTCAGTAAGAAATCTAAATTTCCATGCATATAAAGCTTGCATTGCGTTTAAATCTGTCAGTTGCATCTCTTTTCTTTTCTGGTTGGGTCGTCGATGGCTGATCTGTGGCGAAGCAACAATTTTTCACAGCTTTCTTTGCGTTACATGATCCTTGGCTGTATCCAAACACAGACTTTGAGGGGGAGGGGGTGCTGAGACCCCACATTTTTCGACAATGTTAGCAAGGTCACTGCGCTCACTGAGCCCCCCCCCCCCCACCAGTACCTACCAGTATCTTAAGTTGTGCAATTGCAATGTGTTCAAGATTTTGGTGAATCTGAAGCAGCTTTTTATCAAAAGGGTGCACCAAAAGTTGAACGCATTGAATTCTTGTTTTCATCCCAGATTGCTTCCGTTTGAGTGAATGTTTATCAAATGGTTTCTTAAAGAAAAATAAGATGGTCTGTTTCACATATTTAATACTTGTTGCAATGCACCAGTTTTGACGTCTTTGTTAGATGAGACAGCAGGCTGCTGCTTTTAAGACCTATTGTCTAATATTGGTTATTTTCATTTTCTAGGTTCGAAAACACTAGTGCTTTTGCCAAGGCTGAAAAATCACCGTTTGCTGCACTTCTACCTTTTCTCCGTGGGCTGAGAGGTCCACCAGGGTCTCCTGGGCAAAAAGGGGATCGTGGCCTTACAGGTTTGTTATTTTCTCAACACGGACTGTATAGAATATCTTGGATTGTAATACAATACCAATAACTCGAGCCTCCAAACAAGTGCCGAGACAGCGGCTAAGAGACTTGAGTCCTTGTCTCCAAAGCAACGATGATAATTTCGAGTTGACTATTTTCTTAATGTCGAGTCGCCAAGATTGTAACCTTGAATTTGGTGATAAGACCTGCAAATGGGTTTACTTCTTTTTGATAACTCTCAACACTTTTGACCAATCAGTGAATACTGACATAACGTTTTGCAAATTTTTAGATTTGGTTTCGCAGTTTTAATCTTAACTCAAGTTTGGTCAACGCACAATTTTAGTATCAGCCTCCTTTTGATTTCGACACACATTCAAATCTCAGCCTCGTTTTGATTGGAACAATACGAGTCTGATACTAAAATTGTACGTTGAAAAAACTTGAGTTAAGATCAAAACTGTGAAACCAAATCTAAAAATTTGCAAAACGTTATGTAAATATTCACCGATTGATCAAAACTGCTGAGAGTTATCAAAAAGAAGTAAACCCATTTGCAGGTCTTATCACCAAATTCAAGAGTACAATTTTGGCGGTAAATGCACGCTATGTACCAGAGCCTTGAAAAAGAAGTCTGGTCTAACAGTCAATGTGTGGAGTCGAACAACGATATAAGGAAAAGAAGGGAAGAAAGATTCCTATTACGGCCTCCCACTGTTAGGCCCAAATCCTTCAGTAAGTTTCTGGTGCCTAGGTAGTGTTACCCTGGGTACCAGACTCACTATATAAAATAATAGAGAGTCTGGTCTAGTGCGCCCCATTCTCGTTCGGGTGAACTTACTTGAAAGAACTGAAGTCTATTTAACAGACTAGGCCTGTGAAACAAGACTGTCGGATAAATAACAAAGATACTCAGTAGTCGGAGGAGTTTTGGGAAATCTTAAAGCCAATGTATTTTATATAGTTCTGTAAAGTTGACATTATTAATACAGTGATAACAGACTTTTCTGCCTCAAGATTCCAATCAAATCAGGTGTAAAACGCCTTGGCAGCAAAAAGCATATGCGAAGCATGAAATTAAAGTTAGCACAATGCAGTTACTAAATGTTAATCATTGTTAAATTTAGCATACAACTTAAAATAAGACTTTTGTAATTTTCCACATAAATTAAGTGTACTTTCAGTCTACTTCCTCACTGTGAAGGCAGCGCGCTTGGACACCGCGGCGGTTAGAATCATCACGTTGGAAGTTCGCCACAGCAAATATGGCCAATATGACAAGCGAAGCCCCGTATGCCGGGGAAAATATTAGCCATAACTGATTTACTTGTGTTTGTTGTTGTTTGTTCTCGGCGCCTTGCGGTGTTTCTTATTTACTGCATTTCACTACAAGGCCTAATTTCTTTGCAATGAGAGGCACTGCCTGAAATATCAGAGACTTTCCAAAGTCAGTTGGCAATATGGCGAAGGTGTCTCTTCTCTCTACAAACAAGGCTTTCAATGTTGTTCTGTGTTAAGTTCCACAACATGCGGAAAATATTCTTTGAGTACAGTTTTAACAGCATCTTCAAACTAAATCGTTACAGTCGCTAGCATTTATTTATGTTGTGTTCTGTTCAATGTTTTACACCAGAGCTAAGTTTATTGTTTCGCTGTGACCTTTGAACGTACAGAAATCTGTACACTCGCTCCTGATTGGTTAATATAAGCACACCAGAACGAGAATGGGGCGCACTAGACCAGACTCTCTATTTTATTTCATATATAGTGAGTCTGGTACCCAGGGTAAGGTAGTGTTGGCCGTTGATAAAGATTGCTCGGGCTATATAGAGTTCGAGTTGTCTGGATTATTTTGTTATATAATAAATTTGTTTTAAAGTTACTTGGCCTTTCTGGTTTCTAACCTTCTTTTTCATCAATATCTTGCATTGAGTGAGGCTCGAAAAGTCTTCCAGTTGAAGTCTGGACACAGTGACGAGGCGAAGAGCAACAATGGTATTCACTTCGCCTCAGGATCTGTAATACTGTAACTGTTCAAATGAAAACCCCCAAAACCGTTGCTAAAACCAAAGGGTTTTGCTTATTGTTGCTTTTGTACTTTTGTACCTACATTTTAAAACTTGCTACAAGGACCAGGATAACAAGATTTGTCTTCGAAATTATTAGGGAAAAGAGGTAGAGGTGGCAGGAAGGGAGAGATAGGCCCAAGAGGACATCATATTGACCACGAATTCAACACGACTGGCACGTCTGTGTACACCCGTTGGGGAAGGACATCGTGCCCAAAACAAACTGGAGCAAAGCTGTTATATTCAGGTTAGATGTTTCATGTAACTTGCAGTTGGAAATACGTTGTAAAAGAATTGTGCTTATATGCTCTTTTGAGATCAAAATAATTTATCCGGCGGTTCCAGTGTCGTTTTTATTAAAATCGTAAAAATTTATGTTATCAAAAATGTTCTTCTCTCGCAAGAGTTCTTGATTCAATTATTACATTTCAAGTCAAGGTATCTTTTGAATATTCGGCTTTCTTTACTTACACCTAATATTCAAACTATTGTTGTGCCCCACCACTGGTGATCCCTTTGGCCCCAGCCATTTTTTCTAAAAAAAGGCTTCTGAATGACTCCCTTGTCACATTAGGCAAAAATTGTTAAAGATACTCTGTTTAGAGAAGTGTGACGAAACGACCTAAACCGGGCAATACTAAAGAGAACACACAGGGCCGGTGAAACCGGAGGGGCCGGGGGGGGGCATTGCCCCCCACTTTTCGGAGAGCTAAAGAAAAATTTTAGGCAAAAGTGGAAATAAATATAGTATATGATTTTGTAAGTAACTTTGCCTAGTATTCTCTTAAATGTGTCCTTAGCTTTACCTTGGTTGCTATGTCTTTACCATAGAAGACATACATAAAATTTATTATGGGAGTTAGATCGAAGAAATCGGTCATTGTCTAAGTTTTACAACGAGTAACAGCTTGGCTTAGCAAATAGATCAAGAAACCTAATCCTGAATAACTTGATACCAGCACAAATTGACGGAGTTTCGTTTTTTCTATTGCCTAAACTTAGCACACAAAGTCTATTTGTTAACGGAAACTTTCTCAGAAACATTACAAAAAGAAAGAAATCAGCTGTTGAAGGAAAAGAAACTGCCGGAAAAAACCTATTTGAGGATATGAGAAATAAATTATGGGCAGATTTGTTCTTAAAAAATATCATGAAGAAAACTTCAGATTTTGATCGTTTGGATAATCCGTTTCTACTAAGAAAGTGAAAATATCGACGCAATTATAAATTCTATTTAAACTCATTATGACAAGCCCAGTTTGAAGGTTTTTCAAATTTTTGTTAAAGCATTTAATTTCCGGAAAAATTAAGATCAGATGTTACAAAGTTATATCCTAACTATACTAAATTGCTTAACTTTTTACTTTTGGTTGATAGTTCTTCTGTTGATATTTCAACGTTAATGTTTTTTGTTAATCCATGTTTCATTTATTTTTCTCCCCCATTTTATTTCGGGTACTTTTAAATTCTAAAAAAACGGTTTCATTACGAGTTATATGATAGTGGTTATTCTAAAACTTTGCAAAACTTTTCTATTTCAAGTCAACATCACAATAGACGCGACTATGCGACACGTTCAGTCAAAATTCATTTTAGATACAGTTTCTGGCCATCCCTAAGACACCATAATTCTAAAATTTTTCTTGCCGCCAACCATGGTGGCGGCCTTTTGTACGCCCTTTCAAAACTTTGATATTTTGGCCCCCTAACTTTCAAACACGTTTCGCCCGCCCTGACACCAAAAGGACACATGATGTATACAGTTATCATTTTTCATCAATTATTCTTCTTTTTAACTGTTCAACTGGTACGAATCCTTTATCATCATCATCATCATCATCATCATCATCATCATCATCATCATCATCATCATCATCATCATCATCATCATCATCATCATCATCATCATCATCATCATCATCATCATCATCAGCATCATCATCATCATCATCATCAGTATTTGCCAAATTTGGAGATACTTCATTGAAGTTTTATATTTTAGTTTATTCAAAAGAGTGAATTCTATCAAGTCCCATTATGCTATTTTCAGATGTCTCTCATACTCATGCAACCATCTGATGTTTTTTTCCCGAAAAGAGTGCCCTTAAGCATCTTAAAAATTCATATGTGAAAATTGCTGGCATTTGGTTAATGTTCCATAGATCCCTCATAAAAGAACAAAGGTACTAAGATAGGTCTTTTGGACCATGGGAACTGTTCCTTTGTTCCTTTGTGTTAGGAACGTCTCGTCAATTTTAGGATATGCTGCTAACGTGCCGTTATGGGAATTACGGACCTTTGGTCGCTCGCTTTTCCTATACATTCTAACATAAATTTGAATATACGTTCTCAAGTTCCTTCGTTCTGCGTGCGCTAAGTACTTTTGGGCCGATTTTCTTTTGCTCATTTGAGTTTAGTCACGTTTCTCCGGAAAACAGCAAGACGAAATTCACATGTCTCTTGAGAAGTTTCAACCTATATAAGGCGCTGCAAGTTTTCAGCTTGGCCACAAAACTAGAAGATGTCTTCGATGGTAGTACGTTGGAAAGACGTCCCAGGAGCTGCAAAGCTGAAGAAAAGGCTGATGTTAATAGCTAACGTGCACGGAATATTTCAGTGCCCTATTGGTGATTGCGAGCATGAAGGCTTCCGCAGTCAAAGAGGTTGCAGAAAGCACGTTACAAATTCGCATCCTTGGTTCTTCTATTTTGACGAATACCCAAAAGATATTATGGATGATAAAGCTGCGCCACAAAACACATGTGACGAGAAGACCAACGAGTCAAAGGATGGCAGTTCGAATATCATTCCAGATGACGTCATTTTTAGTGAAACGTTTGCCAAATGGATGTGCAGCTCTACCGGTGGTGCTCGCACGAAGGCACACGCAAATCAGATTTGCTCTCGTGTCCTCAAGTTTATTCAGTACTCTCAGGACGATCTTATGCTCGAAGGGATAGAGGGGCCTAAAATTGACTACTATTTGGCTTCAATGGCATGCTTGTCAGCTTTTTTACAACATTTGGAGGATGAGAAATCTATTGGATTTGCTGGGAGCGTTAGTTACATCAATGCTTTGTTGGAAACAATGGAGTATAGAAAGTGTAAAGGAGTGTCAGCTTCCATCTTATCAAACTTTAGTGTTGCAGAGGTATTTTTGAAGCGCGCCAGAAGATGTATTGCTCGTAAGATGCGTGTACAGTGGACTGTAGAATTGGATGTTGATACCTTGGAGAGAAAAGGACATTGGGCATCACTAAAAGACTTACAAAAGGTCATACCGTTTCACATGGGACGATACAAGAAAATAGTGGCCAAATGTCGAGAGCATTCAGCAGAAGTTTCAGCGTCTGATCTAACTTTTTCAACGAGATTTATAACGACATTTCTCTTCTTACGTGTCAAGGGTTCTCGGCCAATGACATACCAATTCCTGACAATTGGCATGCTACGTAGTGCAGCAAAAAATGGCGGATACGTCGACCAGAAGAAATTCAAAACAGCTGACAAGTATGGCTTTGATTCCATGGTCATAGATGACGTCTGCATGCATGTTTTGGACGACTATGTGAGACACGTTAGGCCGAGGTTTCTTCCAAAATGCGAATATCTGTTACTTACGCGCAATGGAACCCAATTTACGAAGCTGAGTCAAGCTATGTGTTTGCTTGTCTATGAAGCTATTGGCAAGTATGTGCACCCAACACGTTACCGACAAATAATCGAAACAGAGAGTGCTGATGTTCTATCCCTTGAAGAACAAGAGCTGATCTCGCAAGATCAAAAACATACTTCAAATGTTGCAAGGATTCATTATCGCAAAAAGCGTTCGAGAGTCGTTGCCGAAAAGGGGAATCACTGCATTAAGAAGCTGAGGGGAGAAACTGGAGAACAACTAGACAGCTCTTTGAAAAAACTCGTCAATGTTTCGACGGGTGCAGAAGACTCTGAGTCGGACTCGGACATTTTCATTACACAGAGCAGTACCAAACCTGTAGCAAAGACAGACAGCGACTGCCAGATGACGTCAATTCGAAAGCGTATAACACCATTCACTGAGAAGGAGGACTTGAATTTGATAAAGGGAATAAACAAACATGGTTATGGCAAATGGGGCAAAATACTTTCGGACCCGAGCTTGTGCTTCGCAGAGGGAAGAGCACGTAACTCTTTGTTAAGACACGTTAGAAGTAATCAATTTCGTTGTATGTATGAAAAGCTGTGTGGAAAAGTTATGTCGTAGAAATCGTTTAGGAATCATAATACATGATGGGAAGAATGTTTGAATATTTCTTTTACAAAGTTGTTTTTCTGTTCGATTCGTATATACGCATGTGCCAGACGCCTAACAATGATATAAGTTGATTTTTGACTAGCTCTTATTCCTACAGTTTTGTAGACGTTCTGGCCTTATAATCTCGTAGTGATCTTTGCTTGTAATCTCGGATGGGTGTGCCATACTATACATTATAAAATGTTGGGCTGGGCTTTTCCCTATAAAGTTCAATGAGTGGTCTTCCGTCCTCGTAATGATGTTGGCTTCTAATCTCGGATGGGTGTGCCATACTATACATTATAAAATGTTGGGCTGGGCTTTTTCCTATAAAGTTTGACAAGGCAATGAGTGGTCTTCCGTCCTCGCAATGATGTTGGCTTCTAATCTCGGATGGGTGTGCCATACTATACATTATAAAATGTTGGGCTGGGCTTTTTCCTATAAAGTTTGACAAGGCAATGAGTGGTCTTCCGTCCTCGCAATGATGTTGGCTTCTAATCTCGGATGGGTGTGCCATACTATACATTATAAAATGTTGGGCTGGGCTTTTTCCTATAAAGTTTGACAAGGCAATGAGTGGTCTTCCGTCCTCGCAATGATGTTGGCTTCTAATCTCGGATGGATGTGCTATACTATACATTATAAAATGTTGGGCTGGGCTTTTTCCTATAAAGTTTAACAAGGCAGTGAGTGGTCTTCCGTCCTCGCAATGATGTTGGCTTCTAATCTCGAATGGGTGTGCCATACTATACATTATAAAATGTTGGGCTGGGCTTTTTCCTATAAAGTTTAACAAGGCAATGAGTGGTCTTCCGTCCTCGCAATGATGTTGGCTTCTAATCTCGGATGGGTGTGCTATACTATACATTATAAAATGTTGGGCTGGGCTTTTCCTTATAAAGTTTGACAAGGCGTGAGTGGTCTTCCGTCCTCGTAATGATGTTGGCTTCTAATCTCGATGGGTGTGCCATACTATACATTATAAAATGTTGGGCTGGGCTTTTCCTTATAAAGTTTGACAAGGCAGTGGCCTTTGATAATGACATCGAGACCACCAGCCCATCAAGATGGGAACGAGGTCAGAAGCCTTGGATTTCCTTGCAAACTTATGGATGGAAGCCCAGCCCAATGATATATGTACATTCTATATTAACAGTTGTTACAACGATATCGAGACCACCAGCCCATCAACATGGGAACGAGGTCAGAAGCCTTGGATTTCCTTGCAAACTTGTGGATAGAAGCCCAGCCCAATGATATATCTACATTCTATATTAACAGTTGTTACAACGATATCGAGAACACCGGCCCATCAACATGAGAACGAGGTCAGAAGCCTTGGATTTCCTTGCAAACTTATGGATGGAAGCCCAGCCCAATGATATATGTACATTCTATATTAACAGTTGTTACAACGATATCGAGACCACCAGCCCATCAAGATGGGAACGAGGTCAGAAGCCTTGGATTTCCTTGCAAACTTATGGATAGAAGCCCAGCCCAATGATATATCTACATTCTATATTAACAGTTGTTACAACGATATCGAGAACACCGGCCCATCAACATGGGAACGAGGTCAGAAGCCTTGGATTTCCTTGCAAACTTATGGATAGAAGCCCAGCCCAATGATATATCTACATTCTATATTAACAGTTGTTACAACGATATCGAGAACACCGGCCCATCTACATGGGAACGAGGCCAAAAGCCTTGGATATCCTTGCAAACTTATGAATGCAAGCCCAGCCAAAAGAAAGGTTTTGTATCTATCAATGAAATGACAATGAGGTTATAAGACCGTTTCATTTCAAGGCTGGAAGACGAACCTTTGTCTGAAACCTATCCACTGAAGCAATTTAAAAGGTTGAATATATCATCTGGTTACAAATCTTCCTCGGGCTAGTCTCTGCATTGTAATATTTGCTTTAAGAATTGAAGCTACTGGCGTGTAAGCATTCCACTGGCGTTTATGATTCTTTTAAAGGAGAGAACGACAAAAATTCACAATTTTACTTCAAAGTTTTTTATTCAGATACACGCTCCTGGGCATACCTAAAGTCTTCAATTTTAAATGAAATGTGGTGTTCAAGGGGGTCAGGGGACTTATCTAAGACGACAATGTGATACCTATCATTGGACATCATTTTACCGTAGGGTCTAGTGTTCATCATACATATAATAATTGGAATAGGGAAAATTTTAGTTGACGACTTATATTTGCTACTAAAGACAATGCCATTTTTAATAGTCTCTAATGTTGAATAGTTTATCTTTGCCGATTTTTCCCTGCTGACATCAAACACGATGTATCGCTCTCCGTTCCAGGCATAAGCAGTGTCTTTCAATGTTGTAGAGGTGAAATACAAGGAACTTTTTGTTGCCAGAATGTACTTTGCAAGAAAGGTCTTGCCGGTATTTCCTGTTTCGTCAACAACGAACGTTATTCTACGTGGCCCCTGGCAGCGAAGCAGACGCAAAACCTCTTCTTGCCATGGTCGTAGAAGTGCATTTTGAAACTTGTCCAAAATCCGTTCCTTAGATTCCTCATTTTGCTGCCGCTTGATACTTTTGTCAACTGAGGACTGACTATGTATCCAGGTGTCCCCAAATTCCTCCAGCATGGCATCTTCGGTGGCTTCTTGCATACGTCTTTCTCTCATCATTTCTAATTGACTTTTCTCTCTTTCTTTGAATTTGTTCTCTCCAATTTCAAAGAATCCTTGCCCACACTTGCACTGAGCCTTGTGCTTCCTCGACGAGCCTCTAGCTATTTCTATTTCCAGTCGCTCTGGTCTCCCCTCAATATTGAGTATTGTTTCAACGCTGTTCATTCTTTTTTGACATTTGAAAATGATATATCCACGGAGGGATTGTGCTTCTCCTTCGTTGTTCACCTTCGACGCTATAAGATACTCGAAGTCTTCGCTTCGCTGTTCCAGTCTCTCCATAACATCATCTGGAAAACACTTGTAGACAAATGTCCAACACTTCGCTTTCGCTCCTCTTGCTCTCACTGCCATCGTACTCTTTCTCTCCCCCAACAAA
>NW_027019809.1:3063686-3099150 GCF_013076305.1 Rhopilema esculentum | reverse complement strand
GAGAGAGATGGTTTTTCCAGTAAAGCTGAATGTTTGTGTTAGGAGAAGTTCGGAGGGCATTGCGTGAAACAGTTTGGCATTGAGTGAATTTACAGAAAGGCTAGCAGGTGAAGATCGATGACCAAATTGATTTTAGAAAGAATATAACTAGTAAGAGTAGGCAACTTATGGGAATATCAAAGGCCACTGGCTGATGTATTGTAGAAGACAAAGATTATCGAGTTCTCAATGTACCCAGGTCTTCGATAGGTTGACCCGACAGTCTGCAACAGTGGAACGTGCCAAGAAACTTTGGGAACAATACAATATCTTGGTACAATAGACGTTTTAATTTTTGGGATGCATGTAGTGCAAGTCATCAAATTTCTTTCAGAGGAAGGGCTGGGAAACATTTGATGCAGTTTTTTCTTTATGAACTGCCGTTGGGTCATTTCGAAGTCAAAGAAGCGGCCGAGGTATTTGAAGAATTCTCCATTTTTAACAACAGGCACGCTTTGGTTGTTTCAGAAAAGCTTTGGCTGGACTGAAGAGATCTTGTTGAGTATTTCTTAAATGCCAAAGGTGACAACATTTATCAACCTTATTAAGGAGTGTTGCCACTGAACCATCTTGTAACGAGTTTAAAGCAGGAGTTGGTTCTCCTTTTCACCACTAGTAACAATCCGCAGCCATCATCAGGCAAAATTGGAGAACCAATGCACCTGGCTGGAACATTGCGATCGTTTTGCGTCGTGGGGAGAGGAAGCAATATATTTTCTGTTTATGTACTCGAGATGTAGTCTTGAAGCATAGGATTAAAGATAGAGGGCTGTGGCAGTCACTTGAACGAACACGCAGACAAACGGATGGCAGGGTTGTTGTAATGCCCTCATCTGTGAGGGATAGAGGTCTTGAAGCCGCGAATATAAGCTGGAGACCGGAGCCTGATATGAGATGGTATTAGTGATGGTAACGAAGAGATAAGTGGGGAAATCAAATTATGGTGGAACCCTCGCCGAAAGCATTTTTGAGATCAAGCGGGGTAAAACCAAAGAGCGCTGTTTTGTGCGACCGCTTTCTATCATATATCTACTGCAAACGTCGCTCGCTCTCTACCACCTACTGATTCTTGGGAGTAAGTCCTTTTTGAATTCTGGCTTTCATGAAACCATTTTGTTTCAGAAAGTTGACAAACAGAGTTACGGTAGGCACCGGAGGTGAAGATTATTCCAAGGGAACACGATTTCCTAAGGTTATTGGTCTTGAAAGTTAGAAGGATCTCTTGTATTGTCTTTTTTTGGATAATATCGTTGATGCTTGTTTTTTCCATTCGGATGGAACCACTGCAGATACCGCAATTGCTATGAATAGCATTTTGGTGAGGAAACGATCGTAGGTAAGGGGAACGTTTGAAACAAATGATGGATATCTTATCAAGGGGCAGGGAAGAAGTGGAGGAATTTCATAGCGACGTATAATGCAGTTTCACTTGATAGGATGGAGGTTGTGTTGTCAAATGGATAGGATGGTTCATGAAAAGAAGGTATCCCAAGAAGGAATAGTTGGAATCGTTTATTGGATAAAGGGCAGAAAAAGCATTAACTAAAAGTATCCGGTGGCACCGTGTAGCAGAAACCATAATGATGGCAGAAGTGATGACTTACTTTGAAAAAAGGCGTTTGACGTAAACGTCCAAAAATTTTAGCGATGTATTTATGAGATCAATTGATAACAATATAATATATATTATAATTATATTATTATATTTATTAATAATTGATAATATATATTATATAATAATATATTAATATATATAATATAGAACTATATAATAACTAATAATTATATAATAATAATATAATAATATAATAATGAATAATAATAATAATATAATAAGGTGGAATAATATAATAATAATAATAATAATAATAATAATAATAATAATAATTTTTTTTTTTAAACATCTCATTTTCATTGAATACATTTTAAATCTACAATTATACGACTCGCTTTTACAGGCATCATATAATTGGCTTATCTGCATTACAATATTTAAAAGTCAATTAGTTCGGGGCTTAGCCATGGTTTGTTTCGACGACAGAAGATATAGTAGGTGCAGCGGATAGAAATGATCATGAGTTTCATCAAGATGGATTTAGTTTGATTTGAGTCAAAATTAAGTTGGTGTAGCATGTCAGAGAGAGAGGTAGATGAGGTTCCCAGAATGCCAAGGGCACTCATAGAAAGGTTAACAAAGGTAACACGTTTATAGGCAGGGCTCAGTTCCTTGATAAGGTCGCTATATTTCCTAGTTTTTTTTGTACTGTTTTCGTCGATGTTGCTTTCGAACCCAACAGTAAGCTCTAGCATGTAAAGGATTCGATCTTCAGTTACGAAGACAAGATCTGGTCGATAGGAGTCGCCTGTGATTAAAGAAGGTGATAGAAATGAAGGCAGGTCGGCGTAAAGTGAGCTGTTTCTAGGTGTTGAAAGGATTTTAGCCAAATATAGAAGTACAGAATCATGTCTCCAGGTGTACCTACCATGTTCAAGATAATTCTTGCAGCTAGAGACTATGTGCTGTAATGATTCTGATTGGAAACAGAAAGAGCAGGCAGATGACTGAGTAATTGACCATATAATAATAATAATAATAATAATAATAATAATAATAATAATAATAATGAAAACATTTTTATTTTATATTCTTCTACTTACAACAGTAACCTCACTTTACAGGTAGTTACTATCGGCTAGCCTGGTAACAAGTTTACTAATTTTACAAAAGTTATAACATTCAAATGAAATCATATGAGTGCAAAGAATCTTTAGAAGGAGAGCAGTTCAGGGTTTGTCCAAGTCTTATTGCGCATACAGAATATATAATAGGATGTGCGTATAATTATTGCTGACAGTTTTTTAATTATGAAATTACGGTGTTGGTAATCAAGTTTTAGTTCGTCACACATATCGATGAATGAGTCACAGGAGTTACCAAAGATACCGAGACAGCTGATGGAAAGATTAACAAAGTTTACTTTTTTGAACTTAGGGCGTAGTTCCTTTAGAAGGGAACGGTACTTCTCAGCTTTACGCGAAGCGTTATTATCCAGGTTAGTCTCGAACCCAACAGTTAATTCGATGACATACAGACACTTGGAAGCAGTTTTGATAAGCATGTCGGGACGGAACGAATCGCCAGTTATGATACATGGTGATAAATAAGCGGGAATGTGAGCATATTGCCTCCAAGTAAAACGCCCTTGCTCAAGGTATTTGTTACATCCAGCTACGACATGAAGAAGTGATTCAGACTGAAGGCAGAATGAGCAATCTGGAGAAGAGCTAATTTTTCATAAGCAGAGGTTGTTCCTTGTGGCTAGTGTGTTGTTGAGATATCTTATCGTAAAGTTGAAGATGTTTTTTGGAAGTTTACTTTGAGCTGCAGACCAGAGTGAGGTTAACTTTGTATAGGAATGCTCAAGCAGGAATGAAATGATGAAGCCTTGAGATGTTAACTGAGTTTTGAGCTTTTCAGTGTGTTCATCCCTTACACATTTCAGGAATTTGATGTTTTCGTTGGGCGAAGATTTGAGTGAGTTTTGAAGAACAATCTGGCACTGTTGAAACTTTACGGAAGGAAGCAGAAGCTCAAGACCAAAGAGTTTACGTGAAAGAACTATGCCACTCAGTGTCGAAGATATTGGAAGCTCGAGCCACTGTCGAACGAATTTTGTGACAAGCTGATCTAAGTTTTCGCAAACCCACGTTTTGGACAGATTAGCAACTGTGAGATCCCAATAGAGCTTTGAAAGGTTGTATTGATTAAACAGTAGAATTTTGTTCCGCGGGTGAATTTTCAAGGAATCGATAACTTTGAGCATCTCACGGAGAGAAGAGGTCAAGTGATCCTTGTGTTCCTGGTTCTTCATATCATAATTGAAGAAACGACCCAGGTATTTGAAAGATTCGCCATGTTTCACAAAAGGGACAGGATCGTTGTTAATGAAGAGTTTAGGCTGAAACTGTGCAGATTTAGTTGCAAACATTTTAATTCCAAAGGTGATGCACTTGTCTACGCGGATGATCATATTTGCCCATTGGCACCATCTTGTAAAACAGTTTAGCAATAATTGATTTTCGTGTTCATTACTTGTGACAACTGCAGCATCATCAGCGAATTGAAACCAGTGAACCGGGTTAAACAAGCGATCATTGCCGTCATGAGGAGAAAATCCAAGTTGTTTATATTTGTCTTGTTTTACCAGCTGAATAAAGGTGTTGAAACATAAATTGAAAATGAGAGGGCTGAGGCAGTCCCCTTGCAGTACTCCTCTTTTGACTGGAATGGCCGGAGACCTGAAATTATCGGTTATAATTGAAGTGTGGAAATCAGTATAAAGATTAGACACGAGATCTTGAAAGTGAGCAGGGATGTGATGATAGTCCATAGTTTTAATGATTAAGTTATGATGGACCTCTCCAAATGCGTTCTTTAAATCCAAAAGAGTGACAACCACAGAGCGTTGCTTTATGCGTGCTTTATTGATAATATGGGCCATCAGTGAAGTATGTTCCAGCACTCCAGAGATGTTAGGAGTGAACCCTTTCTGGATCTCGTGTTCAATGAAATTATTTTGTTTGAGAAAGGAAAACAGAGCATCACGCAGGCAAGAGGTAAATATTTTTAGCGGTACAGACTCGAGGGTAATAGGTCGAAAGTTTGCCGGATCATCAATGCTGCCTTTTTTATAGACTAAAACTGTACAAGCTTTTTTCCATTCGCTAGGAACGTGGCCCGTGGTCCACATAACACGTATTATTTCAGTCAGAAATGACCGGAGGTAAAGGCATCTCTTGAAACAAATAATAGAAATCTTGTCCAAAGAGCATGGAGATCCTGCTGACTTCATTTTGCGAATAACTTTTGTCACTTTTTCATAAGACGGGGAATAATAATAATAATAATAATAATAATAATAATAATAATAATAATGGAAACATTTCATTTTCAATTCAACTTAAACTACAATTACAAATCTCACTATTACAAGGTAATTTGCAATTGGCTAGCCTGGTTTTACAAGAAAAAACTATAACAATCGTAAGGTAAAAGGAAAAACTGGGAAAAATAAAACAACCAAAATTAAAACGGATGTAATTCCGGATTTGTCCATGGTTTATTTTTGCAACAAAATATGTAGTACGTAGTACGAATGGCAATGTTGGAAAGTTTAGAGATGAGATACCGTTTTTGTTGTTGATCGATGGAGAGAGAGTCACACATTTTGAAGAAAGAGATGCAGGAATTGCCAAAGATGCCAAGAGAGCTCATAGAAAGATTCACAAAAGAGACACATTTGAACTTTCGCTGTAAGTCAGATAGGAGAGGAGCATACTTGCTGTGTTTTCTTGTTGCATTTGTGTTAAGATTGGATTCAAAACCAACAGTAAGCTCTAAGATGTATAGGTAATTGTTGTTAGTCTTCAAGAGAAGATCTGGGCGAAGGTTTTCTGCAGTTATGATTGATGGTGAAAGATAGCCAGGTATATCAGCGTAGATGGTAGATTCATTAACAGCTTTAAGAGACGTAGCTAGAAAGTTTAAGATAGAGTTATGACGCCAGGTGTATCGGCCTTGTTCCAAGTATGTTTTGCAGCCAGCAACAACGTGAAGGAGGGTTTCTGGCAGAAAACAGAAAAAACAATCAGAAGTCTGGCTCAAGTTCCACTTTTTCAAGTTTTTCTGTGTAGCAAGGGTATTGTTCAGGTACCTTATGGTGAAATTGAAAATATTCTGAGGCATGCTACTTTGCACCTTGGACCAAAGTTTGTTTATTTGTGGAAGATCCTGGTTAAAAAGATGTGACAATAAAGATCCTTGGGAAGTTAGAATGTTTTGCAGACGATCTTTATGTTCTTGCTGGACAGCCTTTAATGCTTCTTTCGTGTTCCTATATATATCATATTGTATATTTGTGCTACTGCTGGTATTTTTCCATAAAGAGCGAATGTTATCGTTTGGTGAAGATTTCAATGACTTTCAGATAATAATAATAATAATAATAATAATAATAATAATAATAATAATAATAATAATAATAATGGAAACTTTTCATTTTGAATTCCTGTTAAAACTACAATTACAAATCTCACTATTACAAGGTAATTTGTAACTGGCTAGCCTGTGTTTACAAAATAAAAACTATTACATCGTAGTAATGAGAAAAAAAAAAAAATTGTTAAAAGGGGTGTAGCTCTGGATTAGTCCAAGTTTTGTTTCTACAGCAGAATATATAGTATGTGGTGCGAATGGAGATGCTTGTAAGTTTGGAGATGAGGTAGCGTTTCTGTTGATGATCAATGGACAAAGAGTCACACATGTCGATGAATGAGCTGCAGGAGTCGCCAAAAATACCAAGTGAACTGATGGAAAGATTGACAAACGAGACTGACTTAAACTGACGTTTTAAGTCAGATACGAGGGTGGCATATTTCCCTGACTTTCTGGCAGCATTGCAGTTGAGAAAATAATAATAATAATAATAATAATAATATAATAATAATAATAATAATAATAATAATAATAATGATAATAATAATAATAATAATAATAATAATTTGTCCTGTATAATAATAATTATTGTCAAAATTAATAATTTGGATGGCGCCGTGCTGAGAGGACGTGTTTGGAATCTCGCACGCGAACCTAAAATAATGCTCTCATTATGCGTATTTTAGGAAAGGAGCATGTAATTATATTATTGATATCTATATACCAATGTATAATTAGCGACCTGCAACACTTCCAAAGTCAAACAGGAGTCGCAAAAGCGAAATACAGAATGGAAGATGGGGAACAACATCAAAGCAGCCATGCTCGACGCCAATCAAAAACAAATTGGACCGCAAAAATGAATATGGATCTGCTCAACTGCAGAGAAAAGGCCAAAAGTACCCATACAAGAGCTGACTGCCCACGCAAACCAAATGGACGAAAGACTGGAGTGATGGAGCTCACAAAAATCTTTTGGGAAGAAATTGGTTACGCAGATTTAGGCAAAACAGCAAAGAACTTGCGAGACCAAGCTGCACGCATTGAGAAGGTGACAATAACAGACCAACAGACAATACAAAATGAGATAATAGAACAAACAGAATGCCAAATACAAGACAATGCTGCATTGAATAATGTAGAAACCGAACAAAGGAGCATTGAAAATCCACCCTTTACGCCAGATGCGGAGCTAGACAGTCATTTCAAAGGAATACAAGAAAAAGTCAAACAAAAATATCTTGATGTAAAAACAATCCCTGGGGACTGGAGTAGACGTGGTTTAAACACATATGTAAAAAAGAAGCCAACATGTAAAGAACTGCAAGACCTGCAAGGAATTCTTATGGGTTTGGAAATGCATAGCCCAAAGGAAGAACCAACGAAATACCTGTGGGATGTGAACTGTGCAATGTATGCAACGATTTGTGGATGGAAGTTAGCATGCGATCATAAAGATGGGAATAACAACAGCAACAGCCAGGGAAAGCAAAAGGGAATTCCAGTCTGGGAAAAACGAATGAATGAGAAAATGAACAAAATTAGGGGCAAGATCTCACAAATTGCCGAGGAAATACAGAGAATAAAGAATAATAAGAAACTTACGAGAAACATGAGAAGAAACAGGAGGTGGATGAAAAGAGAACTGAAGGGTAGAATAACCCTAAATGGGTTACTGGAAATAAGGGAACACAAGATTAGTGTGGTAAAATCAATGAAATACAATAAGGAAAAGAAAAAAGGCCAGATCGTGAGAAACAAAATTAACAGGCTATATGACACAGACCAAAGAAAAGTATACAACACGTTTAGAGAAATCCTGAAAAACGATGACTCGGATGATGTGAGTTTTAAGACAAGAAGAGACAAAACCGGAAGCCAAACAACACTTACCAAAGAAGATTTTGAAGACTACTGGCCAAAAATTTGGAGCGAAGAATCGAAGGTAAATCTGGAAGCAAAATGGATCAAAGACGTTGAACAAGCCATTAGCCAGTCAACAGCAGTCAATGATGATGAAATCGTAAATATCACAAAGGAGAAATTCACGAATATGCTTAAAACGAAAAAAAACTGGTCGTCACCCGGTAAAGATAAAATAGTGAATTACTGGCTCAAAGCGTTTACAACTACACACGAAGGTATATCGGTAGCAGTCACTGAACTGATTAACAAGCAGACACCTATTCCCACATGGTTACTTGAAGGAAGATGTGGGCTACACCCAAAAAAGCTCCAACCAAAAGCACCTGACCATCGTCCCATCACCTGCTTAAATACGATGTACAAGTCAATCACTTCACTCGTAGGCGAATATCTACCATTAAAGACGCTACAGATGGATCAGAGAGGAGGTAGACCTGGAGTAATGGGATGCACTGACAACATGTTAATTGACAAAATGATCCTAGAAGATGCAAAAATGAATAAAAAGAATTTATCAATGGTTTGGACTGATGTAAGAAAAGCATTTGATTCCGTGACACACGCTTGGATTCTTAAGGTGTTATCAATGAATAAGACAAACAAACGAATCATAAAGTTTGTAGAAAACATAATGAAAGGCTGGAAAATCTCAATAACCGTCGATACAGTAAATGGAAAGGAACAATTGGAGTCAATAAATGTCAAGAGAGGTATACTGCAAGGAGACAGCTTTGTTGTCAGGCTTTTTGTACTATGTCTTGACCCAATAGCTTGGACGATTAGAGGATATGAGGGTTACCAACTGACGCACGACAGGACAATGAAGATAACACACCTATTATTTGTTGACGATTTAAAACTCTATGCAAAATCAGAGAACAAAATATCAGTCGTGACAAAGAAAGTTAAGGAAATGTATGAAGATATTGGGATGTCCTGGGGCCTAGAAAAGTGTGCTTCTTTGCATGTAGTTAGAGGGAAAGTATCAAAGAGCGAAGATTTACCAATAGGAGCAAAGGATTCCATCTCAGTTATGGAATCTAGCGACAAGTACAAATTCCTTGGAAAGTATGAAAATTTCGAACAGCTGGACAAGTTCACGTTCCAACAAGCAGAAAAAGAGTATCTACGAAGATTGAATGTTATATGGTCATCACCCTTGTCAGTACCAAGAAAACAGACAGCTTGCATCGTCTTTGCTTTGCCTACATTAGAATACTTCATGGGGACAAGTAATTGGTTGATAGCAGATATTCAAAATCTTGACAGGAAAAGCAGAAAGGTAGTCGAGATGCATAAAGGAAAACACATCTCAGAATCAATAGCAATGCTCTATTTGCCACAGAAATGTGGTGGAAGGGGCTTCAAGTCTGTAGAGGATACCTATAAGATCTCAAAAATTAAGGTTGCACATCACATTAACATAAGCAAAGATCCAAGAATAAAGCTGGTACGCTCGTTCCAACATTACAAAAGCAAAAAGAACTTCAAGTCAACTTTTGTTGAAGCAACAAGGTATGCAAAGGAACATTTCAAAGCTGACTTGAGCCTTTTAGAGGAAAAGTCTGTATTAAGCTATGAACAGGAAAGAGTGGAGTTAAAAGATGACAACTATATACAGATCCAACGCAGACTAGGAAGTATCATTCAAAGACTATATGAAGAAAGAGTTAGAAACCAACCTTGGTTAGGATTCTACACGGTTTCAATACTAGATAGTGATGAAATATCAAAAAACAGTAGAAACATTTTTCGAAGCTGGAAAAACATCCCAGATATAGTCTTATCGACAAATGAATCAATAAAGCAACAGTTACTACCTACCAAAGCGTATTCAAAGTACAAGTTAAAGATGGAAACTGCAAATACAACATGTAGTCTATGTAAGCAAGCAGAAGAAACAGTCGTTCATTTGCTGTGCTCCTGTGCAGCATTAGCACAAACACTCTACAAGGCACGACACGATAGAATGTTAAGACCTATTTATCATCTAATACGAGCAAAGTTTGAATTTGATGGAAATAATCGTGGAGTTCCATGGTACAAGCAAGCATTACCTCTTGCAAGCATCGAAAATGATCGTGCTAAGATTATGTGGGACATACCGATGCACTTAGACAAAAGACCAAGCAACAATGCCATTAAGCCTGATATGCTGATAATTGACAAAGTAGGAAAAAAGGTCAGTTTGATAGAGGGGACTATATGTGCACCTGGATGTATTGCCAAGAGAGAGAAAGAAAAACAAGACAAGTATTCTGAAATGAGAAAGTCACTGGAACGGTTAAATCGTGGATACGAAATAGATCAAATCAATGTTGTATTTGACTTTCTAGGCTGTTACAGCAAGCAATTGGAGTGTCATATCAAGAGACTATGTGAAGGAGAGAAGGAGGCAAAATTAGTAATCGAACAATGCCAAAAATGGTACTCAGCCAAAACTGCGAGATTGTTAAAACTTTTTATGAAAGAAAATAGAACAACAAAAATAGTCTGCCTAGGCATTAGCCAGCAGTATAGTGGACACAACAAAAAGCAACAGAAACAATTTTGACAATAATAATAATTTGTCCTGGGTATGACAAAAAACTACATCCGGTAGTGGAGTTTTGACGTGGGAGAATGAGGTTACCCTTTGCCACTACTACCTCCAGGTCACCCTTGAGCAAGGTATACTACCTGTTAGCTCTCCCCGAGGCCGTGAAATACCGGGTTGGCGTCCGGCGGGGGCTAGTCTGTCTCATGGGTAGGGGGGACTCTTCAGCCCTGGTCGGCGACCCACCTAGTGATGGTGTCACGATAAAAATACTGCTTTGTTGGTGATGCAAAACCACAACCTCATCTTCAAAAGAAAATGATGATTAATTCTGAAAATAACATAGAGAACGACGTCAACGGGAGTGGATCCACAGGTGAAGCTGTCGCGTCCGGCAGGGGTGGTGGTGCTACGCAGGCCAGTCTCGGTCGATATCATGCTACTGCGGAATCAACTGTGAGGAGTAGAACTAGAAATCAGTGGACAAGAGAAGATAACAGAACAGTGATGGAGTGCTATGTCGCGAGCGAGCCAAATAAGAGGGGTTACCGGAAACGTATGGTAAATATTTGGAGAAGTAGAAATCTTGCTCAGGTATCAGAGCAAAGACTGCTAGACCAAGTTAGGCAAATAAGACTGAAGGGTTGGATAACAGAGTTAGAGATGGAGGAGATCAAGAGACAGAAAACAATTGAAGGCAACAGAGGTGACGATGAAAGCCAGGGTGAAAGTGTGGAAAGCGATGCTAACAACAGACGCGAAGAAATACAAATAGAATATGATGATAATGTACAGCAGAATAATGAGACAGGAGCAGCTGAAAATGGTGCTAGAAATTTTGACGATGAGGAATTTTCAGACGAGGAAATAGCGATCGCTGAGAGGCTTTTTGAAGTACTACACCAACCTGAAAGGACAAAGCTACCTGCTCTGAGAGGTCTAAATAAAAGTTCTGTCAAAATAGAAGTTGAAAGATGAATAGCTTGCTGGGTAAAATAAGAAGCGAAAATATCACCGCGACCAATGATTTGTTATATGCAGCATCAGTTGTTACAACTGAGAGATTAGGTGTAAAGATCACTAGAAAGAAGAGGCAAGGAGAACCTATGTGGAAAAGAAGGTTGCAGAAGCAAGTAAAATACTTGAGGAAAGATTTAAGCCGAGTTGAAGAGTTAAGAAAAGGGAAGACAATTAAGACAAGATTTCAGGAACAGTTACAGAGAAAGTATTGGTTAAAAGAAAAGGGTCTCATAACAGTAAGTGAAGAACTAAAACAAAGGATTACAGCTAAATCAGGAAAAATTACAAGATATCAAGCTAGAATAGATCAATTTAGACAGAATCGACTGTTTCGGGAAAACCAAAGTCGGTTCTATGATGAATTGAATGGCGGAGAGAGAAATGAAGTACGACCTGAAAAGGAAGAAACTATGGCATTTTGGAAGGATATATGGAGCAAACAAACACGGCACAATGAAAACGCAGAATGGCTGCAGGACCTGAAGGAGGAAATTAAAATTGACAGGCAAAATGATGTTGTGATTACCAGGGAAAAGGTAGAAAAGGTTGTTAATAAAATGCCAAATTGGAAATCACCAGGACCTGACTTAGTTCAGGGCTTCTGGTTGAAAAGATTTACTAATCTGCATGGGAGAATTACATTGCAGCTCAACGAGTGCTTGAGGTAAGGAAATGTACCAAAATGGATGACTACAGGAAGAACAGTTTTGATAGTCAAAGATCCACAAAAAGGAAGGGTGCCTAGTAATTATCGTCCAATAACGTGTCTCGCTATGTGCTGGAAATTGTTGACAGGAATATTGGCAGGTGAGATTTATTCTTTTATGGAGGCTAAGAATGTATTACCAGAAGAACAAAAGGGTTCGAGGAAAGGATGTAGGGGGTGCTTAGACCAATTGTATATTGACAAGAAAATCATGAAGGAAGTGAAGCAAAGAAAGAAGAATATTGCAATGGGCTGGCTGGATTATAGAAAAGCTTATGATCTAATCCCACATTCATGGTTGAAGGAATGTTTGAACATGTTTGGAGCTGCAGAAAATGTAAAAAATTTGCTGACCAACAGTATGAAGGAATGGAGCACCATGTTGACATCTTGTGGGGAAGCGATTGGTGAGGTAAAATTTGCCAGAGGAATTTTCCAAGGAGACAGTTTATCACCATTAATGTTTGTGATTGCTATGATACCACTAACGTTAGTACTGCGTAAAATGAAAGCGTCCTATAAGTTCAGTTCAAATGGAGAGCAGATAAATCATTTAATGTTCATGGATGACATCAAACTTTATGCGAAGAATGAAAGTGGACTAGATGCATTGATACAGTCTGTCAGAGTTGTTAGTAATGATATAGGTATGGAATTTGGAGTAGAAAAATGTGCAGTGTTGGTTATGAAGCGAGGGAAAGTAGTCGAGTCTAATGGCATTGACTTACCAAATAAGGAAACCATTAGGTCTATACACGAGGAAAATGGTTATAAATACCTTGGAGTTATGGAAGCTGATCAAGTATTAGGTGAAAAGATGAAAGAAAGTCTAAAGAAAGAATATAAGAGAAGAGTGAAAAAGATACTGAAATCTAAGCTTAATGGAGGCAATATGATAACTGCCATAAACACTTGGGCTGTTTCAATGATGAGATACACGGCACCTTTCGTTGACTGGAGAAAGGATGAGCTGAAAGAAATAGATCGGGGTACTCGTAAAATGATGAATATGTACAGATCACTGCATCCAAGAGATAGTGTAGCAAGACTCTACCTACCCCGTAAAGAAGGAGGACGAGGACTTGTAGAAATTGAGGATTGTGTTCAGCTCGCAATTTTGGGGCTTGAAAACTATGTTCAGGATAGCAAAGAGAGGATATTGTCATCAGTGAGATGCGAGGCAGGAGAAAGAGTGTCAGAGAAAGATTTCAAGAAGCGAAGAAGAGAAGAGAGGCGATCAGAGCTAGAAGAAAAGGCGCTACATGGACAGTTTTTCGGGCAGACAAAAGAAATAAATGACCCAGAGTCATGGGGATGGCTCCGGGACGGGGAATTGAAAAAGGAGACTGAAGGACTGATAATGGCGGCGCAGACCCAGTCATTGCGAACAAATGCAATTAAAGCAAACATCGATAAGACGCAGAGGGACTCGAAATGTAGAATGTGTAATCAGAAAGAGGAAACAATAAGCCACATTGTCAGTGAATGCCCAAAACTGGCACAGAGAGAGTATAAACGTAGACATGACTGTGTAGCGAAAGCCCTCCATTGGGATGTCTGTCGCCTGTATGACATAGATTGTGGAAATAAATGGTACGAACATCAACCAGATGGAGTGGTAGAAACAACAAATGTAAAGATTCTCTGGGATGTCAATATTCAAACAGACAATGAAATCCAGGCAAGGAGACCTGACATAGTGGTTGTCAATAAGAAAGAAAGGAAGTGTTACATCATTGATGTTGCAGTCCCGGGAGGTGAGAATAGCTGAAAAAGAGATAGAGAAAATCGAAAAGTATGACGAATTAAAGAGAGAAGTGGAAAGATTATGGAAAGTGAAAGCAAAAGTTATTCCTATTGTCTTGGGAGCCCTTGGAACAGTGACACGAAATTTGAGCAACTACATCAAGGAAATTGGAGTCAAGACGCAGATAAAACTAATACAAAAATCTGTACTTTTAGGAACTGCAAGAGTGTTGAGAAAAGTTCTCGAGATCTAAGATCATGGGTATTGATCCGATTTCAAGAAACATCAAGAACAAGCCAGTTATAACATCAGAACTGTGTACATCAGCATAATAATAATAATAATAATAATAATGATACATTACCCGTTGTTTTCGCTCCTGTAACTGCTGTAAGACTTGTTCCTTGAATGGGAAGTTCCTTGGTATTCCAGGATCTTTACGTGATTCTAAAGAGAGACAAAATTAATATTGTTTATGGTGGTAAGTTTTCATTGAGATGACAAATTAAACTATTTATAATCAGTCAGGAACCAAGACAGAGCTGAAAAGGTAGGGGTGAAGCCAAGGAAAGGTCGACTTGTAAGCAAAGCAAAGACTTAGCAGCTTGTTCTTTATGGCTTTTCAAACGGCATTGAGCATCATCAATATTTACTACCTTGCACTTGATTTTTAGTCTTTAACACAATTGCACATTTACATGAAACCATGTCAAAAATTAACAGCAAACTTTTTCATACCACTATATAACATTCAAGCAACTATTTTTAGAATCAACCAGGAATGAGGATTTTAAAAAATACTTGGCTGTAAACTAACTTTTCTTTGCATTCTTCTTCTCTTCTCTTTTTGCTTTCTTATTATGCTCTTTAACCTATAGATATGAATTTATATCACAGTTAAAAAAGCTAACATCTATAGAATGTCTACAGAAAAAAGCATTACACATAAGCTAATTACTTGAAAAAATAATTCTATAATTTTGGAAGTTCTCATAATAATATATTGAAACATTCTCACTTTTTTAATATACAAACAAGGTATGATGATGATGTTTGATTGATGATGATTGATTGATTTTTATCTTTCTTAACATGCAGAAAACACAGAGCAGTAAAAGAAGTTGTTGTGTGACCACTGCCTCTTAATCAGACCTGGCCATAAGAATTTTGGCAGGTGGGTGGTGAATTGCTCTCCTTGTTAGAGTCTGGCTGGCGATTTGAAACAAAACATAAAATTTATGAATAAAATTTCTTGGAGGCATTTACAAAAGATGATTAAAAAAAAGATAATTGAGGTTTGAATTTCACTATGTTTTCTTATATCTGCAAGGTAGCTCTATTAAAAAGATGTGAAGGGATGATCGTTTCTCTAAGTTTATCAAACAACCAAATGTCAATGCCAATGCTAGGGGTCAGCCAAGATGAAACATGTGCATGGTGGGGCAGTTTTGTATTTGTTTAAGATATGACAAATACACTGGGATCTCAAAAGTATGGAAACGGTGGGTCAAACTGACGGCTCACAGTGACCACCGGCCTAGGCCAACTAATTTCAAAGTCGGAATTATGAGGTGAAGAGGCTTAGTAATGACAGGTTATGGCAAGAAAATGCATTTGCCATTTCTTCAACTTTCGGTTAAAAGAAAATTTAATAATTGGTTTGCTGTTTTGAGGGGAAAAATTCAGCAAAACTTTGAAGCACTGCTTCAAAACAATTTTGTAAAAGATTCTCAAAACATTTAAGGTTGAAGCAAACTGCTTAAAGCTTCTTTTTCATGAAAAAATTATAACTGAGAGAGTGACGGTAGCAGTGCATTTTAAATTTAAAGTTTCAATACTGACACAAGGTGAGTTGCTCTACATTTAAGGTTATGACTTGTTTATCTTAAATTCTGATTTACTTAATATCTAAGCACATGACAATCATAAAATTAAAACAAAACGTTCAACGTTTATTATGCTTTTGAAATTAATGAAAAGAATCATTTCCACCCAAGCGGTCTATGTTATTTAGCAAGAAAACTATTTTGATCACTAAATTACAGCTTTAGAAATTGTTCACCTGATATCATTTTTAATAACCTAAAGTCTGATATCTCAGCCAAAATGATATTCTCTGTAATATTTTAAAAGTCAGAACAAAGTTGCATGTATTAAGTTTCAAGTTGAATTAAATTATCGTATACTTATTAAGTTTCGTCTGTTCTTTGAGGCATTTTTTTATAAATCCTTCAAAAATATTTTCCAGAAATTTTCTGATGCACCGGTCTAACATTTCTCTGACTTTTCACCCACAAAACAGTAAGGTAATCCATCAAAATTATTTTCATTCAAAAGCCATTGGAATTAGATAAACAAATTTAGTGCTGAGCTTCTATTTTAAAAACCTGTTGGCTTAGGCCTGTGGTCACTGTGAGCCACCATTTTTAGCACCATTTCCATACTTTTGTGACCCCAGTGTATGTTTAGCTCAAAACGTCAACAAAACTCTAAGATGGGTGGTTAACATTAAAATTGGTGCAGATTATCCCCTTTCTTAGGCAATCTAAGGGGCACTGGGGTGCACATAGGTGATTCCTTCCTAAAAAAATGGCCAGGCCTTCTTAATGTGTACATACTGGTTGTGTGCATATAAACTGAGGGAAGGCTAATTTCATGCGCTTCATTACATTACTGTTGATATGAAGACAATGCAAGGTGTCCATTAAAGAAATACACTGAAGGATATGGCTATGGATAGACAATGGTCACTACAGTTATTTTGATCCCCACTTTCATGTATGGAATTTTCCCAAATTACTGACAACCTACCTTTTTCTGTATTTTGTACTTTTTTGCTAAAGGTACCCTTTTGCTCTGTTTCTCTAAAAAATGATACATCAAATTATCCAACAACAAATACTGATGTTCATGCCTATTGAGTATTTCATAAACAATATTGTAGCCACACCAAGAGAAAAAGGTTGTACATACACAATTGTTCACAATAATCAAACAAGCTCAGATATCCAATTGAAAAAACAGCAAGATTTTTGAAAATCTTTTAAATCAACTATTTGAAACCTGTCTTCGTATTGTGTCAAATTGTTCAATGCTAGTTTTCCCAATAGGGTATGGACACGATTTCAGACATAAATAAAAGCAATTTTAAAGATTCTATAATGACATATCATAAAGTGCAGAAATATCAAGCACACTTTCAACCACGAAACAAAGTTATGGGCATTAATTGTAAAAGAACCAGTGAAATAATTCACAGTTATCTTTTTTCCTATATAATGAGAACTTTACTGCTTGCTTGCTTTTGACAGATTTTATCGATATGATCATCAAATTTCCAATTCTTATCAATCTGGGCCACTTAATATATGTGATTTTAAATAAAATTACATATTCCACCAGACTGCATTCTTTTTTATGCACAGAGAATATATTCAAGCAATCTATGCAAATCTATGTAAACAAGAATTTATGTTCCCTGTGCAAAACGCATGAATGCAGTTTGGATATTCAATGGTCCATACAATGTACTAGAAGATGAACTGTTATCTTTTTTAATGTAAAATTTCTTCTTAGTTGGAGGTTTTCCAGGAGATGAAAGGTTTTACACAAAAACTTTGAAAAGCCAATATTCCATTAGATAAAGAAATCAAAATGGGCTGAGTATGTGGCCAGAGAAAAAGTCCATGGCATGCCATAGATCTCCAGGTTAAGAAATCTCTACCCTGGCTGGTGCCAAGAAATCTCCTCCTCATCCGATGATCCCTGCTCCCAAATCTTTGCCTGCTTCACTGCCGGTATATAATTGATCAATGCTTGGGAAGTACACAATCAATTCACGGGTCCAAAATGAAAACATGTCACTTTTGATTGTAAGTCTTGCTAATCAAAAACAAAGTTTGGCAAGCTCAATAGTTTTTATCTCTTTTGAAGTCCCATTTAAAAAATGCTTCTCTCGCTTTTCTCTCCATATGTATCTTATAAGTAAATGATGCACGAAAACACATCAAGAATAAATAGGTTAGAGCTACTGCGTTAATTTAAAAAAGTTTTTAACTCCGTTGGATACTGGATACGGGGAGAAGAACGAGAGGAAGCAATCTTGGTCAAAACATAATACATTCACTGAAAACGCAGTCTGACCATAATATTAAAATTTTTGCAGATCATTTAACTTCGTATAGTTTCACAGCTACTTACTTGGTCTAACCATTTTTGTAAACTTTCCGTCCACACTTGTGAAACGCTAGAAGGATGGAAAATTAGGCCATGTGCATGCTGCCTCGTTCTCGGCTCCCACGTGATTCTCTTTCTGTGTAAGAGGTTCTCTGAGAAAACTGAGCCTGTTCGCTTGACCTGTGTTTGTCCCTGGATGTGCACTACACTATACTGAGATCTTTGAAAATGATTCATACCGAATCTATCATTCTTGATAATAATAACATATGGATAATTTGTACAATTTCTCATGTTACAAACAAAAAGACAAGATTAATGAAATATTCTATTTTTGACTGAATCTTGAAAATCGACTCTCTGATTTTTGTCTGAATCGCTAAATCTTTGAACTTGTGTTTACTTGCTGAATAAAAAGTAAATGAAGTGAAAACTTTTGAATCCAGCAAGCTGCAAGTATCTATAAACGAATTCATTAAAGATTGAAGGGGGATTGAAACACTCAAAAACGACAATAAAATCATTTTATGATACTATGCTTTGTTGATATCTGCTGCCATTATATATTTAAGAAATGACGTTAACCTTTCATAGAAACGACTTTTTGCCGTCCCATGAAAACAGTTTCGGTAGCAATTCATCACTTTTTACAATTGCTTGTGCCACGTAAGTTGCAATAGGATAGAAATCTGCATAAAACTGACAAAAGTTGCTGTAACATCAACCTCGCATTAAGGCACTGGGTGTGGCTGTATTTCTTTTTGAAGCTTTTTGCATTTGTTGCTACCAAGCATCCGAAGGTGTGCCTATCGAGCAGTGTCCTAGTCCTTCCAATCAATGTGACCACACCTAGTGCGTGATTCCTAAACAGAGAGCTGTCAGCTCTCTTCAGTCTAAACACAAGTGTCGTCATGTCAGGAACTAGAACGAGAAACTCTTGGATTTTTATTCGGCGACAGAGCCAACCTTGCCCCTTGGAGATGCATGCTTCTCTAGATGTGTGTAATTTCACTTTTTTTAATGCTTGCATTTTTCTAGATCCCTCTTCAGCATTTAAGTTAGATAATTAATGACCACATCTTGAACGTTTGGCTCTTGCACAATCCCGGGTGATGAAAAATGAAGTTTAGTATACAGAGTAAAAACCCTATCAAGAAAAAAGCCAGTCGCGACTATTAGGAACCATTCTTAGAAGACCTGGCAAGTTAAACCTATTTGTAACAGGACCCGCGCCACGAAACCGAAAGTGGGGGGGGGGGGGGGCAAGGCTAAAAGAGTAGGGGCCAATGCCTCTTACCCCTTTTACTACAGCTTTAAAACTACTTGCTTCGCAAAAAAGTGGGGGACCATGGCTTGCCCCCCCCCCCCGGTGGCGCGGGTCCTGTATAAAGATGATATAGTGTTCAAGCATTGCCTGATTTGTCGTTGTTTTGTTGAAGGAGTCTTTCGGTTATTTTCCCAAATTCTCTACTAAATATCTTCTTGTAAGTATGAACTTGCAACAAAAACAGTCAATAGATACCATGTACATATATATCAAAAAATACATCTTTCTTATAGTATTGAATCACATTATCTAGTATCTCCCAAAAAACTAAATCCATTTCCAAATTACTCAGTTCTAATAAAGATCGAATTCGAACGTTACATTTAAGTTTAAAGGATAAGGTAAAAGGCGGACAAATTAAGGTGGCTACACAAAAATGGCTTTAAAACGCCCTGTAAGACATCACTAGATTATATAACATTGTGTTTCAAGGATAAAGATCCCTGCAAAGAATACCTATAGAAGAGAATTACATGCGATCATCCCCTTCTTGATAAAATGAACCATCTTCAACCCAACATTATAACAATCAAATTGGACTTCTTGACGAGGAATGCAAATTTACAACTACGTTCAAGAAATCTCAAAATAGCCCTATTGGGGGTTCGTTGACTTTGATATTAATGGTAGGGGCTTATTAGAGGGGCATAATTAGACTTGGGTGGGGCTTATAGAAATCGCCTGAATACCGCCATACAATTATCTTGTTTTCAAAGCTCCTTACGTTCTTCAAACTTACTTGCGGAAAATGCATTTTAGAAATTATGTTAACACCATTCAAAGAGCAAAAGTGCTGATTTTTAAGCTTTCGTTTTCAGTCGAATATGTGATTGATCGTTGTATTGCAATATCTGTCTTTTATAAATCAGCAAAAAAGGTGATGGGGCATATTAGCATTTTTGCTTCCAGGATATGGGCTATTTAGGAAGAAGAGTTGCGTTAACGGTATAACAAAAAAGCATTTACAATCCCTATAAAATTGCAGAACTGAATGATCTCTGAGTCGTTTATACATTTGCACGTCTTTTAAACATGTTTGTCACATCTGATCAACTAAGTACTTCAGGTTATCTTTGAATGCAAAGCCAAGATAAATTCTCAGACATTCTGAAACTCGAGATTTGCATTAGCGTCTTCCCTTGGAACAGGTTCTTTCTTCCCCAACAAGGTCAATGCAAACCATAAAAGCTGGATGAGGGGTATGGCAATAAACATTCCACTCAAAGCAAGAGCTGCAACAGTTGGTCCGTTAGAACCGTAATCTAAGATTTTGCCATAAACCAACTTTCCAGTCTGGGACCAGTAAATTGAGTTGTATACCAAATAGAGTCCTAAAAATAGCGACGAGTACACGAATTGCAGTAATCGTATGGGAATTTTATTGATTACGAAATCGATCACCATCAAAACGAGGTTAATTCCATGGCGATCAATCACAAGGTATGTGTGTAATGATGGCTTGAAACCTCGTTTTTTATTTGGTGCAAGCATTACCCAAAAAGCAATGAAAACAAAAGTGCACATTCCAAGCGAAAGGTTGTACAGAAACCAATGTGCTCTGAAACGTAGCCCGATACAATAATGAGTTTGCTTGGTTACAGTAGCATCATTGTCACAAGGATCTAGACAGGCACTCTTCATTTGATGAATATAGTATATGGTAATATTTACTGCTGCATAAAGAAAGTAGACAGTGATCAAAATGTAGTTTGCACTTGTTAATGCAAATATCCATTGATTTTCTGCGTGCTCCCAAATTGACAGAAACATCATTATGGCACAGTAAACGAACATCAGCCATCGAATGAGAAGGTATTTCATCCACGTGATCCATTTCCACTGAAAGAACAAAAATTTAATGAATGATAAAATATCATCATTGAACACAAAATTGATAGGCATACGACATGTCTAATCAGAAAGTGCTATTTATAATTTAAAACATAATTTTTCTGCCTAATAAATTACAATGTAATATGTTTGTGGTGATAAGTCTCACAACTTGCCCCATTCATATTCAGGGCGACCTTATCAGAACAATGTGTAAATTGAAGTAAATGGTAAGTGAGATCACATTTTTATAAATGATATGTTATCCAAATTATAAAATTTAATGGAAATCGCTCCAAGAAGATCAGGGATATTACGCCTAGTCCCAAGACGTTTCAGGAACACCTGAAGCTCAACTTGTCCCGTGACCAACAAGTCTCGTTGCCAAATTCACCAGCTCTGTTTTGCACAACACACCTATCCCTTCCAGAGCCCGTAAAAGTTTCTACCTCTTCGTGCTTCTGAGAACCTTAAAATCTGTAAACGTGACCTCACCTCCCTTCAAGTCTTCCCACCTCTCTTCGAGGAATCCAGGTGTTGCTAATCTAGGGTCATAGCGAACTAGAGTCACGGTATTAGGCAGCCCCTCAATAAACACTTACTGGCAAATTAGGGAAAATTTAAATTTTTGTCAGACAAATAGAAAATGGGATTTCCCCTAACATTACTAACGTGGCAATAAAAATTCCAGACAGGGATAATCAGAACACGGTGCTATGAATTGCGGTATATACATGGTTGAGATACAGTTTGAAAAGTTAAAAACGATAGGATGCAGACCTCTTCCATTACAATTGTAGTTTTATTATATTAGTCGTTTTGCTTAAACTTGTGTCATTATGGTATGTGTTCGTCATGTGGTAAAAGTGTATGTTCTTTTATTGAGTACAGTCGAGAGTTATCGACAGTCGACTTTAGGCTGCCTTCGAGTTAAGATGTGTTGTCAATTTTACGGAGTCGTTAGTTTTACGGAGTCATGTTTTGGGGAGTTCCGTTGCATCGTTATACGACCTCTTGGTAAATTTTTGCCAGATGAAGATTATGTCATAGATAAGTCTTTTCCAAAATATTCAACTATGTCCCATCGGGCCACTGCTCAAGATATGTTGTTCCATTGCTGTCATGAATATGTTGACATAATTTGGGGCAAAGGTTTTTTCCATTGCGATGCCTTAAGGGAGGTTAATAAAATTTACCATTACAATCTTCTTATAAGAGACAGTAAATTGAAGCTCAGGCTGGTTGTTCTTAATTGTTTCGAAAATCTGAGGCTGAAATGTTCTTAATTTGTTCTTAAATTTATAGGGTATAAGCAGTGTGATTACTAGCTTTTCACTCTAGGGAGGTGTCCAGGCCTCATTTGCCACATAGTGCGTGAGAAAACCTTCATTTGCCGCCATGTTTGAATATTCACCGGAAAAGCATCCCAAGATGACAAAAAACTCCTCGTTTTTGAGATGAAACATTGTTCAAAGTTACATTTTACGGTAGCTCAGTGCAAAATATGCAGCCAACCCCCCCCCCCCCCCCCCCAAAAAAGTATGAAGTGACGCCCCTGAGTAGACGAAACGGTTAAAACTAGAAGTTAGCATGACATTTAACCTATCAAAACATGCCCAGGTAAATTGAAAGATTTCTATTTGCTGAATTTAAACATGCTAAGGCATAATTCTTTTAGAGGGTAGCCATGAACGGATTGCTATGACAAAATAATCAAATTCTGGAGAGGGAGGGACAAAGAGGTTTCTAAAAATTTTAATCTAAGTTTCCGACAAATCCAACTTTCATAAAAAGGAGCTCGAGCAAATATTCAACTTGATCATGTCCCCTCCTCTTTGCCGTTGATTCTATTGTCTTCCAAGGGGTAGGTAGGGGGTGTAACTAGTACCTCTCTCTGCCAATCTCGGACCGGCCCCTTTGAGATTATTACCCGCGCTCCTGCTCCCGTTTTGTTTATGTAAGAACAAAAGCCTTGCGTGATATCATAAAGTAGCAGGTCCAATAAATTCCCCATCAGTGACTTTTGTGGTAGCCTAGTCCTCTAACGCCCCCCCCCCAAATTTACTGCAAACCTACGATAACAATACGATAATTGATTTGAGCTCGCTTGCTTGAGCTGCACAAACATCAGCTGAGGTTTGAGAGCAAAAAGAAAGATTTTTTAAAACAAATAAGGATTAAGTGCCGCCCTCGTAACAGATCTGATTTCTTTGTTCATCTGCAAATTATATACAGTTTCGATTATTGCCTCGTTACAGGTGGGTGAACCTGTTGACTTTGTACAGATTTGGTGTACTGATTCTGATTGATGACTCAATCTTTTTTACAAGAGCGATAAAGCCTCCCAGGTTATCCCTGTGCCGAGTACACTCCCATCACCGGGAAAATGGGCAGGTTGTTTCTTTCTTTTAAGGAAGGGCTTTTGATTTGCCACAAATAACGGCCTCTCCATTGACTGAACATGCATATTTGCTACCTATAAAACAAGGAATCCGGATAATAAGTAATCAGCCGCGAAACCGCATCTTTTCTTAGCACAAAGAGAACTCAGCTTTGATACAGTAACAACAGTTAAATAAGCACTCATTACTAATCTAGGACCACCTCGAGAATCCAACTCCTCTCGTGATTATTAGCTTCCAGAGACATAAAGCATGTGGCCCTAAAAGGGGGCTAGGGTTTACCTGGCTTCAGGCGCCCCTTTACAATCCAGTAGGTAATACTTCACCCATACCTTGGGGATGTTTTAAAAACCGAATTGGAGAACACCATCCCAAATGTTTTATCGCTCGTAAGCATATTGTTCTTTTAGGTGACAATACTGCTCATCGCTAAGGCAATACAAGTCTCAACCATTGATATCATGTTTCATGGTTCAAGCTCAAGCAGCAGTTTTTGCATCTGCAGCGGGAACAACCAAACCAGGAAACAAAACGAAGTGTAAATTCTTCGAATCGCTTCATTTTCTTCTCATATCTGTACAAAACATAGACAAAGTTTTATTTTCAATCCTGCTGTTCCTCGGTAATTGCAATTTAAGGACATTGACAACTTAACATCAACGCAATCGTCTCGATTTCCGTCAAAATCGTGAACTTACCTTCGATTCCACGAAGTGATTATCTGAATGCCAATGAAACCAACAATTTGTGATTTTGAACTGTTCTTTGAGAATCTCTGCGAATCGCGACATGTTTTCTATTCTCAAAGCTTTAATGATCTGATATAAGCCTCTTTTTGCTCGACCAACAACTTCCGGTTAAGCGAGTTGCCCTCGTCAAAGACTGTTGACACAGGCTGGTCATGAGCCTGCGCACAAAGAAATTGTTTCATCAAAGTAGTGTTTCTGCTTAAAAATGATACATCCTTATAATTCCCCTTAAAAATGATACCTCCCGCTGCGCCACTAAATAATATGGGAGCCGTTGGATTCCGGGCAGCTTCAGAGGCTTCTTTCTGACAGAGACACCGTCATTTCGTGATCAAAAAGTATAATTTTTCCTTGCTGCAACTATATAGTAATGATGAATTTTTTAAAAAAATCAATAACAGATTTGTTAAAAAACCTCACCTTTTCTCCAACTTGATTGCTTCAGGCAACAGCTAGAAGATTGGGAGACACTTGGAGCGAAAATAACAAAATTCGTGGTACCTGTATCTTTAAAATCCATGCACTGAACCATCTACCCTGGGCACCAGACTCACTTTATATAAATTATTTTATATAGAGTGAGTCTGGTACCCAGGGTACGAGCCATTAACCAATAAAGTGAAGTGGCATCTGATCAATATTGGCATCTTGGATCTTAACTGCAGTAAAGTAAATAGCAGTTGGGGGGGGGGGGTGGTCGGGAGTGCAGATCCTCAAATTTGACGACAAAAATGGCGCTAGGAAGAGACGTGCGCACGAGTCTCGACCTCTTCAAGAACATTCACCAAGAGCGGCACCGCAAAGCAGCGCTGAGGCTTTCGTGGGCTTTATGCCATCCAACAGTGTTCCAGTAAACGTGTTACACTGGTTTCGCCCGACATAAAACACAGACAATTTTTAGGCAGGAATTTGATACATAATAGGGGTCATCGGTAGTCATTTATAGATATCAGGTTCTATTGGGAACAAATGTGTGTTCTTGTCTCGTAACATTACCATCCTATGATTCCAGCAATGTTTGACTGCACGTTGACTTAACGTAGTACTTGCGTAGGCCGGTTTTTAATACGTATTGAGGATATTGTGATGAATGCTTATATTCAAGCATAGTCAATAGAAAACGCCATGTTTCAAGTTAACTGTTTTTGCTGCTAACTGATTTCAGCGTGCATTGCCAAATATGCTAAAGTGCTGTACGTGCCAAGGTGCTAAATCTTGGTATGTGCCTACTGGCCATTTTTGTACGTGTCATTTGTGCCAACGTGCCATAAGTTTAAACGTGCAAAATAGCCATTTTTGCTACGTGCCAACAACTTGCCATAGGATTGTACGTACCAACGTGTCATTTTTTGTTACGTGCCAACAATCTGTCATTAGTTTGAACGTGCCAAAGTACCATTTGTGTACGTACCAACAACGTGCCATAGGACTGTACGTGCTGACGTGCCATTTTTGTTATATGCCAACGCGCAATAGGTTTGTGGTTTGCATTTGCCAGCATGCCAAAATATTTTGATATCACAATAACTATTCTATTTATTTATACACATGACTTTTAGATAGAAAAACGCAATTCTTAAAAGTTGCACTTTTTGCAAAAACGTTTCAAAGCAGTAGCATCAATAACATACAAACAAATCAAAGTTTAATGAAATTTTCATTAACAAAATCAAAAATATTATGCAGATGCCAAAGATTCTCGGCCCTTTCACTCAACCGAACAGATGCAACGTGAAATGCAACAACAACAACAATTCATGTGTATATGCAAAGTGTATAATATCAATAACGCTACAGAGATTATATCAAAAACATCAAATCGTATCTATTAGTAACAACTATGATAGATACACGATATATTTACGATAATATATAGGATCGATGTGAGGCAAATCATCTGCTTAGAGTGCAGGGCATTACAAGTTTTGTCCTCCAAAGAAGAGATGTTTGAAAGTTCGTTGTTATCTTTTGCTAATTTTTCATTCATATGTTCTTATTAGCACCTTTACTTTTACCCAGATCATCGAGAAAGGGAACATTACAAAAGAAGGGTGTCTTTATTTCTCTCAGCTTCAATATAGGCTGATAAATTTGATTAGAGGGAGGTGGGCATTGAATAGAGTATTAATTGTATGCGAAAAAGCTCTACAATCATAAAATCTATGCTAATTTTTTCTCCCTGATTGCACTAAGACCAAGTCGAGTCTCGAATCCTTGATTTATCTCATCGGTAAAACAATGTATGGTCCTTAAAGTACGCTGCCGCCATTTTACGTGAAGACATAGGAGGGGCTGTCACGTAACCAAAAATGGTATGTTAGCACGTTGGCACATAGCAAGCTTTGTCACATTTGCACGTAACAAACAATGGCATGTTAGCACGTTGGCACATACCAAGCTTTAGCACTTTTGCAAGTAACAAACGATGGCATGTTAGCACGTTGGCACAAACCAAGCTTTGGCACAAACCAAGCTTTGGCACATTGGCACGTAACAAAAGATGGCACGTGTTTAGACATGGCACATAATGTATGGTACATGACTGCAAGGTTGCCTTCACTCTCTGTGCTAAATCTGCCAGACTCATATATACTACACATATGATGGGCCTCCATTCTCCGCAATACAAAGCTGAGCTGCCATCTTCCTGACTCTCTCATACTTGTGGAGCATTAAATGACGTTTTGGGGCTGAATACATTTGTTGCTCAGATTAAAGCTTAGGATTGACATTCGGTCCTACAATAGCCAGTCCCTCATTCTTCAGGCCAAGCTTTAAGTAGAAAAAGTTTCATTTCCAACATCTTGGGCGATGCAAGCATTACCTGATTGAATTGTAAACAGAATATTTCTACATTGGGTAGTTCTTTAACGGTTAATCTTAAACCAGACTAAACGCCTCTTTAGAAACAGGCCAATGACACTTTGTAACATTTTCGAAGAATGGAATGGACTTTGGCTGCCTCTGGCCAAAAATTTACAATTTTGATACTAAATTAAAGATGAGCAGAACTGTCATACCAAATTTTATAAAAGCTGCAGACAGTGGCAATCCTTTATATTTTTTGGAAATGTTTTAGAGAGGTTTTTTTTCCAATTTTTTCAGCAGTTTACCCAGTTAATTCGACAATCTAAATGATAGCGAGCTTAGCACGCATCCTTGTTTTACCCCTACATGACGCCTGAACGTCTTACTTGGGCTCCATGCTTTTGTAGATGAGCACGTAGCGGAGTCAATCCCTTTCCAATATTTTACTATGTAATCCTCATCCAACTAGCTAACAAATTAAATGAGATAACTACGGTTAACTATGTGAAAATCTACATGGCAAACAGTTTTCTACAGCTACAGGACAGTTGCTAGTCTAGAAGTGTCCTTGCACATTGACTGATTTACAACCACATGTATGTATGGGCTAATTATCCCCCCCCCCCCCCCCCCACCCAATCACTGCAAATTGGTCATGGTTCTGTGGCCTCAAATGATGTTATTATATCTAATGTGACTTGGTCGGAGAGAAAAAATTTTGCTGGTCTTGTCAGTAGGTTGTACTTCGCGAGCGAACAAAGTCTGAACCGGGGGTAGGCCTTTTAGACACAACCATCGTTATTTCAACAACAGCAAGATACCGTCATTCGTCTAATACTAGGCCTTCAAAACCAATTCGTGATGTTGACATTTGCTCAAACCTGATAGATATTGATGCAACAGAATAAAAGACGCACAAATATGCATTACTACATGCACTTTATTTTGAATGATGTTATTTGATGCCGTACTGTTTAGTATTGGATTAAATGCGGAATAATATGAGGCGAGAGAACAGGCAGAAGAAACTGGTCTTTCTACATGTACATGTATTTAGAAACCGGCAAGGCCAGTTACATCACGACCGTTAATTCTCAATTAGGTTCGTTTCACAAGAAGTCAGCTCGTAAGTAGCTTCAGTCTCAGCGTCAGTTCCTTTTGAAAGGCGCCTTCTCAGAAGGTACAGCATGAACCAGATCAGTTGTATTAATGGAGCTATTATAAAAACTGCAGCCAAAATCATCCCCACCGCCTTGCCTGTGTGGCGCCCATAGTCAAGCACTGGTCCATACACAAGGTTGCCAGTACTGGCCCAATAAATGCAATTGGATATGAAGTATAAACCAACCAGGCATGATGGATACACACAGTGCAGCAGGCGCATTGGCGTTCTGGAAAGGGTGAAATCAATGAGAAGAATTAGCAAGTTTATCCCATGTCGATCAATAGTCATGTATCTGATAGCAACATTTCTGCTTTCTTTGAATTCCCGGTCATCGCTTGAAACCAAAAACCAGTAAGCAAAGAAAACAAAGGAAGTTACATTCACTGCAACATTCAACATCACCCAATGGAATCTAGTGTATACTTTGAATATCTGGCTCTTCCAAGTATCCTTTGAGGCACCTTCAGGCAAGTTATGGTTATTCTCACGTGACCACCAAATGTACATTGTTGATTGTACGCCACAACTCAGGATGTACACAGTGACAAGGACATGGTTGACACTGGTGAGGTAGATTACCCATGCATGATTGCGGTCTCGGTTTGCAATAACGACTGCTGCAGCAACGAAGCTTGCAAAAGCATAACCACACAGAATTAGGCGAATTATCCAAAAAGGAATTTTATTCAGGCCATTCCACTAAAAGGGAAGTTGATGATATCAAAAAATTTCAACGCAGGTGAATCAACCCAGTTAAACCCTACGAGCTTTATTATTTGGCAGGAGTTTTGCAGGTTAGGTCTGAGTGTCACACACCAAGATGCTACTTTGAAATGCAAATCTTAAAAAAGGATGTTATTGGAGAGACGAACGAGCGAAGATCTGCTAGTGTGTGGCAATCCTCTGCACTGGAGTCAAAGAGCATGCGTAATAGAGATTACGTTCCATGCGCATGCTCTTGGATTCCAAGACAGGGGTTGCAGGATCCGTCGCGTGACATTCTCTAGAAAATACCTAATAGAGGAATTTAACGACCCTTTTCTTTATTAACTAAAATTGCAACTATTTTTGACATTTTCTCTTTGACAGTTTCTCTTTAACAGTTTCTCATTGCAGAGAGACGACGTCATAAGGTAAATTGAATATACAGTAGTGTTTTGTATAATTTCATTTTTGTTCTGCGTCTTCATTTTTTGGCAACACTGGGGCATTCAGCAAAATACTCTGCATAAAATTTTACTTGTGTGATGGAGGTTGGTATTGGATCGACGTGGCAAATTAGAAACTTGAATGTCACGCCAACCAAATAGCATCCCCATACTTAAATTTCTTGAAACTATTCCTGCCTGAATGATGAGTGGTATGGTATATATGTTGATGATGTAGGAGCATGTTCACAATAGCCACAGGGAGGATACTGAATGCGAACGACCCTGTCCCTCCCCATCCACACATACTAACAGAAAGACTTCCAGGCGTTGTGCTTCAACGTTTATTCAAACATCACTAACATAGAAACGTAACCCTTTGTAACCACTTGTAATTTGTTAAGTGAGTGGTGACAGCAAACAAATTTTAGAATAATTTTGACTATATAATCAGAATAAATGTTATAAAATAGCTCCATGAGTGAAAAAGCAGTTAAATTCTGACTTAGGCGAAAACTCCGAAGCCGAGAGCGGGTGGAGAGGGGGGGAGGGGTTCGGGGCTACTCCCTTGTCCTCACATAATTTTGCAATTTCCATTCTTTTGCTTTTATTTTGCCCATTTTCTTGTGGATTTGACCCTTCTGGCCTTTCTGCCTAAATGAGCATAGGCTTGGTTTTTATCCACTAACTATCATGCCACACTTCCCTTTGGTACTTCCATAGACTTTCCCAAAGTGTATATTAGATAATCCGCAAGGCATGATTTGGGAAGTCTAATACTTCCATTGACCATACCTGATAGAAGTTACAACCAGTATAGTTGTTGTTATGCCATGCAATCTGGGCCATTGCTAGCGTGACACCCCCTTAGCATCGTTATAACGACGAGCGTACGCGATATAGGTGTGCTCCGTCGGTAACTTACAGACTTCCTTGGCAAATAATGATTGTTCACTCAGTCTGTTGGCAAATGGGATCTGAGGGATCTGAGCAACTCCTCTCCTCCCGCTTTCTGACCTTGAGCAAGAATAGCTAGCGACGGTCCTGCATGCTATGCTATATTACATCACATTGTCAAAATCAGAATATTCCAAAGCATATTTCGATAGATTTCTCCTGAACATTACCAGCTAAATTCTGGGAGTTCAACAGATTAACAGTTACCTGGGATATTTGAAAATCTAACGGTTTTCCATGATCAAGACCAAGATTTGAAACTTTCAGTTCCCTTTTCAGTACAGCAGTTACATCTGAAAAAGGCATGCTTGCACTCTTCAATCTGCATTTATCTACAGCTACCCAATGCTTGCATCGTTACACGCTTTATACCCGTAATGTCGAGCTAAATACTGATGTTGACAAATTGATTTCGATGTGGCCTAGCAATCCATCTTCAAACAAAAACGATCAACAATCAACCGGCAGCAGATTGTTGATGACAATGTTGATGGAATTTGCTTCATTCACAAGATAAACAAATGAATGCGAGGAAAGGAGATTTCTATTGTCAGAAATTGAATCATTTCATCTGCTCAAGGCTCCTTGGATAAGGAGCATTGTAAATTTCAAATGACCCGTTTCATAATTGAAACTATAGTTGTCTCCATCATTTGGGAGAAGCAATTACAACGCGTTAAGAGCAATATACTCTATTACCTCGGAAACAAGCCTACCTCTCCAGCTCTGGCCCATAGGTTACTGAATGCACAAATTTCACAACATTTAGTTATGAAAATACACAGAGATTCGTTTATTGAGAGTTCTTTCGAAATACTCGTACATTAGTTAAAAGCTCTCTTTTTACATATTGTCTCTAGGTCCCTTAATTTCGCATGCGCGGGGGATGATGCTCAAGTGTTGTGTGTCACTCACACTGAAACGGACATTGACACTATACTATAGTTTATGACCAGTTGATGCATTTAAAATCATTCAATTTATTTTCCTTGACGCTTAAAAAAAGAGGCTTGTTCCCCCATGACTTGGTAAAGGGGAGTGGCGTCGCCACCCCAGTCTTCCCAGAAGTCGATGTTGACTTTCTAATTTCTCGAAATCCGTTGAAAAATCTTTGGTGGGGGGTAGGGGGGTATGGGGGTAGTTGGGCTGATCAGATCAATTTCGACTTTCGCACTGGCAAAATTGCTTCATGTTAGTGTTTATTAGTGTTCACACTATTGTCAAACCAACAGTAAAAAAGGTATTATTATTATTATTATTATGGCTAATTAAGTGATTCACAGACACCTAGATGTTAATTGGTCCGGATAATATAGGAGGGAGCAGTCAGCAACAAGCTGACAAAGGTCCCATTCTGTCATCTCAAGTTAATTACATAGACAATGTCTGTCTCAGCTGTTCCTAGCAGTGCTGTCTTTTATATCACCTGTAACTTTACATCAATTCCGATGACTGTCACCCTTCTTCATATTCCACAGATTTCCGATTTGCTCCTTTAATGGTTGATATTTCTCAATTTTTTCTTGTTCTTTATCTTTTACCCTATTATCACCAGGAATGGCAATATCGATTATCTTCACATCCTTTTTTTTCTTGTCAACAACAACAATGTCTGGCCTTCTTGCTTCAACAACCCTATCACATTGAATCATAAAATCCCACAGTAGCTTAAACTTGTGATTCTCTAAAACTCCTTCAGGTTTCTGTTCATACCATTTTGTGGCTCTTTCAAATCCGCACTTTTCCGCTAACAACCAATGAATATACCTTGCCACATTGTCGTGTCGTTTTTTATATTCTGTTTGTGCCAGTTCAGCACATTCGCTCACCAGATGACTAACTGTTTCCCTCTTGTCACCGCACATTCTACATAAAGACGTATCACTTGTTTTATCAATGTAGTGCTTGGTATAATTAGTGCGCAGCGCCTGCTCCTGTGCACTACAGACTAATGCTTCAGTGCACCCTTTCAGATGTCCGTTCCTTAACCATGACCAGCTTTTTTCCCAATCAATTCTGTCAGTATTCTTAGTAAATTGCCCATACATTGGCCTAACTTTCCATCGTTTTTCCAAGTGCCTTTTTGTCTCATTTTTATGTTCATTTGGTGCTACTGCCTCCTCAGTATTCATTGCCCCAAGGTCTCTCATTTTTGACATAATATTGCCTCTAGCATGCTTCACATACCGAGCCAGGTTGTTTTTCTCATTTTCAATACAATTCTCACAACTTATCAGCCCCCTACCACCCTTTTTCCTGCTAACATAAATTCTTGCTACATCGCTACTAGGATGAAGTTCTTTATTCATTATCATTAATTTCCTGGTTCTTCTGTCCATACTTTCTAGCTCGTCTTTACTCCATTTAATTATTCCTGCTCCATAGCGAATCAGGGAGATTGCCCAGGTATTTGTCGCTTTAATCTTATTCCTTCCATTGAGTTTCGACAGCATGACAAGTCTAACCCTTCTGAAATATTATCTTTGAAATATCTTCTTCATCTCCTCTTTTTATTCTATCTAGCTCTGTTATTCCCAGATACTTATACCCTTCTTCACCAACCTCTTTGATCTTTTCCCCATTGACAAGTTCAATTCCTGCACTTCCTGTTAATTAGGCTGTCTCCTTGGAATATTCCTCTGCGAATATTTACAAGCCCTAGAGTTTCCCCACACGATGTCAGTTGTACTTTCCAGTTGGTCATAGATTTTTCTATAAAGTTAATAACATTGTCTGATACTCTATATATTATTATTCCTGCTAACATAAAGAGCGAAACCAAGAGATTCGCTCTTTATGGAAAGACTCTAGCACTGGTACAAACATACAATATGACGTTTATAGCAACACCAAACAAGTTCTCAAATCCATCCAAAGTGAACACGAAAACCGCATTGAAAACGTTCTTACATCTCAAGGATTTATTATCTCGTGCATCTTGAAATTTGCTTCTAAGGGAACTAATCAACTTTGGTCTAGTGTCCAGCAAAAGTTACCAAAAAACATTTACAACTTTACTATCAAATACCTAAACAACACTCTTGCCACTAGGAAAAACCTCTGCAAATGGTCAATTACTCAGTCATCTGCCTGCTCTCTCTGTCTCCAATCAGAATCATTACAGCACATAGTCTCTAGCTGCAAGAATTATCTTGCATATGGTAGGTATACCTGGAGACATGATTCTGTACTTCTATATTTGGCTAAAACCCTTTCAACACCTAGAAACAGCTCACTTTACGCCGACCTGCCTTCATCTCTATCACCTTCTTTAATCACAGGCGACTCCTATCGACCAGATCTTGTCTTCGTAACTGAAGATCGAATCCTTTACATGCTAGAGCTTACTGTTGGGTTCGAAAGCAACATCGACGAAAACACTACTTGAAAAGCTAGGAAATATAGCGATCTTGTCAAGGAACTGAGCCCTGCCTATAAACGTGTTACCTTTGTTAACCTTTCTATGAGTGCCCTTGGCATTCTGGGAACCTCATCTACCTCTCTCTCTGACATGCTACATGAACTTAATTTTGACACAAATCAAACTAAATCCATCTTGATGAAACTCATGAACATTTCTATCCGCTGCACCTACTATATCTTCTGTCGTCGAAACAAACTATGGCTAAGCCCCGAACTAATTGACTTTTAAATATTGTAATGCAGATAAGCCAATTATATGATGCCTGTAAAAGCGAGTCATATAATTGTAAATTTAAATGTATTCAATGAAAATGAGATGTTTAAAAAAAATTATTATTATAAACAAACTTTGGTCCAAGGTGCAAAGTAGCATGCCTCAGAATATTTTCAATTTCACCATAAGGAAAACACAGGAAAACCTGAAAAAATGGAACTTGAGCCAGACCTCTGACTGTTCTTTCTGTTTTCTGCCAGAAACCCTTCTTCGCGTTGTTGCTGGCTGCAAAACATATCTAGAACAAGGCCGATACACCTGGCGACATAACTCTATCCTGAACTTTCTAGCTACGTCACTAAAAGCTGTCAATGAATCTACCGTCTACGCTGATATACCTGGCTTTCTTTCACCATCAATCATAACTGGAGAAAACCTTCGCCCTGATCTTCTCTTGAGGACTAACAACAATTACCTCTACATTTTAGAGCTAACTGTTGGCTTCGAATCCAATCTTAACACAAATGCTACAAGAAAACACAGCAAGTATGCTCCTCTTTTATCTGGTTTACAGCGGCAGTTCAAATGTGTCTCTTTTGTTAATCTTTCTATGAGCTCTCTTGGCATCTTCGGCAATTCCTGCAATTCATTCTTCAAAATGTGGGACTCTCTCTCCATCGATCAGCAACAAAAACGGTATCTCATTTCTAAACTTTCCAGCATTGCCATCTGTACTACGTACTACATATTTTGTTGCAAAAATAAGCCATGGACAAATCCGGAATTACATCCTTTTTAATTTTAGTTGTTTTATTTTTTTTTCTCAGTTTCTCAGTTGTAATAGTGAGATTTGTAATTGTAGTTTAAGTTGAATTGAAAATGAAATGCTTCCATTATTATTATTATTATTATTATTATTATTATTATTATAATTCTCTATAATTATAATTCTTAATACTCTTGTCTTGTTTAAACGTCGAAATTTAAGCCTGGAAATTGTATTTATGCCATACTTTTGAGATTCATAACGTTGCTGATCGTCCTTGTTTCACTTCGATCATGTTTCGTTGCACTTTGCTTACGTTCCTGTCTATATTCGTGGTTTGTGCAACTTGTGGCAAAGATTTTGTATCGTTAGGCCGCCATACTTGGCGCTGTAGGAAACGTGTCGACAACAATGGTATTGGCCCCAACGGAGCAATTAACATGCCTTTGATCGACAATGGAATTGAACCTCCCGCTAACAGTCAAGTGAAATGCTGTTGTGGCAAGATTTGCAAAGGAATCAAAGGATTG